>JARQST010000096.1:865941-881817 GCA_030142225.1 Pachycephus smyrnensis | reverse complement strand
TACATTGTTTTCACTCTGTCTTTTAATCGCGATTTTCATTTGTTTCTTTCCTTAGTTCAGACAAGCTTCACGGAAAACTTAGTCTAGCCAGCTAATTTAAAAAACTTCTTCTAGTATGCCCCAATGAGGAGAGGAAATTTCCTAAAAAATGTGTTTTTGGATTTTCGAAATCGGTCAGAGTTCACCGGAAATACACAAAAATTACCTTGATCCACTTCAATCGGACGTTACTGTATGTGTCATATACAAAAATGGCACGACTTTTTTCTTATACGTCACTGGCAGCAAAGGGGTTAAGCTGATAACCAATTTTCTCTAACTAAGTAATATATTATACTATATGTATATATTTACTATGCATAAATAAGTCTTAGATACTAAAACGTATCTAAATTTATCAAATATTCCAATACGATACTGATTTCTGTATTTTCCATGTTTCCGTTATAAGCGGCTATAAAAAATATTTTCAATTTAGCAAGTGATCAATTTCAAATGAAGCAAATGCTTGGTAGAATCGTTGAAAATTCAAGTCTAGCGACTGCAATAACAAAAATGGTAACGTAAAAACATAATATATTCTAACGCGGAAACATGCTTTTTTGTGTTACGCGAGCTCCCTCGCGTTGGACCGAATCTCGTTGGATCGAGGCTGGTGAAAACAGGAAGTAATTTACTCTTGCCAATATCCGGTCTACGTACTGCAGGTTGCCTGACGGTGAATTTAATTTGCCGAATATTCCGAAGGAAATGTCGACTAGCGTGTATATCAGAGTTTCGTGAAATCGCGCGATCCGCCATTAAAGGAAGGAGTGAACGTGCCGTAAATTCGAACCCGCTTTGTGATATCAAGACACGAGCCCTTTCACCCCTCTACCTCCATCCCATTTTCATCCCCCTATCATCCATATTGATTTTACATACACGAAATCACCTAGACGAATCTTAACCTATACTAACCTAACCTAACCTTATCCTGATATCGTTCTAGCTGTACTTCGACACATTTTCGATTGACAATACATTAACTAGTTACAAGTAGATGATATAAGGGTGAGAAATTAAAGACTGTTATCTTTCAAATTTTAAGCGCGTCATTTAATTTATCTTACAGTCTCTTAATAAAAAAACTGCATAACAAAAATAGGGAACAACAGGTGTCTTTGGTAAGGTGATGTAAGTACATACTAGGAAAGTATTGGATTTCAGGATTTGGAGTTGGGGTATAGGAGTATTTATATTTAATAGGATGCTTAGTGGCCATGTCCTCCGTGACCACCGCCAGAGTGATCATTTCCATTGCTGTTATGAACATGAGCATGGAAACCGTGTTTGTCAGCGTGGTACTTGACGGTTCTCACGTTACCACCTGGCTCCTTAAGAGTATACTCGCCGACAACACCTTTTCCTGAAAAGCCATTTTCATTTTAATTATTTTGTGCGTTGCTCAAAGCGCCTTTACGTTACAAAAAAGAAATATTCTGCAATGTTACTAAAGAGAATACTCAAAGGTATGCTTTCGTAAGACTCACTGGTATGCGTGCGCATCCGGTTGTAACTATGTTATATCTATTATAATTTCCATGAACTTTACCTTTGTTTAGTTTACAAAAGGATGACTGACAGCCTTGGTAAAAATAATAGATTCGTATTTAATTTAGAATTACACATCAACTTCTATTCCATAATAATTCGATATCTTCATTCGGATTTATCATTTCGGTATAAATAATGCAATTGCAACGAGTTTCATGAAAACACGTTGGCTGCAAGTATAAAACAATTCGCAGTGGTGAAATTGTTTTCCCAACATTAATGAAACATTATTTTGGTAAACTCAGCCAGCCTTTCATGCGTATCCAATTAATACTGTAGCAGGAACAATGAAAGCTCCGTTTTATCCATAGCTCGTATGTATATTTTACTAAAAAAATGGTTTTCATCGAAACGTCAAATTTTCTCTGCTGCTCAAATTTCAAGAATTTGTACATTTTTACAGTAATTAGTAGTACTCGATCCTTTTTTGAGAACAAAGCAAAATCATAAATGCATGATACGATAGCTCACGTAATCACTGAAGTAAAATTGACATTGTATTTTTGAATAATCAATTTGATTTATGGACATTGACATGTGGAATTTTTCTCATTTTATGTCTATACAGCTAAATATGCATATATGTACCTTGACAGACAATTATTATCGAATATCTCACGTTCCAGAAGGATACCCCAGTTTTCGTTTGGCAAGTCTGTCGCCTGTCGCTGTCACAGCAAGAACGTCAGTAAGGAACGTATCGCGTCGTCTTGTGATGGAAGCAGGGAAACTCTCACGGAACGTTATTGTTATTCCTGGTGCGAGAAATATCGGGGACGCCACGAGAAAGTGATCGTGCGAAAGAGTAGAGAAGAATTGAGGAAGGATGAGAAGGTCGAAGACAAGGACAAGAGAGGAAAGAAAAAATAAAGATGGCGGAGAGCTGAAGAAGACGAAGAGGGTTGGGGTGGACTAGAAGCCTGTCACGAAATTCCATTGGCAAGCTTACCATCCCTGTGTTCCTTTTGGCCGTGATAGTCGCCGGTATGGTGATCCTCGACACCGTAAGCGAATTCATAGTGGGGATGGGCTACGTAGTCGTGGTGATGATGTCCGTGCTTGTCCTTCCAGGTGACTTCCTGATCGTCACCCTTGACCGGGCCGTGAAAGTGTTGGAAGGAGTGAGCATGGCCTCCGGCTTCCTTATAGGCTAAAGCCATTGCCAGGATGGCGAAGATGGGCACGAACTGCGTGAGTACGATCAAAATGCTAATTTAAGTATCCCCTCTTATGTATAGCAGTAAAAGTGTAGTGCTTGTCGCCTGCCGGTAAGTCGAGGATATTTTAGTTCCTGGAGATAGACTTCGTAAGAGTCCCCGTAATGGCATTGAAATTGGATTCAAGTCTAGTTCGCCAAAAGAGAATACATTCTCCTTCTCCCATACTTCATTCTAATCGTAAGCAATAACGTTCTTGGTTGACATAGCTACCCTCCGCGCATTTTTTCTCACACCACCCGGTAGATAGGTGCTTATAACGCGAAGACTTTGTTTTTCACCCCTCAGGGTAATATTCCAGAGAGCGACCGATCTAGACCCCAGGGATCCCAGAGGGTGCACGATATAGCCACTAGCCCGTCTCCGAATCAGCCAATATATATTACTTATACTTAATCGCTGAGGCAAAGCAGAAGGCCAGGAAGCCGCATCCACCATTGTGGATTTTCAAAAGAGAAATATCGTGAGAGAAAATCCTGCAGTGGTGAGACTACATATTTTCATTTTCTTTTTTATTGGAACTTTTTCAACGATAGACGCGTATATATTGGTATAACGGATGAAAGATTTTTTTATTCTCTTTTTTTCCTCTCGTCTTTTTTCTCTTTCTCACGTTAGAAGAACACTCACTTTGAAAGCCATTATGCCTTGAGCGAAAGCCGTTATCGATCACCGTGCCGACGATCGTACGAAAACTGATTGATTCGTTTGACTGGAGTTTGCCTTTTATAGAGAGACTGTTCGTTTTGCTTAATTCTTAAGAGCTCGATACTTTGACACTTGCTACAACGTCGAGCGATCTCATTACAAAAGAGAATTATCCAACAGGCCTCGAAAAAAAAGACAATGGCGGTGTTCGCTCAAGCGGGCGTTGGCTAACTGCCGCTACGAACTAGTGGTCTCTACTGTTAGAGCGTTTGTTGAGCAAGATTGCAAGAAATTAGGAAACGCACTTCTTTCATAAGTGTTGACAATGAACATACGTACGTATCGCACGCGCCAACCAAATTAGCTTCAAGAATCGCGATTATTTACGTTACATATTAAGCTTGTCAGTGTCAATATCGATTTCTTGAAAAATTTCATCCCAAAGGAATTCCATTTTTATTCAGAGAAATATAGATAACGACCTATGTAAAAGCATTTGAGTGTTTTGCAGCTTGAATTTCACGGTGAAATTTTTGCCGCGTATTACGTAGTACATTGCATATAGCTACATTGCATTAAGTGGGTCAAGTGTTTTCTGGTTGGTCGTAAGGAAAAAGCAAGGCAAGAAAGCACTCTTTTCGTATTAGCAAAATTCATTGAAAGTATTCTCGCATTCTTGAGAGAGTAATATATATATTTCGTGAAATTTTTCAAGTAGAAGAAAGTCGTCTCGGAAAGGACTGCAGGAAAGATAGTTTCGATCAGGGCGTATTCTTCTAGGGAATATACGACATTCTTCACCATAACCACTCTACTACATTATGCCGTAGAAAAATATGTATAACCATAGATGGGAAGTTTCGTAAGCATTGGCATTTTGAGTAATGGCGGTTCCTTTCGTTTTCAGAAAGGAAGCACCGTGTCAAGAACAGCACATCCGGGTACAGTATAATAACTATCCTCGTATCTCGTATGCTAGAAATATCAACTAACCTCAAATGAGATGAGGCTGATATAGAGGGTTGTCGGTGGTAACCTTAACAAAATAAAGGCACCCTCGAACGCATGTATTGTTCACAAAACATAAAAGGAGCCTTCTTCTCAAGTTGCTATACTATATTTCACGTAACCTTATATATCTCACAGTTCACTTCCGGTCAAGCTTTCACCTTTTTATCAGAATCTAGCATCTAAATAAGTTTCTAGAAGTTCGAGAAGAAGATACGTTAGGCTTATTGGAGTGCGGCGAAGCTACTGGTGCAGAGCCTAAAGGAAAACGATGACAGAAGCAGAAAGGAATAAAATGGTGGAAATAAGAAAATTGTTGAAGGGAAAGAATAAGGGATAGAAAAAGGAATAGGAAGAGATTTAGCTTGAAGAAACTGTCCGGATCTTGTCGGATTGTCATCCGAAAACATGTCGTATCGCCGGAAAAGGGGATATTGAAAATCCTCAGAGCCGAGGAGGAACTCTGGTAGTTGGAGATGGCTGATATAGGTGTTATACCATAGCTATAGAAGATAGTAAGTAAGTAGCTGGAGGTAGAAAGAGAAGGTAAAAGCATCGAGACGGTTTCTATGGTATTAAAGTTCCCTTCTTCGAGGCCGCTGCGAAGTTACTGTGCGTCTCGTATAGCAGCAATCTCAGGAATATCGTGGGATAAAAAAGGTCCCGAGGGATAAATCTGGAGATTAGCGTGGCTGCCGGCTGCGTAACGTGATGCTGCATTCCTCTTATTCTTGGATATACACGGCCTATTGTTACGCTCGGTGGTCCGTTCGTCGTTCCTCGTTCTAAGGTTCCTTGCTCCGCGAATTCCAAGAGATAGCTCCACGAAGATAAAGACGAATAGTTCTGTTTGTTCGCGAATTTCGAGGTATCTTTGCGACGTTGGGGGAAGGCTAGAGTAGTAAGGGGTTGGAGAATTCGTTTATAGGTCACGATCTTCCTTGCTGTCCAGGGACGTGACTCTAGTTCTTGGTTCCCCAGTGTTACTAAGCTATACCTTCCTTATACTAGGTACATACTGTCGGAGGAGTAGCATCGCAATAACCTGGAATTACGATAGTCTTCTTCTTACTAGCTTTAGTCCGGTGGCCTCGCGCGAAACTTTTACAGGAAGGTTCACTCGTTATTTTAGATACTCCTTAACCATGTTTCTCTCTTTGATTCTCCATTCTAAATCTCCTCATTCCCCTCATTACCTTTTTTGCTCTATCTTATTTCCCATCTCTCTTTTCGGTTGGATATAAACGTACACCCTTGTCTGGGGATTCGCACAGGAAGATACTAGTCAATATAACTGTGAAGTTCCTGAGTTTCCGTCTAGCGAAGAAACTTTCTGACCCACAAGGTGTAGTCTGGGAGTGGCAGATTTTCCAGAACTGCTGCTAATTTTCTACGTATCTTGATTACGTGTCGATATAGTAAAGAATACTAAAAGACGTTGAAAGCAGTCGATAGGATTGGTAGCAGCAATAGCAGCAACAGTATCAATGCTATCGGTTTAATTGGCTTTCATCTCAGTGCTGAAATTACGGATCTAACTGGGTTACCGATCATTATAAGCATGGGCTTTAACCCTTAAGAAAGCCGCGACCTTAACATTTTCCAGGGGACACTCCTTCGTTCTATAGGATCTCGTACATACCTACTAAGGTACTTAATTTTCCCACCCGACTAATTACTTTTCACCCGGCTCTGAAAATTAGCGGCCAAAGTCGTTCCTAGCCAATCTAGCCTTTCGCACTACAGACGTAGACGATTGCTCGTAAAGACACGAAATGGGAATGAGTATCAGAGACTTGGTTCAAGCTGCCACCATTACTGACATCGTTTCTATTGGTAGGACGATACGTTGAAGTGAAACCTTTTCACAAAACAAATTGCCAGGAGCTGTGGCGATGCTTCCTATTCGTGGAAAAGTATCGACTTATCGAGGTAATTCAGGCCGCAATCCATGATTGTAGTAAAATAGAGAATAGCTGCTTTTTATAATAAACATGTCCACAACCGATTAAGGATATCCAGTTTAAAATGAATTCACTGAAGAATCTTTTCAATTTTTAGCTAAATTATTGAAAAGGAATCAAGCTTTCATATTCCCAAAAAATATAAATAGGTCATCAATCTTTTAAAAAACAAAGAAATTTGATATCGAAGATTGGGTTTTGGAAAGCTAATACTAAGAAGTATACAGTCGGGACGTATTTCACTGAATAGTTCACATGCAAAAACGCTAAAGATCTTTACTATTAATATATCATGAATTTAGGAAATATTCCTTTTTCGATTAATACGATAAAATATAGGATCACCGGAATGATTAGAAAAATTAAACTTTAATTATGCTTCGATTTAGAGATTTATGTGAACAGATTTCAGACTTCCTGTTGTAAACGTCAAGCTGGGAACGTCGCAGTGGAACAGCTGTTCGCGATTACACATCATTTAAGGTTAATTATTAATAATAAATGAATAACTTTTTACCATTATAAATTTAAAGATATTTTGAATTACGATGTAGTAAATACGTAAACATATCGCGCATGTAATCGACTAACTGTTCATGCTATGTTGCCAAACGTATATGCATCGGAAGTACAACGGATTCAACTTATAATTCATTAAAGTTTTCAAAAATACAAATATTTGAAATACAGTTCTCATTTTTCGTGAAAATATCTGTAACATTATGGGATTAATTACTATGATAATATTGTATAGTATTTTAGAACATGGAAAATTTGATATTTTTTATTACTAACGTGGTATACTTGGATCTCTTTATTTAAATTTCATTTAAACGTTGGAATTATCTTGAGGGTCCCCAAAGGGACCGAAACGTCGTAAATTTCCTGAATTTATTTATTGGCTGCCTGGTCGACAATCCTAAGGAGAAATCCGTATTTTATTAATTAAAAACCAGCCGACATTTCACACATCATTAATTATGTAGAGCGCCTATGATCGCAGCCCGGGTCGATCGACCCTTTATTAATAGTTGAAGTAAGCTTTTTGGATTCTGTAAATTTGATGTATGGATTAAGTATGAGTATGCCGCTCCGAAAGTCCGATACGAGTTTTCGATAACAGGTTGTGTTCTGTAGGTATCTCTTTATCCCGCTGATTAATTAATTTTGGGAAGGACGTTCGAATTATAGACTTCTGGCAAGGGAGCAGTTCAACACGTAGAGTAGCATAGTTGAATAGAGGCGTAGCGCAGTACACAACAACGCCGCAGGAACAGAATATAGAATAGATCGCAGGCAGTATAGATACGTAGGTAGCAATATAAACATCGCTGA
The DNA here is from genome assembly GCA_030142225.1 of Pachycephus smyrnensis. Taxonomy (NCBI): domain Eukaryota; kingdom Metazoa; phylum Arthropoda; class Insecta; order Hymenoptera; family Cephidae; genus Pachycephus; species Pachycephus smyrnensis. The sequence goes on along the minus strand of JARQST010000096.1, from coordinate 874,049 downwards.
ATAGGTAGGTCGGTAGGTCGCTTTAGGTTGGCCAGACTGCGAAATGGTCCCGGCAGCACTCTATTCACGATTGAGCGAGCCATCTGGGTGCTCTGACCGAATTGTAATTGTGGTTTAATTAACCCGTAATTCAAGGACGCTGGATGGGTTGCGGGTGCGACGTGGGATGGTTGGGTGACTGGATGGAAGCGGTTTCAGGCGTTAGGGTGGGCGTAAGTAGAGTACTAACCAAGTACATAGAACAACGGTAATTCGAACAGCGTCAGAACCGTCGACTGATCAACCTCGTGGGCCGTGGCCACCCTGGTCATCCCTTCTCGCTGACTCGGTATCCAGGTTCGACCAACGCCAGAGCGCGGGACTCCTCCAATTCATATGCAAATGAAAAGCACCAACCTCGGGCCATTGTTCCCTCGGAGTTCCAGTGTCCGGGCTTGACTTACTACGCGAATTTCCTGAAAACTCCACGGAAGGGACCGTGTAATTGATACCCACCCTTCTTCAGCTACCCGAGTAACCCTCTATTTCATCTCTAGAAAACATCGTGAGCCCTGTGGAATCCTCTTCGCTACTCTCTACCTACTTGTAATCGTAGCTGGGCTTTTGGGCACCTTACACGTCCCCTTTCTGTATTCCACCACCACTTTCTAACCCTTTAAACGGGTTCTCCTGCCGTCGAGTTCTTCATGTACCTAGCCTTCTTCTATCTCCTGATTCTCTACTCCCATGAACACCCCTTTCTTGTTTGCACCCTTCCTCAATTTTCCTCTGTCTGCTTTCATCCCTTTCTCGTTAACCACCCACCTTCGTGCGACACGCGCTGCTCGCATGAACGTCCTGCAGCATTACGCTGCAAAGCGCCTGCTACTTGGAATGCAAAGGAGTGACGCCGCCTTACGCGGAACCTTACACATTTTTCCCATATTTAACTCAGTCACCTCCTTTCGCTTTACCGACAACGACGTTGCTATATGCCTTTCGCTCTAATTGCAAGACGCAGAGGCCTTTCCAACTCGCGACGTGCTAAGCCTTTCACTAGTTTTTCGTGCACCGTCAAGATTTCAGACAGTCTCGGGCGTTAGGTTTCTTTAATCTCGCGCAAACGTCGCTCTTTTCAGTTTCTTGTAATCATTTTTATTACATGATTAAAAGTGATGTTGCGTTCCTCACTATTCCCTGTTGGTCGACCCTGTCAACAATTTTGATGTGGATTCTCAACGTCATGTGAAACCGCGTATTGCGGTTCAAATAAACATGTGATAATGTAGTATTCAATGTATATTCGCGCTGCGGTTATTGTGAAGATGAAATATTAAATATTGCGTCGACCGATGCGTATTAGAATAGAATCAGACTCATGTGGACTATATTATATTCTGTTACACTAAAATTTGTGTACATTCATGTAAATCTTGATGTTTTCATTATACATATGAAATGGACTGAAAAATCACAGCATTCTGGAAAGTTCATAGGTCAATATGTCCACGAACGGTATTAATAGCGCCAAAGGATGACGCTGTGACTCGATCTTTGCATTTCCAGCGGCGCGAAGATGTATAAAAAACCGCTCGTTATAAGAATCTATAAAAATGTATATACTATGGACATAGAAGAAAGAAAAATGAATTAATAGTATATTACGATACAAGTGCGCGAAATACGTGATTCTCGAGACACGTACGCGCACGCGTGTCGTATACTATATTTTTTAACTCAGTGTGAGATGTGGGTTATAACTATACCGTTACGTTACCGTTTGTTTACCATAAGCAGCCGTTTGTTTCTCGATACCGTTTTGTTTATTATAAGCAGCGAGCTACACTCGGTGCGCGAAGTAGTTATTTCGCACACTAAGTGCGCGAAATGAATTACTTCGCACACTGCTCCTCAAAATGCGTGAATCGGGCACTTCGCACACTACCAACAGGCATGAGCTGGTTCGTGTGTGAAATTATACTAGGCCCGAATATACAGTAAGGCATACATATATCCTAGACAGGCAGAATGCGCTAACTGAAGTTATAATACTTTTTCCATTTGATTTCTATGATATAATCAACGGTATGGATTTCTATGATATAATAAGCTTCAGTCCCTGCGTTTGTATTGAATAACCCTATATTTTACACGTGATTTTTAACATACCGACAACGAAAAATAGAGCAAAATAGTATTTCTTTGGATCAAATAATTGTTTGGTACGCCTCAATCACTATATCTAATGATCTATCGTATAAATGACTCGTTCACATTACCAGCTTCCATATTGATACTGTGGTTGATATATATAAATGTGGTATCGCTAGGTATAAGTACTTCTACTCAGAGGAAGAAATATTTAGTCATAAGTAATTCTAGAAAATAAGTTGTGGACTAGGGTAATAAAATTAAGAAACATTTGCCAGGCCCTCAAGTGGCCTGCCCTCGGAGAAAAGCGAGTGAAAGAAAGGACTGATGAGAGGTATGGATAAGTCCTGAGACGTGATGGGAAAAATAATTATATATTATATAAATTGATATATATTATATAAATTGTTATAAAAATCACTTCTGATATTTTCGTAAGAAAACCATGAGGTCGTGATTTCTGATATTAGCACAAAACATTGCATTAATAATTTGTGACATCACGACAAAATCTAGCTGGGGAACATAACATAACAAAGGGCTAAGTAATTTTTTTCCTTTATCCTTCACATTTCGTAATATTTTATTTGCAAGTTTCACAGAAACTTATTAGAACTTGGCGGCAGTTTAATATTTCTCCTGAAATAATAAACTGAAATCAAACCGAGACAATTTGTAATTAAATCGCTGCTGGGTATCTAGACAGAGGTAGTTTAAGACAGAGAAGCCATGTATAATATATCTATATACACAGTATATACATATAGACACCGTTAAAGTAAAGAAGTCTCACTATATGCGGCATTATTTATTTCCAGTCATCCAAGTCATTTCTTGATATATTTATCCAATTTCCTCGGATGGTTACCTGAGCCCGCTGTGTCTCGCTTCCGTACAGATTCAATGCGAACTCCTCTTCCTTGCCGTCTATTTACTTGCTTAAGCATAAGTAGGTTGCTCCTTTGATTTATTCATGTAACTTTGATTCGGTTTCTGAACGCAATACCGCTTATACCTGTATATAGATGCTATATGCTTTAACTTCATATATTATTTATACAGCATTTACTATACCAAGTATGAATCTTGCGTAATGGTTGATGTGACTTGATTTATTAATTTATTTATTTACTCATTCACTGAACACATGAGGTACACTGTCGCAGTTCTAAATGTTACAATGTTATTTATTCATAGGTTATGTACATTCCTTAGGAATATATAATCTGAGCTGTGTCTAAATGAAAAATCCATGATATATCTTGTTTCAACATTGATGAAAATATAATGGAGAACTCGTGCACACTGAGAATCACATAGCAGTTAATGTCTTTTCTAATATGCGGAATGTGATGGGCAACCTGAAGGACATCAGCGGGATGCCTCCTGTACTTGGTAGGTAGGGTACATAGGTACTCGGCCAAGAGGAAGTTTTTCATCGACCAGTAAAAATCTCGAGGATGTTCTTAGGTAAGAAGAAACGACGCGTCGTGATATCATGGGGACCTGGAATGGCAGCGAGCCTTTAGGGTCCCCACTTTCTTCTACAACCTTCATCCACCTTCTACTACCACGGATGGTGAATTAACCTCGTAAAAACGAGAAAGTTTTATCAGCCGTCCGGGTTTATTTCTGCAGTCTGTCGTGCAGCTAATAGCTTCATCATCTCCGTCATAATTGCGTTGCGACAGGCTATAATTAGGCCGCATTCTGCGACCTGACTACATCGAATCCTGGGCCTCATGCAAACGATGTCCCAAATCGAAAAGGGGAACTTCGTTTCAACGATAAAGTCAATTTGAAAGTGGAGCGAACCGTGGGACGATCTTGTTTCGCTCGAAAGTTACTGGAGAAGCCGAAAGCTTCCTGATGTCACTGTAACGGGTATACAGTTAAATAACAACGAGCCTGTCCGAAGTAGCGTTTATCCCTGGAATAGCATTTGGCACTACTATTATTCTTAGGGATACCCTTTGCTACTGTTAAGTCTATATAGCATATTCTGTACAGTGAACGATAAAATAAGGATTTTGTCGTTTGTTTTTCATTTTTTGTTACATTGTTGTTCGTGATAGAGTTTGACATTGAATGATGAGCGTATCGTCGGTTTTTGTGAATCCTGACAAATTTATAAACACCTATCTACCATGACAGAAGAGATACTTTTTTCGAATAAGAAAATGACGAGGAATTACTGCCGGCGCCTGAATATCTAAACTAGACAGGTATACATAGATATATCTATATTCATGTAGTTTAAGAATCTACGATTTCTTTTCAGAGTCATTTGAAAATCTTTGGTGCCACGAAGTCGGTGCGCATCGCTGAATAAGATAATTTGTTTTTCATTCCGCATGGGATTCGATGAGAGGCCGCCATTGGTAGAGACAGGTAATCAAGCAACGGCGTGATTCCACATATAATGTCGAGATGTATTATCCGTGTTCAGAAGGAAGAGTCATCGCATCTCTCTGTTGGTGGAACACAGTGAGCATAATGTTATTCCTTGTCTTCTTTACGAGAAAGAATTGCACGTAGAAGAGACTCATTTGCGTAAGGAGAGCTGTTCGAGGCGACAACCTCTTTTCATCTCATGTAAAAATAGTATAATAGAGAAGGGAGGATAACAAAAAAGGGTGGGATGGGGGAAAGCTCGATCGATCCTTTAAAGTGATCCTATGTTCGTAACGCCATTGAATATTCATAAAGAACCGTTTTGTAGTCCAGTCCTACCATAAGTTACTTTCATAGCGTGTCCGTAGATTTACCATTTTTTCTGCTCTCCCTTCATTTTAGAGGTTAACCCGAACGTGGAAAGAGTATTTAACATTTGTAAGCAGCAAGTGGTGTTATTATAAGATTCTGGAATTGTAAACATCGTTGCTATCACTTTTACCTGAGGGTTTGAGTCTAGATGAGCTTCGTAAAGGATGTAAGATTGTTTAAGTGTACCTGACCTGACGCATTCGCTTATTCTCCACAGTAGAGGACCTGCTTCAAACAAAATTTATTTTCTCTTAACCATTGTAAAATGAGGGGGATTTCTGGGTATCTTAGAGCCCCTTACCATAACCTCACTCTCAGCGGAGATCCTCCTTGCGTCTTAATCTGCGCTTGACATCCTCCGTTTCTATTTGCTCGGCGAAAAGAAAGAACTAGGAGTGAAACGAGAGAGAATATAAGAGAGGCGATGAGATATTCACGCTTGTTTTACTTCGTTGTGGTCGCGCATTAATTAAGTGTACCTAGAGGTGCGAATACTTGGAAAGAATAGCAGAGTGGATAAGGAGGGAGGGGGGAGAGAGAGCTTAAAAGAAAAAAGGGATGGAGACTCAGAAGGAATGAAAAACTTTCAGGAAGATTCTACTGGCTTGAAGACAAGTTTATTTACTTTGTCTTTCGTCGATTTTTCAAATGTTTCCATCCAGACTTTCCGTGACTGTTCGGCTCTTCGAAGATTTCGTAGGTTCGTAGAGGCTGTAGGAAATCCAGGGCACTCGTAGTTTCTCACATAACTTGAGCAGATGAATTAATTAGCTGTATTAATTGAATTGAGTCGTCCGACTACCCTTATTCGGTTCCTTCAATTTTGAATAACTTTTCCAAACCCTCATTCGATACGATGGAGTTCGCTATCCCCGTTTCAATCTCTCTCCCTATTTTCTCTCCTCCTTCCCTTTCTCAAGAGAATGGTCTTATCTCGGTTCGTGTCGTTTGTGAATTCGAGACGCGCCTCTACGCCGATAAATTTAAGCTACGTTTAAGCTTCATGCCGACTTATCCCTCATTAAGACATCCGGATCTACAATAATAATAATATATAATAATTACTGTTGGCACAACCCCTATAGCCACGGCGTCGCAGCGTTCAAGTCTATATATTAAATAAGACGAAGCAGAATTTAAAGCTACGTTGCGCGTATTAAAGGGCATTAGGGATCGGTATACATATGCGCAACTGCAAACATACGTTGAAAATTTAATTTCATCTCCATTTAGTCGAATAAATTTGACTTCAGCAGTGATCTGGCGTTTTTCGTGCACAGAATTGATGTTCCGCGCAAACCATTGCGCACGCTTACCCGCTTGAAATTTCGCGTGGCACAATTTGAAAGGATATCCGTTTGGAAGCACGAGAGAGTCAAATTACGCAGGACGTTGGGAATCGTAGGGAAAAAACAAGTACACGCACAATCAGATTAATTTTCGAAAGAGAAATTGACATGCATTTCAGCAAAATGGACGACATTACTTGATTCCGATTTATGAAAGAGACCTATTTAGAATTTGTGAGGTTTGGACAAGACCTTTGTAGCTATTTCAACAGCATTCCTGGAATTTTCAAGGATCTGCTCGAATTCCACTTGTCGTATAAACAACGCCGTCTATCGAATAATTTCGCTGCGTTGTCATGTCCTTTCATTCTCTTTCTCTCTTTCCCGCTCTATTTCTCTCTACGGTGCTTCTGAAATTTTTTTATTCTTGGATTTTCAAGGAAATAGTGCGAAAATATAGGAAAAAATTAGTCAGTGCTGAAATAACCATAATTTTATATAAAAAATTGTAGTGTATTCGTATTTAGTACATTAAAGCATATGACTCTCTATAACATTAATTTACTCAAACCTACATTTTCATTTGGTTGTCGTAAGGTTGAAGGAGTAGAGTTGTTCCATTCAAAAAGTTACAAGAGAACTTTTCTGTTCCAAACAACATACTTTATGGCTTGAGTGTTCAGATTTTGAAAAAAAAGGCTGAGATATTACATTGTTTATACACTTTTTAAACAATGTATTTTTTCACAAAAATTGGTGGTTTTACCAATTTTCAAAAAGTAAAAAGTTCCAACGCTTGCGCCACAAAATAAGTTGTTAGGAACAGAAAAACTCTATTGTAAATTTTTGATTCGAGCAATTCTACTCCTTGAATCTTACAACTACATGAAAATGTAGTTTTGAGTAAATTAATGTTAAAGTTTTAGAGAATCATATGCTTTAATGTATTAAATATGAATAAACTGCAATTTTCAACATTAAATTATGACACACTGAGTAATTTTTTCCTATATTTTCACACTATTTCCTTGAAAAGCCAACAATAAAAAATTCCGTTTTCGGAATTTTTTAGGTGTCTCTGTCCCCTCAAACTCTTTTACCTATTCGTTTTGTGCCGATTAACTCATTAAAGACCATAATTACCTGTCAAAGATGAGTGCGTGAAATTTTTATTTTATTATTGATCTTTTATATCCTCTTAACAACATTTAATTTACTGGAACATGGACGACGACACCTACTTTCTGTTTTCGACTAGCAACTTTAACCAGGTAGACTTATTTGATCATCACGACGTGAGTTTATATTGAAGTGATCGATTGTCTGAAAGTTTACGAATTTTTTACTTTATCATTGAAAGCAGATAGATACTGTAAATGTATTATTAAATTTGCACTACGCTGTAAATCAAATTCAACGTTGCATGAATGTAGCAACGTATTTACCGGAAATTCTACTCAGGTTGCCATATTCTCTTTACTAAAGGTCATATATTGTATGTAATACATGATTAAGTGAATGATATCATTTCATGATGTCCCTTTGCAGCTATTCTATGATCTTATTAGTTGCAGTAAATGTGACCAAATTAAAAATGATTGAATGTTCCTACACAAAGTAAAATAAATCTTATATAAATCTGAAGTAAACAGATAATGTTGAATTCGTCCATTATTCGATACGATTCGGAATATGTATATCCGCTAGGTGGCAGGACGTGAAACAATCAACTCGCAACTAAAATGTATCTCTCAAATGTATATAACAAAATAATACTTTTAGGTAAGACACTTTAATAATAGTGTGGTAGCGTAACGCAACAGCTACACCCATAGTCCGGCCCCAACTATCAAGAGACTCGGTCGAGTCTCGCGCCAAGTACAGGCAACCGGCTGTACAGGGCACGGCCCGCCGAGTCTCTTT
>JARQST010000096.1:838093-851317 GCA_030142225.1 Pachycephus smyrnensis | reverse complement strand
TCAACAACATTGCTGTCGCAATGAAATATTGGAAATATTGTTGTAATGTTTTCGAAATATAGTGTGCTATGTGGGTTATTTCATAGAAATATGTTATCCAAGTGTAATTATATTGTTGACTTTTGTAATCAAAGAATATAACTGTATCTTTAAACATCAACGTGTTTAGTCAATGAACACGGAGAGAAGTTTAATAAAAAATTACCGTGAAAATCACGGTAACAGCGGGACAACATGACATTTTGAAAAATATTACGTAGAAATATTTGAATAAGTAATGTAATATAAAGAAAAACCTTTTGAACATCATTGCAAATTTTATAAAACGATTAAGAAAATTTTTCCGTTCATTTAAATATCTGAAGAATAAATTTTAAAAATCTCAATTTTTTATTGAATTTTACTAGGCTATTCATAATTTTGTGCAAAGCAGAGTTTTATACCAAAAAAATTCTTTGTTTGCTTTAGAATTTAATTATTCATCTAGACAATTATTATCATATATTAAAAATAACTTTCGCTGTGAAGTTTATTATTGCGTCTAATACTGAAAAAATACTGTTTGCATTTAAAAATTTACCTACTGAGTTAGAAAATTTTTATTGTGCAGTAAAGTTAGACTGAAATATGCGAATTCTATTCGCTCGCGCTTCGATTCTCGTTTGTCGTTTCATTTTTTTATAGTGCACTATGTAAGAATTATGAATTTTTATTTTTACTGTGCACACTGTAAAATTTATGTATCATACTTTAACTTTTACTTGGAGTTGCTGAAAAATTATTTTGAAATCCACAATTACTACGATGATGCCACTTCTCCCGCGGTTATAGTTTTTCACAGTAACTTTTCTTATGAATTTCTTGTTAGATTTTGATAGAAAATTCTCTCCGTGACGAAAAGCCCTTCATATAATTAGGATTGAACTTCACAGGTAAGTTCGCTTGATCTTATGGTTATCAGATATTGTGTCTTAATACATTGACTGTATTTGGCATATCTATAACGGCTTCTATCATGCTGTTTTATATTTTTGATCGGAGAAGTAAACAATAATCAATTTCTTCTGATAATAATTATTTTCTTTTGTTTAATAATTTTGGAATTTAATGATATTAATAATTATTTTATTTTTAGTTTGTTATATTCCTTCATCGGCATCCTGACGATTATCTCCCGTTCGATATGGAATTTTCTATTATTAAGACACTGTTACGTCCGCGTGAGAACGCCTAATTAATAATTAACCTATTTCTTTATTATTTGATTCGCTGTAACCTATATTGATTGGCTTATTCTCCTGCGTGGAATCTACGTTGTTAAAAATCCCTGGTGTGAAATCGTACCGTGTTAGTGATAAAAAATTTCGATGTTATTTTTAACACCATTTTGGATTAATTTTTACACCGTCGATGGGGTTAATATATTGGCTCGTGTTAGTCATGGGAAATATCACAGTCAGCGTAGATGTCACGCTTATAAGTGTAAACCACAACGACGGCTCGTATTGGTGGAAAAGTAATCCGTGACGTTGTTAACTGTATTCCGGCGCGATGTTAATTCGTCACTGCCGTCGCAGTATCGTGTAATACGCGCCTCAGTCTCACTCATCAACGATGTACAATTCACATCGTCGACTAACGGCCAGCGTGCAGAGAGTCGAGAAAGATTCGCACCTTCCTGCGGCTGGGCTGATTAAAAAAATTAAATTCGTCCGAAACGAATCGCGTTGTGTTCTATTGTGTGTAACAATAATACGGATGTTTATAACAAATTTATTTCCGTTCTATCAATAGTGATATTTTTCTATCAAAAATGGTGATACAGTATAGATCATGTGTGGATCGTATTTGATAATACATATAAAATCCGACTATGACACATCTAATGAGACTATTCTGTACCTTAATCTTAAGGTGAAAGGTAAATCCTAGATCCGTAAAGGATAAATCATTGATCTGAGATGTACATTCGTACATGCTAAAAATTGTTAGATACGGGGTGGATCACTAGTAGAGATCATCTTACATCCCACACAGATGTATTCGCTATATGGGAACATCATTCTCAGATCAGTTTTGGATCCATCCCATAGACTCAAGTGATCCTTGGCAGATCTGAGTTATTAATGCATCTGTGATCTAGTACAGATCCGAAAGCTATACCGTCCCAATATATGAAGATCTTGAATTTACCTTCTACCTTAACACGTTAACTGCCATGCGCATTTATGAGGAAATCCCGGTCAGGCCACGCGCGATGTTTATAAGTACGTATTGCAGTACTGTCAGCCACCGGTGGTTGACGCGGCCTAAACGGAAAGTTCAGTGTCAGCCACCGATGGCTAACGTGGCACTCAACGTGTTAAGAATACGTACATGATAGTCTCATTAGATGTATCATAGTCGGATCTTGTATGTATTATCAAATAAGATCTACGAATGATCTATACTGTATCACCATATTTTTTACTAGGGAAAGAAATTACACTTTAAAGTCCCCCTACGATTTATTTTTGAGTATTTAGCTACTACATTTTGTTACTAAACAGTTTAAAGCTTGCGGGCTAGAAAATTCTAGATAAGTGAAGGATTAATCAAGGTAATTGGTCCCGTTTCTGAAATTTCCAGAGCAGTGGTTTGAATTTTTTTGCATGAATAAAATAATGTGTAATTCGAGATTGACCGTTATAACGGAATGGTTATAATTTCTAATACTGTAAAAATAAAAATTTTCTGAATAATATATATTTATTCTTCCATCTTAACTTGATGTCAATATCGACAACAAAGAAGTTTCAACATTCTAACACCTAATTAATGTCACTGTTTCACTCCAAATTTGTGTCAATACCGACATCGAAGAAGTGTCGCCATCGGTGTAAAATCGTCGACTTCTATTCTATCTTATAATTTCAAATGTTTAGCCACCAGATTTCTGAACAATAATAATCACCATATTCACTCCAGTGCTTATTTTGGTATTTTATAATTATTCTCAATTGTTACTCCTTGGTCTATTGATAAATCTTCATATTGAATCTCAAAGTATAACGTTATCCTCGGTAAGGATCACAAGAACCTTAAAGATCGGATAACTTCTTAAATTCACATCGTCCGTCGGTAAATGCTCAACTATTCTCCACAATGTCACATGGCTCTCAAAGTCTTAAGCCCGTTTTACACAGGTCAAGATTGTAACCAATATCGTCCCGATTTCGACTGGATATTGGTCAGAGATTGTTTCGTTGTTTTACACGGTCCAAGTGATCTTGTTATCGACAGCGTATAATCGTTTTCATTGTTTTAGCGTATGGCAGGAAATATGTATACCGTTCTAACACCTTGGCCGAAAGGAAGCGAGACTGATAAAAGAGAAACTATTATTTTGACAGTAATACTGTCAAAGCAGTTGTATCTGTTTCATTACAGTGAAAAAGGATCCCTGATCCCACCAGTGTTACTCATTCTCAGTATAACAGTTGACTGAAGAGGTGAATAGACTGGACATCTTAAGTGATATGGTGACACGCAAGCCTAGGTGTCGCGGACACCTATAAATGGACTTTACCCATTGAAATACTACATATAGATATATATTCTACATATCAGAATCGCGAGGAATAAAATACTCGGGCATGTCTAGTCTATTTATATTCAGTCAAAGGTATAACTGACTAATTTCGATAACGCGGACAGATGAAGCACCAAAGTAGAGCAAAACGCAACTACGTAAACAGTTTAGAGCAAAAAGTTCCGTATTGGCAAGCTCGGTCCAATATTAGTAAAGGTTTGACTCTAAACAGGCCAACTAAAAATCGATTGAGTAGATTCGATCGGTTTTTAATTTCCTACTTTATCAATAATATGAGATCGTCATTCTGACGTTACAACCCGTTGCCATTAGTTAAAATCACAATATGGTAAATGTTTGTTTGGCGAATTAACTATAATGCTAATCAGTATCGATGTTGATATTAAAAGAAGGAACGACAGTGGTACTGAATACAGTACCTACTCCAGCATTATTAAGAATAATGTTACTGTAGTAATCAACATTTATACTGAATGTATATTACCAAATTTTTGACGAATATAGAACATGACCAATTATTGAATTAGTAATTGTACGATTATTATTTGCAGCTTGATTAAATACAATAGTAAAGTGTAAATATGCATATTTTTTTTATTATAAAAATTAGCTACTTAAACCTATACTTTATTGTACATTAACTTATCTTTGAAATAATGTATTATATAAAAAAGTTTCTACTCAAATGAATCCACTTACATTAGTTAATTTGATGAGCCCTTGAGTTGCGCGTTAACAGTTTTAAAAACGAAAGGTTAGTTCATCCTTTAAACAAATGACAGGTGTCGATGAATTTTGATCAATTTTGAATTACTGTTCCTGCCAAGCATTAATGTAAATTGAATTAACATACATTACATTGTCGCATTGACATATTTACATGTGATAGAGATTGTCAATTGGATATAGTATATGAAAAAGAAAATAGGATGATAATAGTTCAAAGAGCCGTAAAAATTGTCGATAGTGCGTTTTATGAAATGAATCAATTAACTAGATTAGTAATATTGATATGATTGATTTTATTTTACTTTATTTCAAAAATTCTGCGTCATCGTTTCACATCAAGAATTAATTCATAACATTTTTTGCATTTAGCTGCCATGTCTCTGAGAACATATATATGTATATTATAACGGGTTGCCCGGATCCACCCGCTATAATTAATTTTTAATCCAGGGCCGCCAGGGAGCGCTGGAGGGCTAGGAATTTCCGACAAATTATGAGTTCTGATCGGGAATCGAACCCGATACCCTTCGGACTGCCAAGTCAGGGCACTTACCACTGTGCCACCGAAGCCACTGTCCGTCCTGATAAGTCCTGTTTATTTATTTTTCGGTCAATCCTAGGTGGTACCCCCTCCAGCTTTGTAGCGCCACGTTACAACTCCCCCGCCCTTAAACGCGCGGTGCGGGTGCGAAGCATCCCATCGAACGCAATATCCCTGCTGCTCGGAATCTGCTTAGCCACCCGCCCCTACCTCGCTGGTACCCTCTTGTGACGTAGGGCGACGTCACACCCCGGCGATGTCCCAGTCGGGGCTCCCGGCGTAGTCCGGCCGCGGGGAATGCTAGTAGGGGAGAGCCACAGATGCGGAGGGAATCCTTCGTCCTCGACGCCATCTGCCTACTCAACGGCCGACAGGCCACGATCCTACCCGGTGAGGCCGTACTGAGACCCATCGCCAATCGGTACCTGGGCCTCGATCGGAGGCCCCACGTTGGGCGCCATTTATAACGGGTTGCCCGGATCCACCCGCTATAATTAATTTTTAATCCAGGGCCGCCAGGGAGCGCTGGAGGGCTAGGAATTTCTGATTAATTAGGAGTTCTTGGTCGGGAATCGAACCCGATATCTTCGGACTGCCAAGTCAGAGCACTTACCACTGTGCCACCGAACCCACTGTCCGTCCTGATAAGTCCTGTTTATTTATTTTTCATTCCTAGGTGGTACCCCCTCCAGCTTTGTAACGCGACGTTACAATATATGTCGCCAATTCTCGTATTATTTACTGCGCAGCGTTACTTTTTCTATTTGCATACTTTATTCGACATATGCTATCTATATATTGTAGCAATATTGCAACGGATAGACATGCATATTATTATTACATAATATCATGTCAATACGTGATAAAGGAAATTTCATATCGCTTACTTCATGATAATAATAAACAGTAAACATAATTTTGTACCAATTTCGTATATCTCGCGTCAATCTATTATATCATGCTTCATCAGTTCCCGTGATAAAATAGTCCATTTCGAATTATTGCTATTAAGTAGAGGCTATATTACCTTAATTATAACAAGTCGATGACGAAGGTGCTGACTATAATATTATATATCTATAGTATCTGTTGGTCTATACACCAAACACAGTTCATACGTCCACCGCACTTCTACGTCGAAAATAGGGTCCATTCGATAACTTTATTGTTCTTACGTTTCGAAGTACAGGGAACACGCATCACGTGATTATTTTTCTGAAAAATGGTCAGATCTGTTGTTATTAACATTTTTTGTTTAAATAAATATCGTGGAAAGCGAGTTAAAGATAGATAAATTTTTATATAATAAAACGTTTGTTAAATATAGGGGAGCAATGGCCTTATTGAATTTTGTCTGTATCTTTATTAGTTATTTAAATCGAACGTTTAAACAACCGGTTAACTCGCATTCGCCGCTTTAGACCGCACACGGCCGGACATTATCGCTTATAACTCTGCTTTCGTTCAACTTACGATAATCAGCAACGGTACATTAAAAACGAGAAAATTCAAGCTTTAAAGTGAGCACAGAATGATCTCACTGAATGAAAAGCCAGAAAATATGAAGGATATAAAAGAATCCGTTAACGTAATCCTGATTTTTGTATGTTGAGTGGCATAGAAGTTATTGCCTTCTAAACTTGCAGTATTACCACTCTCATTATGTTGTATTATTTGCACATTGCACAGTTCTGATTGAATGTAACTAATATCCGCACGTTAAGAGTCATACTTTATCTGTGTCACGCAAGTTATGAATAGATCTTATTTTTGACACAGGGGGTACGCCTCTTAATTTTCCGTCAATTTCAATTAACCTCAGGAATTAATGTGGTATATGATATTATCGGTTCGCCGAAGACAATATGTCAGCACCGCGTCGTTCGATAATGATAGACTCGCATCGGGGGATGCTTCAGCATTTAATCAGCCTGCATCAAGCTGCTTGATGTATGATAACTTCCATTCGTTGTCATGCAATTATATGATAAAATCTTGACTCTGATGTTATTATTATAATTATTAATCGTTACATTCGAAATGACGACTATCTACCCTCGTTACAAAATTGCAACTCTGTACATTACATTATTGTTATATCTTGCTTACTCAAGGGATCCTCATGATCTTTAAAATAGGGGCAAGTGTCTAGTCGTTGCTTCGTTCTAAGGCCATTTCTTGGGTGTCAAATGTTCGTCCAGTTATGATCATCGATATTAACTTTATGACAGGCGTCAAGGGTCAGGGTATCATCGTGTCGTGAAGTTAGGCCAGAGGGATTTCAGGTTATGGGGTCATGGACGATTTCCGAGTGGTGTTTCACTCTATTGGGTATCTCTGGGGATTGTGCTGATTAACCCTATTTGTTTGACCATTAGTAATAATCTTCAGATTTTTTTCGTCGATGATGTACAACATATGTTTTATAAAATCAGACATGTATTCGAAATTCTCCGGTGAAACTTTCTTTTTCCGAATTTTTAAAACTTCTTTTTCAAATAATTTTTATTGATTTGACTCGTTACCAGATTAACTGAATTCACGTTTCAATAAGCTTTGAAAGGCACAATCCAGCTTACTGTACAAGATATCCTAAATGGAGAGATCCTTTAAACAAAACGGTGAAAAAAAATCATTTAATTTTCCCGCCATATCAGTTTTGTATGAATGATTCAATTTATTCAAGTATATCCAGATGTTTGAAGAGTCTATGAAAACTCTGCAAATATTCATCGATATTTTACAGTCTTCGTTGGAAAAAGATAATGACCGTATGGTAACTGCAGGGATGGGATCAGTTACCGCTTAGGGGTGGTATCATTTTATTCGTATATACTCTTTCCTGATTAAAAAAAAAAGTACGGACAGCTTTCGAATGATGGCTGTTGGTATGAAGCTTTACCAATTTCACTGAAATCCTTCTAGAAGGACGATACGAAACGTGACGGAAACGTGACGGAAACGTGACGGCGGCTATATATCGGATAAAGCATCGAAGGAAAAGAAATAAGCGAAATGATGGCGAGGACGATCGACGTGCGATCGGTGGCAGCCAAAGGCTCCTTCCCTTTTTTTCATTCTTTCTTTCTCTCACCAACCAACACCCTGGGAGTCGTTAAGACCGATAAAAATCCCGTTTGATTGAAGGCAGGTTGAGCGCCTTTTTCTTCTTTTCATGGGCGGTGCTCCTATCGCCGTCACCATCCGGCCTTCTCTTCCAATCGATACAGTCCAATAAATACATTACCAGTCTCGCAGAGCCGTCGAAACGCCGGGGATTATTGAATTAAACTCGTTGGGCTAACGTTGCTTCAAAGGCACTAGTGATATATTTCGCCTAGTTCCGTTGGCGACCCTTGCCTTTCTGAGTTTATTCACTAAGTTCAGATTACATTTTTATATCCACCTTCTTACCCCTCTGGCGTAAAAATCACTCATAGATTGAGAATCCTCTTGTGGGAGTTCGATCGTCCCTTGAGCAGGTCCAATTTTTTATTCCCTATATAGTTACTGGATTGGTACTCCTGATAAATTGTCATAAGTAGGAAAATTTGAGATAACGAAATACATACTGAACACTTGCTACCGAGAATGAAGAACTGCCTGTAGCTAACTGGTAAGTTGGTATACATATGTCTGTATATAAGCTATAGGTATATGTACTACGTGGCAAAAGTATTTGGCATTGTTGTAAAAGCCTCTTGGGGAAATATCGTGAGGTAAATTTTCTGACGGTTCTGAAGTCGCAAAGTGAGTCGGCCGCCGCGGGATAAGTTTCCGGTGAAAATTGCACCACGGGAATTTATTCCTTTTCTTGCAACTGCACCTGCTGCTGCACCCACGAGCAATTTAATTAAGGTGTCTTTGACAAGAAGTTACTTGAAATACTTCTGGAAAAATTATTATTATCATAACGTATAGATATAATGCGTATTGTGAATCGAGTTACCAGACAACTTCAATTATTTTAATTTACAATTTATGCAAGTATCGTTTAAAAGTGAACATGAAAAGCATATTATATAATTTAATTTATAGTGAATATCATTTAAATCGCAGAGCTAACAGTTCAATAAAAATATTGAAACTTGCAATATATCGTTAACCCCTTAACGCACGGTTTTTTGCAACAAAATGGCTCTTGCCGAGTTAACTTGGACTTGCGCATTAAAGGGGCTAATGTTTATGTTTACATTTCATCAGTATCACGTATCATAACGTTTATGAGAGGATTTATTTATCAAAACTGTGAGTCCAGAGCACTTAAACAAATAAATATTCCACTGTATAAATAGACGTCAGAATAGTAAACATAATTATAAAACTAATTCGAAAAATTCGTCATTCTCTCATCAGCGTAACCAGTGGAAAACCACGATGAAGAGTAACTTCCGGTATTTTTTCATTGAAATACCAGAAAGAATGTATATCATGCTGACAAAGTGTGACTACAGAAAAAAATCAACAAAGAAAAGTCAACTAAATCGAAGGTAACCGCAGAGAGAAATTCTCTCGATGAGTTTATCGCACGACACTTAACTTAAACGTAATTTGCAGAGGATCGGCTGGAACTTTCTACCTAGTCTTCGTTGACGTCCTTGCCCTCCAGCAGAGGTCTACTCTCTTGCACCTAGAGAAATTTCTTCTAGCTAGAAATAATCGATCGGATAGCCAACTCATTGTCGGTCTGCAGCTTGACCATATTTTAGGGGTGGATTTAATAATCGCTAATACCCTTTCAAAACTTGCCGGATATGACGTTAGCAATCCATGTTCCTTTTCATTAGTAGTCCGTTAATCATTAATGGATTATACCATAGTACGAGTACAGTGGTGTATCTGATATAGATACTTTTGCATTTACCGGCCGCATCGGTCATGTACAACCCCATGTACGGACGTATGAATATAAATTAATATACATGCATGCAATTTATGCTTCGAACGATAAGCTCAGGACGAAAACAAACTTCGAGACTTGCTACAAGGTTACTCTTTTTAATATTCTCATTGTATTCTATAACGGGTTGCCGAGATCCACCCGCTATAATTAATTTTTAATCCAGGGCCGCCAGGGAGCGCTAGGAATTTCCGAAAAATTAGGAGTTCTGATCGGGAATCAAACCCGATACCTTCGGACTGCCAAATCAGGGCACTTACCACTGTGCCAGCGAACCCACTGTCCGTCCTGATAAGTCCTGTTTATTTATTTTTCGGTCATTCCTAGGTGGTACCCCCTCCAGCTTGTAACGCCACGTTACAATTCAAAGATCCCTAAGCCTCAGTGATGTCGAAGGTTAGAAAAATAAACTAGAACTACAGAATATAGACAGATATATATATTGAATTTCAATTATGACGTCCGTGACTCTAGCAATGTATGAGAAATGTCGTGAATAATGTACGCGCGATCTTTTTTATTGCGGCCATTTTTCCCGTTCGATATCAATATTACCATAACTTTACATTCGTAATTGGTTGGCATCTTGCCAGGGTAACTTAAACGCACCTTTTTTCTTTTTATTTTTCCTCGTTACCCTTTCGTCCCTGTCCCGAATCACCCTCTGCCAAGCTGGTAGCCTTCGTCACCCTTTTCAACTATGTCGTCCCTCCTATTGAGCTTTGTTGAAAGCTTGCATTGTTCCCGGGACAATGTCACGTCCAGCTTACGTTAGTATCGACGACACGTGAGATGGGTGCTTTAATCCTCTACTGAATATACGGGGTGAACCATTATCGAAGGAGAAGAGAACGAGAGAGAGGATGAGCAATAAAAAAGGAAGGAGATGAAAAAAAGAACGCAGCATCCCGGCCACGAAGATGGGTTCCCATTTTCTACGGTCTTTTAAGTAACTTCACTGCAGAGTAACGATCTTCTCTTCCGCGATGGCAACCCCTCTACGTTGAAGGCCTAAGGTCTGCTCCTAGACAGGAAGTGCTTCGAACAAAGTGTCTGCAACTCTGTATATTGGAAAGCATCTCCGCCTGGCTTGTTTATAACAGGTTAGGGTAGCTACAATTTAGAAAATCGATATATACGGTGGAAAAAAAGAAATATACAAAACTGTACTGAATTTCGTTCAGGTCAATTCGGCGGAGCTACCTTTAGATCCACTATAGGTTTAAGGGGAGGTTCTGGTCTAAAATTTTCAAAAAATCAAATTTTTTATGTTTTTATTTTTCGAATCTTTAACATTTTAAGAACGTGTAGTTAAAAGGATATTTTAAAATTAAAAAAAAAACTAATTTATAGACATTGAAGGATGTATTCTACTTTACCGGCAGATTTTAGAGGTGATATTTGGAAATTTTTTGTAAAAAATCTCCTGGATATTTTTCGATTGAATTTTACATATTTATTAACTGAAAGAAAAAAAATAAAAATTCTTGGGTTATGGCGAGCCACGCAGACCGGGTTGACAAAATAGTTCTCTGCTGGCTGCCACGATTGCAGAGATTCCATTTATATAAAATAAAAAATCCAATTTAATTCTTAATCTAGAATGATAGGGCTATAGCCCATACAACAATTTTTAAATACAAGTAAAAATTGACAACATGGCGGCATCTTGAAAAAAAATCGAATTTCGGTTATATTTTTTTACATTAGCAGAGCTATAAAAAAAGTGTTTTTTGACTTGATTTTCGTTGAGGATATAGCGACACATGTACTGAACATGCCTGTTAAATTTCAAGTCGATCGGATTAAGAGTTCTTGAGATATCATGGCAGCCGATACGAAAATATAGTGTTGAGAAAAATGCACTTAAAATATTTCGTACCGTTTTGATGTGGTAATATGAAATTTATGACACTTACCGTTAATCAGTCAATCTGGGGCCAAAAAGGAGACCTTTTTCTTTCTCAACGAAGTCTTGTTGTTGAATAATTTACATTAGTTTACAGGCACGGTGGGATTGTCCTATTCGATTGTCGAAGCATACCTGCTTTGACTTATTCGTCTACCGCGCGCTGCGTAATTCAAACCTTTATAACTTTTCCAGTTTTACGAATTACGCTATAATATTTTACAGACACATTTTAAAGGCTCTATACTTTAAGGTACTTATCGCGAGGTATCGATTTTCTTAGGAAATTGTTGAAACTTTGCCTATCTATTATTCTATGCTTCTTGAATACATGTGTGAAGTTTCAAAATTATTTACCGTCTAGTTTGCGAGATATACGGAATGAAAGTAGCCAAAATTGCACTATATAGATATACCTCGCATGTTAAAATAGCTATATTTCTTTCGAGATATCTCAGCTTCTAGGTGGTAAAAGTGGATGAAATTTCTAGGAGACACTTCTTTTACATCGAACATTACTACGATGATTTTTTAATTAAAAATCTTGTAATTTTTCAATCATTTTTTTACTGCATTATTTAAACAATATGTAATATGAAATTGAAAAAATGATGGATCTCTATCCTTCTGCTTGTCTCAAAGATAATACCCTACGCAGGCAATATGTTTGTAATGAACGGTGTACAGGGTATTCACAGAAATACGAATACTATTATTATGATGCTAGGTGAACTACCTTAAGAAAATGCAAAAAAATCGATTTTTTCAAACTTCTAGAGTAGAATAACCCCTTAAGTAGCAGCGGACACCGAGGAAAATCCGACTCTCGGCGCGCAGGTATAAAATCGTCTTTGTTCGACGATTGAATGGTTCCTTTCCCAAAATTACAATGAGAATCTATTATCGGATGATCTGATGAAACGATGCACTGGAGGAACATGCAGAATAACAACGAGAGCTTTAATTCCTGCGTGTAGGCTTTGGTTCAAAACATCTGCATTGCGGGCCGAAAACTGTAGAAATTGCAGCATATTTGGCTGCTTATACATTCAGCAGTGGATATATAACACTGTTAAAAATAATGAATGTACTGGGAGTCATCGTAGGCCCACGAACGAAAATGTTTGCGGAGAATGTGGACCGTAAGCGCATTGGTCGATGCAGAGCAGTCAACGTCAACGTCTTTCCAAAAGGCTAAATCTGACCGAAAAGAAAGTGCGAATGCTCAAACAAAACTTTTTGAAGAGATGGAAAGATTGTTGCATGGACCTGGACTAGCAAATTAGAAGTAAACAATCTTGTAAATAAACTTTTCCTCAAGTAAAACTTTAAAATTGTTTTTCTCGAAACTACATTTTTCTAACTTGTGGGCGAAATATCTCAAAAACTAATCAATCGATTTGTTACGTCCGCGTGAGAAATCAGGTTACACATCCGCGGTCGATAACTAAATATCTAAAGGCCAATCAGTGGGACCTGGTTTCTATCACATAGCAGCCCTTGGAAGCGGCTATCTCGCATATGGGTCCCAGGTTTAGGGAAAGCGAGATGAA
>JARQST010000096.1:800386-825109 GCA_030142225.1 Pachycephus smyrnensis | reverse complement strand
TGATTATTAAAATTGACCATATAATACAGAAATACTTGCAGAGAAAGATAGAAATCTCCATGTTGCAAGTGGCCCTTTTTTTATTAACATACAACAACCTGAGCGATCATTTTATCTATCCGATTTATCAGCTCAATCTGATAAAATAAGTGTAAATAGCGAGGATGAAATTGTGGTAGAACCATTATCAGCAAATGCAGAAGTAAGGGAAGAGGAAAGATCAATTCAGGAAAATCAGAACGAAGTTGACGAAATTCGTAAATGGGCAATAGAATGCAATATTTCTCACGCTCATCTCGATAAATAATTAAAAATCTTAGGGAGAAGATTACTCGTAGATCTACCTTTGTCAGCCAAAACGCTTCTCAAAATAGATCTTACCAATTACGTAATATGAGACACGGACGATTACAGCGAAACAGAAACAGGACAATTTGTTTACTTTGATATTAAACATGGGCTTAATGCATGCATCAATAGCAAGTTGCACACGGATAAAACAATATATTTACAAATTAATGTTGATGGTTTGCCCTTATTCAAGTCCAACTCAAAACAGTTTTGGCCAATTTTAGCAAAAATTCATGACGAATTGGATGTGTATTGTGACGTGATTTTTTTAATTCACTGTCACAAAGGGGCTCTTGCTATCGATTTGGATAACGTTCACGTCTTTGCTGGCTCTTCCCGCGCCGTCGCCCTGCTTGAAGATTAGGCTCTCAGATAGATTCGTACGTTGTGTTAAAGTTCTCGACAAAAGATATTGTTTTAGGGATTAGTAGAGGTCGGGGTGCTCGAACCTGTCTCGAGGAGGAAGTCTCGAGGAAACGAGTTGCCCGGCAGGGGAGAGCGCCCGACGAGATTCCTCCACAAATCGGCAGAAGCCCGGCTGCAATACCGGCGCCCCGTCAGGGAGTTGCAGTGGGCTGGAGAATGGGTGGAGGATTTGTTTAAGGATACGGGCAGGGGAGGAACCCCCTTGGTCCTAGTTTTATTATGTTGGGCCCTGTTTTCGCCCTATGCACAGGGGAAGCGATCGTGGAGGATCTCAAGGAATTGTTATGCTACCAAATTGTTGAAAGACGCTATCGATAGTTAAAGGGACGGAGAGGGAGGAGGCAATAGTTACCGGCTATGGAATTTCGACCAATCAGAATAATCCGTTCTCGAAAATTGTTATCGAAAAGTCAGACTGTCTCTGGACACCGACGAGGTGCCATGAGATGGCTCGCGCTACCGTGTTGATAGTTTTTTCTACCCGTGTTTGCCCCGGCGGCACGTTAAGCTCCCGTACGCGTGCGTAGTGTGCGTTACCGTGTAGTTTTCTCGTGTTAGCTTCCGTAAAATTAAAGATATCGAAAGTTATTTTTTCCGTGTTCTCGAGGTGCATCCTAGTGCAGTGGTAGAGTGCCCTGTGAGGGATCACCCCTGGATATTGCTCCCGGTTCCCTAGGGATTAGGCGTATCAGCTCTGGTGAGTCATACCAGTTTTAGTAATTGGTGCAGGATTTCCGATTGATTAGTCTACGGAAGATCTCGTCCCGCCTTCGTGGCTGTTATTGTGATTTCGGCGTTTCTCCGGCTCTCGTATCTCTAATCGGTTGTTTGTGTTCTCGTCCGTTTAGATTTCGAAGATTTCCACTATTTACCTGGCCTAACTCCGACCCTCTCTACCACAACCTGCATACTGAGCGGCCGTGCATTTCCGCAACCGTTCGCTCTCGTTCATGCATCCAGTTGCGTTTGTCAATTTCACGCGCCCCCAAAAATCGACGGGTTCCATTCGTGTTTGTGCCATTTTAGTGGAGTCCGGGAGGTTCCCCTCGTCTCCCAGGACATACCAGTTCGTCGGCACCGGTGAAACAAAAGCTGGCTGGCGCCCAGCCGGGGCTTGCGGATGCATGAGCGGGGGTGGACGGCCGAAGGTGACGTGTTTCGGATTGAGTTCTCGCGTAGTCAGGGAAATACGCCACAGTATAAACCATTTGTCGTTGCTGTATATTTTGGAAATTCTAAGCCAAAGGATGTAGATGCATACTTGGAAGATTTTATGAACGAAATAAATGAGCTTCAACTGAATTGTATTACTATCTCAGAAATATTATATAACATAAGAATCAAATGTTTCATGTGCGACATACCAGCAAGATCATTTATTAAACGTACAAAGGACCATAGCGGTTACAATGCATGTAAAAGATGTAATGTGCACGGTACACGAATCAACCGTAGAACTACGTACCCTAGTGTAGACTGTGTTGAAAGATCTGATATATGCTTCTGGAATCAATTCGATCCAGAGCATCACAATGTTACATCACCATTGCTTAACACATTACAGGCGGGAGACTGTGATCACAGTCCGGAAAAGAACAAACGTTGAAAGCGGGGGACTGTAATCTCAGTTACGTGATAGCAGTGAAGTACTACATTCTGTGACTTTAAAGGAACTTGTGTTTTATTTTATTGCATTTTTTGTATCACCCGAAAAAACTGAATTTGCTCGCTACACGTTCAAAAACGTGGAAAATCGCGCCCGCATGCAAAGTGTTAAAATATGTCCTCCAATAAATATGATAACATCATTTGTCCTCGAATACATGCACTTATGCTGCATGGATGTAATGAAAAAAATATTAGTGGACTTTTGGATCAATGGCGACTTGAAAGTGAAATTAGGGCCAAGATCTAAAGTAGAAATTTCCAGAAGACTAAAATGTTTAAAAAATCAAGTCCTATGTGAGTTTCAGCGAAAACCAAGATCTCTACAAGATGTTCTAAAATGGAAAGCAACTGAATCAGATTTTTTCTTCTATACTGTGATCCCATTGTTTTGAAAAAAAATACTTACTAAAGATAGATACAAACATTTCTTGCTACTAAATACATCATGCAGGATTCTATATTCTGATGAATTTCACAAGGAGTATAATTCGTTTGCTAAAATATACCTCATGCAGTTTTTTTAGCTTTGTCAGAATTGTAGGGTTCGCAGTCACAAATAATAAACATGCACCATTTAATACATTTGGCTGATGACATAACAAATTTGGATTGTTGTTTAACACATATTAGTGCTTTCCCATTTGAAAATTTATTGGGAAAAATAAAAAATTCTTCGTTTGCCAAACCGTCCATTAGCTCAATTTCGTCGGCGCTTTAATGAAATGAAACTTATTGAATCAACAAAAAGAAGGCTGCCACCGCGAATAGAAATATTAAAAAATAGAACTGTCGAAGACGGTGACTTTGTTGTTTCAAAATTTAAGTACAAAGGAGCAACAATTGCAACTCAGTCCCCTGACAATATAATAATGCTGGATGATAATACGATATTAGAAATACGAACAATGGCATTCCATAAGTCATCTGATGAAAATCTAGCAGTAGAGGGAAAAGTGTGGAATATTAAAAAACCACCTGATTACCCTATGAATTCAAATTGTTTTGGAATGCGGGAAGTTCAGAATCAACAATCATGTAGAAATATAACCCGGTCGGTGAATAACATTAAATGCAAACTTATGAAGATGAGGTTATCATTGAAACCAGAAGGAAAGGAAAGAGTTTTTGTTGTGCCTCTTCTACATAATTAACAGGTATATTTGATTATTATTATTATATTCATATACGTCTAATATGATTATGTAGAAAATGTGTGTAATAAAACTTAACGAAATAACACCAATATGTTATTATGAAACATTTTGTTTTCGAATGCAAGGTATAAATATTGAAATAGGGAACAAAGAGTCGAGTAAGCGTAGCTGCTTAGTAACACTGATGAGATCGAGCGAATCGTCTTAGAAAGTACTGTGTGAAAAAACTAAGGGTAGTAATGCAATAGAGCTAATACATGCATTAGTTTAGTTTTACATTTTCATTATGATGTGTTATTGTGAGTTACTTTTCGTATTGGCATTTGTTAGTGATTGTGAAAATTCTGGCAGATAATAAGGGACGACGAAGATTCACAATTATAAGTTACAACGTGGAAAACAAAGAGGAAAAAGAAAAATCTAGATTTTAACAATATACAATATTAATTAAACGCTAAGGGACCCAATAAAAGTTGTCTCTAGAGTGTTTATCAATATAGAAAATAGTCATCGGAATCATCACATCATACACGTAAGTAGTTGCTGTTTGCAAACTTCGAACGCCTGTTTAGCTTCGGGAGTCCATTGGATGGGACGTTTGTTTTTTCTCTTCGCGTTAAGGGGAGTAGGAAGGCTTTGACGGCTGAAAATGGGGTAAAAATTCAAATGGCGTTTGTGAACAAACGAAAAAACATACGTAATTTTTCTCAAGTGCAAGTTGTTTATCACATTTTACTGGATGAAAATCATTGGTATTCGTAAAAAAATATTAATAATTAAGGGAGATATTGAACATTGAAGACGACCGCGCGTCTCGCGCATTGCTTCCTTCTTGCCACGATTCCAAGTAGCCGGATGGGAATTTTCGAAGTTTTCAAACGGCATTCTATTGGGGGGATGTGCCTCCTTAGATTGAACCTAATAATTGTAAAGAAAATATCAAAAGTAGATCAATGGCGGCTAATAATCTGAAAAATACGACAAATTTGCTACATTTATTGTTATATCAGTACAAAAAAATTAATTTTTCTGTACAGAAATCGGTTCAATGTGTGGAGAAAGTTGTTATCTTTATTTAAAAAAAGAATCAAGGCGATGTCTTCAGGCGTTCTTGAGTTATTGTGGCAAAGCTAATGAAAAATGTTGTTTCGAGAAAAACGCGTTTAAAGTTCGGGCGTAGTATTACTGTAGGAAACTGTAACGCTATCTGCGTGCGGCCACCTGCACCGGCCGCGCCCCGCCTCACGCTTTTGGCTCTCCTACCCTCCGTTTTGCGAATTTTTCAGTTTTCTTTGCGCTAAAATGTTCGTAAAATATTGTAATAATAGAGTATGTCAATAACAAAAAAAAAAACATTTTTTTGAGATTTTAAGCCTTCCTACACCCCTTAAAGGTGAATACTGAAACAATTTTAATTTTAAAACTTATATTTTGCCATGTATAAGGATGAATTAACTCAAACTTAATAATCAAGGCATTATTATCTATTGTTCTTAGTTAAGTTTTCCAATTTGATTTATGTTTTAAGTACCTACATAAGATTAATGACATTTGCTTAATATCTATATATGTTTGTTTCAGATAAAGAAAATAATAACATTCCTACAAGTGGTGTAAGAAGATCTTATGAAAAAGTTAATTACGACAAAGGTGCATAAAATAGTTTAAAATGTTACTTCAAAAATATTATATTCGTATGACAGAATAATGTATCTCAGTTTTTCTTTTGTTGTAGATGTACAACTTATTTTAAGTGCCATAAGAGGTCTACAAGTAAATGTGCATTGCAATACGAAGACAATAAATAATTTTTCGTCACCCCTCCTCGGAAAGTACCTCTTTTCGTAGTCCTCTGACGGGAGCAAACCGACTTATTCCTACTCTCTCAGGTTGGCGCATGCGCATATCGAAGATCAGTCGTTTTGCTCCCTAGGCAAATACGTATTTCCAGGGAGCAAAGTAAACGTTTTAAGAAGTGCGCATGTGCCACCCATCTATTTCCATGTGTCGATAAAAAAATCTGTAGCTACAGTTGCGCCATCGGACGGAATTTAAAAAAATGTTGATGTGATATCTCTCTTTTTTCTCATATCATTATTATCATTAAACGTTATTGGCACTTATTGAACATTTGTAACGTGGAACGTGAGTTTAATCGAGGTGGGACGTTTGAAGTGATCTCATTATCAGTAAAAATGGAAAAATCAAGTACCGAGTTGTCCTCAACAAGTGACGAAAACATGGAGCGTACTCCCCCAGATTTAACTGAAACTGCAGCTAATGTCACGGATAATTTACTGCCATCAAATTCTCGTGCAAAGTATGAAAAAGTATACGAAAATTTTTTGAAGTGGAGGAAGGAAAAAAAGACGAAATCATTTTCGGAAAACGTCATGTTGGCCTATTTTAATGAACTATCTGGAACGATGAAACCCCCAACATTGTGGTCCATCTACTCAATGTTGAACAGTACGATGAATTTGAAGCACAACATCCATATGCATGGCTACGTGAAATTATTGGCATTCCTAAAACGGCAGTCGGAGGGATACAAAAACAAGAAAGCAAAAGTCTTGAGTAATGATGACATCTCTAAATTCCTGAATGAAGCGCCAGACGCGACAAACTTAGCAACAAAGGTCAATATACAATGAAATCGAAGTATAAACTATAATACTGTTTAATTTGATTTTTTTTTAGTTTATTAAAAATATTTATAGGTCGTTCTAATTTTTGGAATATCTGGTGCCTGTCGGAAAGGTGAACTGACTAATATGACTGTTGACAACGTCAAAGATATTGGCAATACATTTGTCATCAATATCCCGGACACTAAAACCAAAATACCTCGGACGTTCACTATCGACGGTGACTTTTATGGAATTGTGAAAAAATATCAGGATCTCCGTCTAAAAAATGTGGACACCAATAGATTTTTCCTGAATTACCAAAGTGGAAAATGCACGTCGCAGCCTATTGGAAAGAATAAAATCGGCAATATGCCAAAAAAATAGCTCAATTTTTGCAATTGACGAATCCCAAGACTTATACAGGGCATACGTTCCGAAGAACTTCAGCGACTTTATTGGTCGATTCCGGAGCCGATTTAACTACTATAAAACGCCACGGAGGATGGAAATCTGGGACAGTAGCTGAAGGATGCGTAGAAGATTCGATAAAAAATATAAAAAAATATCTCGACAAATCACAGAGTCAATTGTATTGAACTCTACCACTTCGACGAATTCGATAGCTCAGCTATCGATATCACCATCAAAAAAAGGGAAAAATAAAGTTGTCGCAATTGCGGGTCCTTCTACGTCGAACGTTACCCAAATCAAGACTACTGAGGAATCCTTGAAAATACCGGTTCCTGATACCAACACAACCATTAACTTTTCAAATTGTTCCAATTTTAATATAAGTTTTAGTGTACATAAAAGCTAAGACTAATAAGAAAAATCGTAGGTGAAATAAAGATTACTTTTTTGCTTAAATTTTTTATTATTAATTTTTTCAAACGATTTTGTTTTTTTCAATGGGGGCTCCATCCCCCCAACCCCCCGAGGGGCTTCGCCTCTGCACCCCACCGGGACTTCGTCCCTGGACCCCACCGGGGCTTCGTCCCTGGACCCTACCGAGGCTTTCCCCTCTGGACCTCACCGCAGTCACCATTACAATGATATTTGTAATAATAATTATATATTTATATTGTCCTCGGAGGGGTGACAAAAAATATCGTGAGCGCCACGGGAAGAACGGCTATGCTGCCCTCGGGATGGGGATAGCGTCCCTCACCTCGGCTCGTGAGAAACTCATTCGAATCAGAAGGCAGAATCAACTTTCGTCTTCTGATCCGAATGAGCGCCGCACGAGCCTCGGCTCGGGCCGCTATCCCCACCCTCGGGGCATCAATAGCCGACTTTCTTCCCTTGATTCTCAATGTACTATTAAATCTATGTTGGAAATGTGTAATATATTGAAGGACGCAATTGGAGGTAGTGTTCGTGAATTTGCAGAACAATGTGAACTTCAATTGCCGTTACATTCTGTGGAGGAATTCTCAGCGTTTGATTTACGCCTGCAAAACGATGTCCAGTTTCGTAATGACTTTATAAGACTTCTGCATTTAAATATTATGCATATGCATACAAAATATTAAATTATTTATTTGAAACATTATTAAAAAGTAATATATTTCCAGATATGTTCGCTACACTTTTTATTAGACAAAGATGGAAACGTTACAAGAACCATTACATCAATTATACGAAAGTACCTTACGAGAGATGTAGCTATGCATTATACTGCAGTGAAACCAACTACAGAGAAACAGGCACTGAAGAATTCAAGTTTTTGTAACTGCATGGTGTGTACAAATCATAATGTTTTTGCTTTTATACTATATGTATACTTTTCCCAATATTATTTTAGATCAAACATCTTTTGTTTTTATTAGGTGTAGTGACTCAGAAACATCAAAAATAGGACGGGAGTGCAGTAACTGAAAAAAAAATTCTATCAATGTTTAAGCGCTACTTTGTGCAATGCCAAAGACTGGGATGGACACAGGGTTCTGCGACATAAACTGCACGGGGAACTATAATACGATTCAAAAGAAAATATACAGCAAATTTGTGATTAGCTTATAAATTTTCAATAAATATATTCTATTGAGGATTTAAAGGGCAAAGCTAGTTCGGGCCTAACTATATCGCTTTGCTGTGCGCTCGCTAGACAAGCGTTACAACTCGGACGTGGCGCTAGCCAATTTTCCTAATTTGCACCCCGTTCACAGAAATGGCGCCAGATTGGGCTCAAGTCAAATCCAAGCCTATATTTCTACTCGGGTTCCAACGATTTCAAAGTATTTCAAAGTCCTACGTCACTTTTTTATAAACCCTTTGTATTTTCCTTTCGTTTTTTTTTCTCATTTCTTTCCCATCTTATCTCTGACGATCTTATTATAATTTAAGGTTCCATCACGTCGCGATTATTTCACGTTTCGACCCTTCTTATGGTGGCTGGCAATATCCTTCCGCGTATTCTTTCGCCTCTCTTAAGTCCCTTCTTGTGTCCGGAATGAGTCTTTCTACTCGTTTTGTAATTTACCTAAGTAAAGCTCAGGCCCATGGTTGTGTATGTACCTGAGCTGTTTTACTTTGGTCTGTATTGGCCTTAAGGTTGCTGCACACAGTCGTTTTCTGCTTTTCGTTCAGCACGATTCTCGGCACGTAGGAAAATACTTTTTCTTTGGGTGCAAGAAACTCTATTGCTCTCCTTCCCTGTTCGGTCGGTGATGCGGTTTCCTCTTAGCATTCAAATTGGCGTCCCGACGGCAAATTGTTCCCGAAAGAATTCCTGGCGTACGTTTGGATCTCATTGTCAGTCTCGCATGACCGCCGGCTACAGCCGATCTTTCATGGACATATCGCTCGGCTCGCTTCGGCTCCCTTGGGTTCTTGGATACCCTCTTAAGTTAGACAGGGTGACAATAGAACAAATAATACGCCTTTTCATAGATCAGCCACCTTGTCCGTAAGACGTGACGTCGATGGTTTTTGCTGACCTTTGTCAAAGACATCATTGATACCTGAAGCCAATTTTAAACGCTCTCTTTGCTATTCTCTCCGTGCGCACGAACGAACTTATTATCTGACATTTTATAATAGTAATACTTGTTTTTATGCTACTCCTATATTTTTCACCATTTTTATCATACTTTTTTATGTATTGTTTTCGATATATTTCGAATATATTTGTTCGTGAAGAAAAGTTTGCATATCGTGAATTCTCAATTTGCGATTCATATCGTTCGTGCCTATAAAGAAAAATAAAATGAAGAAAAAAATAGGAGCATTTGTCGTTAAAAATTGTCGTTAAAAAAGGAAATTAATTTCGATCTAGTGTTATTTTGAAACTGGAATCGTTGGACTTCATTAAATGTGGTATCGTATCTACATTTGAAGCTTAATTTTTTCTGTAAATTTCAATTCAATTAGTTTAATAGTTCATCCAGACTTATGAATGAAGACATTTGCATCTGCTTATACGCACGTATATTTTCCAAATCGAATAGTGATTGCATAAGACATTTTCACGTGTTCTATATTGTTATGTCTAAAAATAAGTTCATGTATGTACAGTCAACTCCCCATAAGAGCACACATTTGCGACCGAAATTGTGTGTTACTGGAAAGCGTAGCCTACTAGGGAATGTCCCCTACCATTACGACATCCCCGCACGCCCGCCATTTCTACAGCGGGAAGAGATTTGAAAAGCTTTTGAAGTTAACTAACGAATAGTGGGGTAAAGCAGTTCTCCTCTTGGGCCTTGTGGCAGAATGGATTGAGAGGAAATGTATTGCCAGAGAGCGTTACGCTTAAAGAGAGTCAACTGTATTAAATTAGATGAATCAGCTACACTTAAAATATAAATTACGTGTATTCATCAACATCCGAATCTTCGGTAGTATAGTGGTCAGTATCCCCGCCTGTCACGCGGGAGACCGGGGTTCGATTCCCCGCCGGAGAGAAATTTTTTTTCAATTTTTAATAGAAGATATTAGAAAAGAAAAAAGTAGGAAGTAAGAGTAAGCCACAACAAAGTGGATTGGCTGTGAAATTTTTAGGTACGATCGCAGGAAACATTCGGGAGTGTCTCATACAATTGCCATCGCAGAAGAAACGGTGTGTCTGCATGTGTGCGTGTACGCCGGCAAATGTCTTTCTTTAAAGAGGTTCCCTCGATGCATACTAGTCAATTGAGAGACTTTTAAGCATATTTATAAATGGGACACAAACACGTAGTTTTTAATGTCACATAAATACTATTAGAAATAAATAAGAATTACCAAATATATATCATTATTCGACTAAATATAGTTTATAAATAAGCATCACTTCCATATGCTAATTTGACTCGGTTTTCTACGTGTACTGATATGCATATGGACGAAACAGCTTTTTTCTGCCGTAATTACTGTTTCAAACAGTCGGTGACTTTACCTTTTTATGTCAAAAATTGAAAGCTCGATTTCCTACGAAGCCGTAGCACGTTTTAGACTGCCATAAAATTTACGCTCAGTATTCAATTTTGCAATCGAAAGTGAAGCTCTCCCTGTTTTTCCATAAGACACCAGTACTGAGTACGTCGATTTGACGCCATATGGAAAAATTAAATACTTCGGGGAATTCATTATTCCGAACAACCACTGAACCAATCGGCTTAACACTAGAACTCCCGACGGGTACATTTTGTACCCGAGCGCATGTTTGCGCTTGTGTATCTTCCGCTGTTAAGAAGATAGAAAACTGAAATTTTGTGACTTTTATTTAATCGTAGAACCTAAATTGTATGCCAAACTTCGGCCTTTTGAACTTTTAATCCTTTAAAATATTAAGTTTATGCACTCGAACACAAAATGTACCTGTCGGGAGTTCTAAGTATGCGGGATCTCCGGGAGTTCTAGTGTTAAAATTTACAAGATAAATTAACTTCCGGATGTAGAAAGTGCAGTAACATTTGCAGATGTTCAATACTTCAGGTTTGAAAATGTACATGCGTAAATATTCGAAACATTGATGTCATACGTAGATCTATATAAAAAATTCCAGGTCAACTGCAAAACAAAGAAGTTGAAATTTACAGGAAAAAGTCAAGTTAAAGGGGCCGAGAATTAAGTTATTCAGTTCACTTCTACTCTTTTTAAAAAGAATATTAAAGTGTGATTTCGAATACAATGAGTAAGTCTATTCTAATTGACTGTTCGATACAGTGGTCAAGACGTAACTGCTGTCTTCTCGATCGCTTCTCGTTGAAGACACCTCTGTTTCCGGTGTCGGGTGTCCTTTATCTTATCGGTATTGCTCCAGTGGTCATCATAACTCGAGTCAGTCAAAATCGAAAAAATGTATTTTTTTTATTTTGTTTTTAGGTTCTTTGATTCTTTGTTCATCTATTCCCCAAGTAATATATCGAAATTTTGAAAAATTGCCAAGTTATAGCCAAAATAGAAAAAAAACTGTTTTTAATTATTTTTTTAATTTCTTTGATCCCTTGTGCGACTATTCTTCATGACCCATAACTTGCATTAGTTATACCATAGACGAGAAAACGGAATGCTCGATACGTGAATGGTTACGTGCTGCACAAGTTATGCGTCCCGAGGAACCGGCTTTACTAGTAAAAACAAGGAGAAAACTCGCCAGCTGTCATCCGATCGCGTTGGGCTTTACTGAAGCCCGTATTTATATCGGTAGCCGTGTTTTTTTATATTATATACTAAAATTACTACAGTGTTTATCGCTAATTCTTTTTTTTTACAAGTGACGTCTGTTTTTGGATAGTATTGTGTCAATTGTGATAAGAGTGCATTGTGTTATAGTGCAGTAACCGAAAACCTAAAACTGTCAATGTAGCTGTAGTTGTGTTGATTGTGCATTAAATTGTAACATTAAATTAAATTAATATTAGTATGTATAAAAATATAAAAGTATGAATAAATAAAATCATGAAAAATTTCCCTCTAACTACCAAATTTATTTTAACAATTTTTTAATCGGTGAATATCTTTGATCTGGGGTTCTCTAAAGAAATTTCCTCCGCTCAACCGGTGTAGTATGTTGTTACAAAAAGAATGAGATGTCAAAAAGCAAAATCCATCCAGCAGTTTGTTCTGAAGTACGCGTAGAGTTGAAAAAGCCCAAATCCGGTTTACAAGGGAACGGGTTGACCTAATCTATTTTTTCAAAGATAGAAATATTCTTTATTCTATTCCTTAAATGATACATTTTTATCATATTTATCAGTTGTCTAGAAAAAAAAAATAGCTCACTGAAAATCTTTTTTTCTGACTGACTCGGCTCCCTTAAGGATGTAGATGGAACTGTAACATTTGCAGAACCAGCATTTCCAGTGTGAAAGTTGTGTATTCGCGAAGAAGAAAAAAAGTAAGGACGAGATAATACCCAGACAACACATATATCCAAAAGTCATCTTCAAGATGTCTAAAAAACAACTCTTGTTCCTTTAGACAGCTTAAAAACCTTTTTTGGGAATTAAGTATTGCCTGGGTAGGTCTTAGACACTAAGCATGATAGCGTATGACAAAGGGAAGAAGAACACCAGAAAAAAGCATAAATGTCTTCTTTTTCCATGATTGCGGTTTCTTACTTGCGATTACGATGATAATCAATATAATGTACTTTATAAATAAGCAATACATATCAATCAAAGTGATACAGATATAGTATGTTACACTCAGAATGCTTTCAGATGTATGTATATATACTTATACTTTTGGGCTTTATCGAGTAATTCTATATAAGCAAATTCACCTTTCTTCATAATTCTCTGGGTATATTATGGAATATCCCCAATATTTATAGCATTAGTCTGTGCGTTCTCCATCTGTACGTATTCATACAGCAAATCCTAAACCTTTATAGACCTCTGACCGTAAATTCAATGTTCCTCGTAATAGAATTCTCGTCGTGGACTTTATGAATTTCAGCATGGTATCGTATTACGCACGTAATGCGTATCCCGCAATGGTTACCGAATGGCAGTCATAACTGTTGGGACGAATTTGAGGAAACATTTTTTATACCGTTGAAATTCTACAGTGTAGAATGATGCCAAGGAGAGTGAGCAGTATAAGGAAGGCTAAGTAGCGTGGGGCAACATATAAAAATAAAAGAAAACGTTAAACTAAAATGAAGGATTCGAGGTAAAAGAGAAAAAAATGTAGAACAGAGCAAACCAAAGGATAAGGAAAGAACGACGAAACTATGGAAGGAAACAAGAAAAGTGTCCCTCATATATTTACCGTCAGATTTGGCGTAGAAAATGAACCGCTTGTGGATGAAATTCGTGGGGTCCGTCACGCCATACATAACACGTGGACCTTTCTATGGGGAGTTAGAGAGTCGGGACGTCGCCAATAGGTATAGAACAGATGAACGGCCGCGAAAGCCACGGGTATGTTGGATACTATGTTGGGTCGCAGTGCTGTGGCTTTAAAGCCAAATACCGCTTCGTCGCTGGCAGTGTTATCAGGCATCCTGATCATTCACTGGGATGCTATATTTTTTTTATTTGTATATATTATCCTTTTCAAATTTTCCTTCCAATTATTGTTCCTATAGGAACAGACTAGACAGAACGTCTTCGAATTGGAGGCAATAATATCTCAGATAGACAAATGTACGTGAATTTTGCTGCAATTTTACCTCATGTTGAATCACCAAATGGAGCAGGATTACATATCTTATAACTGTTTACCTGACAGTCATATTTGCTAAATTAAACGGTGAAATGAAAATGCAAACACAATCGACAATGTTGGTTACATGTGATGCTTTATTCATCGTGCTAAATAAAAGAGATAATTTTATTTCATTCATACTCTACCAAAGTATACGGTAGATATGGTTTAGGTTTACCTCATAACACGATGAAAAAGAATTTTTATTTAAGAGTGTATGGGCGCTATGTCAAAATGTTACGAAGTTGTTGAAAATAGCAAAATTCATGCCTCTTGGTATATTAAACCACCCCACAAAATTTGAAAAAGATCGCTCACTCATTTTAAACGTTATAAGAATACAAAATAGTGAGTTTTAGCATGGGTTTATATGGAGAAACGTGGCATTAGTTGATATATTACATGAAAAAAATATGAATTAATGTTACCAAGTTCTTGAAACTGCATAGGTGTTTAAAGAAGATGTAGATAAAGGTGTACACAAAGTTTTATAACTATCACCTACTTGGTTATCGAGTTATAAAGTAAAATTCGCGAAGATTACACGTCTCGAGCGCAATGACAATACGAATTCAGAATGCGCACTCTGGTGACAAGCTGTATATTACAGTAATGGCCGCCCTGAAGTTTCAAATAATCTTCCACCAAGTGCTACTAACCAACCTGCTACTTTATGGCAGTCATGATACTGTGGGACTGCAGCTATCTTGCATAATTTTTGAAGTGCACATAAATATATTATCCAGGGGATAATAATTGATATATGTCAATTAAGGCCTTACATATGTCCAGGATTTTCAAAAAATCGATTTTTTTTTAACAGATTGTTGTTCTCTATAGTTTTAAGCTTATTTCTTTGAAAGTCGATTGCGAAAATTCCCCATAAATCCAAAGTTATGGTAGAAAATGTGACTGCCCGACGAGAGTTTGGTGCGCGCAGGTAGGTATATGAATCTGGAGATTTATTCATTCAATTCATTCAAATCATCCATGAACAAGGAAGACATACAATACGAAGCCGGAATGGGAGATTAAACGTAAGTTTACAAAACAAATAAAAAATTCATAAAGTTCTTGCTTTAGCTGCGCGCGACTTCGAGCAAAACGCACTTAAAACTTTAAACGCGTTTTTCTCGAAACTACTTTTTCCGCCACGGTCGGCATGATAACTCATACAGTTTTTCATATTTTTTGATGCGATTTTTTTTTTAATATTCGAAATCGTTTTCTCTATAGTCTGTCGGGCCGGATTTTTGATATTTTTATTCAAAAATTTTATAAAAATAATTAAAGTGTAAAATTTATGATGTAAAACGCATACTTCTTTTTAAACTGCCATAAATTGCTAAATTTTTCGAAATTCAAAATTCCGGCTCGACATACTATAATTACAACTTTATTTTACAAGAATTTTTTTAAATTTTGCAGATCGATCAACATTTACTGGAGATATGATGGCGACCGTGGAGCAACTTTTTTTTCTTAGTGTTGTGGATCACGTGATTTTTTAGATAGTAATTTTTTTAAAAATAAAGTGAAATAAAATTTTTTATAAAGTTTAAATACCAATAAACAATGTATACTATTTATTTTTATTAATTTCTATTGTTATCCCTACTAAACAAAATTTTTCTTTTAGCGCATTTTTGGCGCTGCTAGACGTATGTAAGGCCTTAATGAACCACTATCTTGATTTTTTCATTTTATCCTGAAGGGAAATCTCCCATAGGAGTTACAAACGTGAACTTTTCGACGACAATCGAACACTATAATCTCTCTTCCACTCTTTAGATCGAAACACATGTTACGCGGCGCATGCGCATAGCAGTTATACAAAGCCAACCGAATAAAAAGAAGATAAAATCAGACGGTGCGGTGTTATCAGTACTTCACACTTATTTCAGCACATTTATTTCCTTTTTTGCGCGAATCGAAGCCCACACATAATTTTATCGCTTCTAAGAGTTGTACAACCTTTACAGGTCAGTTAAAACTTATCTGGTCTCTCAAATTGACATTTAATTTTTCACTCTGTTATGTTGCTTCCAAGTGATATTCCTAGTCAAAAGTTTTCTTATGACAAAAAGAAAATGTAAGAATTTCAATAAATTAATGATAAAAACTAATTAAAACCATTTTCCACAGTATGAATAATATTCTCTACGCTGAATGCGCCGTAAGTGACCCATTTTATTGGGGATTTCAAGAAATTATTCGTAATTCCTGAATTTATGTCACTTTTTTCTGGGGATGTACGGCCCATACATCCTTAAAGGGACTAGGGAGGATTGAAATTTAAATAACTGACTCGCGTTTGATTGGTTGTAACAAGGCTACGAATGAATATAAATGTTTTCTTTTTCTAAGGGTGTTTATTATAACATTATGAAATAACAAAATCCATCGAAAGTTGTTTCTAAGTCAATAATATTGATGTTCCAACGTAATGAGGCGCGCTAGCATTATTTACTGGGAGAGAAGAGAAAATAAAATATATTACATACTTCATGTAATATCAATTCCATAGGACTTCATATTATGTAAGATATGTAACACTTCTATGTTTTTGTGCGATCGTGTTAAAAAATCAAAATATTACGAGTTCTACGCAAATTCTTAAATCAGCATATACGACTTTTCAAATCAATCTGGCACAATAATAAAATTGAAATCATTATCATCACTACTGTTCATCCATCAATCCATTCATTACCCATCCACTCATCCATGAAAGTAATGGCATGTTAGTTGTATTTTCTTATATATGTCGGAGAGGGCTGGGTGCTCGGCGGGCGTTATTTTTAATGTTAAGCTAGGTTAAGAGTTCCAGCAATTTGTATTTTCATAGTATTGGAGTTGGGGTGTTGATAAACATCAAACGTGGCCGGGATCGCGGGGTGGATCGGATGTAGAGGTCGACAAAGGGAGGAGACAGTGGACAGTGTTTCATGGGAATCGGAAAAGAGAGGATCCATCCCGGCAACGATCGTGGACTCGTTCCAACTCCAGTGCTTTTTCTGTTCATCTAATTTACAATAAAAAAATGAGTGACAATCCACATCCCTTGAACTTGACGGCCTCAACTTCGACATATACATAATGTTGACGTAACAATGTACTTGGAAGAAAAAACATTTTTTTATTTAGTACATACCTAAATATCTTTTTCTTTCATTTATCCTGATCCTATCTTTTTGTATAATTTAACTTATTAATATGCATAATATATTATAAAGCAAAATTCTTTAGAGGATTCAATACATCGTTTCATATACATTTACATACACGTATAATTATTTTTCTATGGAAGGTCATGACATTATTCTTATCATATCCACATCGGT
This sequence comes from Pachycephus smyrnensis, assembly GCA_030142225.1. Taxonomy (NCBI): domain Eukaryota; kingdom Metazoa; phylum Arthropoda; class Insecta; order Hymenoptera; family Cephidae; genus Pachycephus; species Pachycephus smyrnensis. The sequence goes on along the minus strand of JARQST010000096.1, from coordinate 807,898 downwards.
GTCACGCGATTGATTGACAAGTAATGAAATAGTTTTAATAATAGGATTTCTGAAGCACAAGTGGATTATTCTTAAAGGGTGTAATAAAAGTACATTGTACAATTGCTATATGTTCCAAGAAACTTTATACCTGCTAATGGTCGAACGTTATCCTTGTGGATTATTATTTTAAATACAGTAAAGAAATTGTATTCTTGGCAAGGTCAATACGCATGCGATTATAAAACGGTGAAATAGATATTATGAGAACAATTCTAGCCATAATAATTTTTATGATATAATGCATCCTTGTTTCTTTTCAACATTAACATCAGTTGCACTTACAGTTTACAGCAAAAGGGAACAACATGTCTCAGAATAAATAATCGTGGACCATGCTGACTTGACCGCCTGGGCTGTACCTGGTATGAGCGGAGACGCCTCAGGGACGCGCGTCCCGCGTGAGCGCCCGACTCGCTTCAAGAATTCATAACTTCGAAACTATTGAGACATAACTACTTCTAAAACAAAGTTTTCGAGATATTTTGCTCTCAAAAAAATTAGCACTAAACTTTGAATGTTCATAATTTTTGCATATACAAAGTGATGGACCAACCTGTACGCCTAAATGTATTGTATCCACTGGTTCTACAACGTATGACAAGATTGCAAAAATCCCTGAATAGTTTTAAAAAAGTTCTCCTGAAAGTTTTATACTATCTTAATATGTCGTCTATAAATGCAACAGCATGTTCATTGTAAATTGAACTTACGTCACTGTAATTCAAAATGAATGTGACATCGCCTGCACTGAACTTTCTTGCATTTGATCGTATTTTAATTCCATGATCATATGTTGTAAATATAAGCATCACATGCGCAGAATATCAAAAATTAAATTGTAAGTTTAAACAACGTTTTTACATACCTTAAAATTAGTAAGTGAATTTGATCCTTAGCCTATTTCGAAGTACTACCTTTACTTAACATTTCCAGAATTTTTCATTACTTTATAACTATTAGTATATGCTGAAACAAGTCGTGATAGAAATTCCGCCATTTTTGGAATGAAGAATTTTCTAATTATTCATTTCACGAAAAAATAATTATTCCTATTTACTATTATATTCCATAGACTATCCTCTTTGGAACGAAGAAAAAAATTAGAAAAACATTGAGCCGTTCAAAAGTTACAACCAATTGTTTAAAGAATCTACACAGGACTACTGTACTTTTAGTTACTTATTCATATCTCAAGAACGAATAATTGTAGAGAGTTCTGCTAACGGTAATCGGGAAAAAAAAACGTGGAAAAGAGACCTACTGAAATAAAGGGACAGAAAGAAGACCCGACGAAAAAAAAGCAAACGGAGAAAAAGCCCACGGAAAAAACCCCGATAAGTTGATATCACAATTATTTTCAGAAATAAGAATGTTACGAAGTATGAAACATCGTTTATTCCAATTGCAGACTGTTTTACCGTAATTTTATGGACAATTTTAATGAAACTTTAACAAAATTAGTGATCTTGTTGATGTTTTAGCCATAAAATGTCGTCGGGGAGCGAGCGAAGCGAGCAAGTCCGATACAAAAATTGAGTTCCCGGAAGGGCCACAAGAGTTCCATGATAGGCCGCACAAAATGCAATCATTTTGAACTGAATTTTGACATGAAATGGACAAAATTTGAAAAATTGAAAATTAAGAGTTAAACTTGTCAAAATTTAGTGTCATATAATGTTTAAGAATTTATCAGAATCCCAAAAAACAACCGAAAATTAGCCTGAAATTTGCACTCAAAATACACGGTCAAAACGTGGCGTATCATAATTATCCCCTTTTTTCCGTGGGTCATTTTTTCATCAAGTCTTTTTTTTGTTATCTTTTTTCCATGAATTTATTTTCCACGGTTTTTTTTTCTAGATTTACTGGACTATATTTGTCATACAGGTTTATTCATGTCAAACGCGTCGATTGAAGTTATTCTGTCCATTTAATGTCTATGGTACAACCAACGTCAATTTATTGGACTTTCAAGAAGTCCAAAGTAAGGTGCAAACATGGAGGCAAAAAGACAGATGTATGAGTCTAAAATTCATCGTTTTTGCATCAAAATCAAGGTACTTTAAATATCTTTAAATATTAAATACTAGTTTTACTTCATTCCTTGCAAAAGGCTGCGACACCTTTATACGATGCCTAAAAGGCAACCAATATGTGTTTAATAACCAATATGTGTTACCTAGGTTAATTACTGACAATCAGATGTATCGTGTAGATATTATTTCAATGACGTTGCGTAACTTTTTATCTACCACAACAGCTGAATAAACGAAAATGGTGTCGTGGTATAAGAGTGATAAAAGAAAAACAGGACGAATCATACTGTTAGACAATGAAGTTCAGTATTTCGAGAATGTTTTGGTTTTGTACAAGAGCTAAACTTTAGGGCAGTTCTCAGAAGTCTATTTAACGAATTAAAGCGTGAGATTCCTTTGCTGCCGCGACGCTCCACTCGTGATAATTGCGCTAGCGGAAGTGTACAAAGCAAACCAGAAAACCGTTTGAGGAATGTGACGGTTTTATTTTATAAAACGCTGCTTCCATTATATGTTTGTTTTTATTCTTGCTCTTTGCGCACTTTCCTCTGTTTTTCTCTTTCTCACTTTTACTCTCTTTCTTTTTCATAAGTAGAGCCATAGATAAAGGTGCCTTTTCGATTCGTTTATTCATTATAGATTATTGCAGGAAAATTCTCAAAAGGACCCTAGGTAGTGATTTCAGTAGGATCTCCAAGCCGACAATGAGTCAAATATTTCTGCCTCGAAAATAGAATCTTAAGGTTTAAAATGAGATTTGTTAACACCATTTTCAACCTAAAATCGTTATTTTTTAACATAACTGATAATTTGAGGCTGAAATTAGTGTTAACTCACTCGAGTTTTTCTATCCCATAATCTTAATAGCAGCCTTAATGTCCTCGTATAGAATAAATAGGTTCAAACCGGTGCTAAATTTTCAACTCGGATAGTCACTCGTTTTTAATATTAATTATAATAGAAAATTTGCACGTAGGCTATAGCACTAGATGCAGAGCTTTTAATAATTTAATAAAAAAAGAATCTTTGCAAGTATTATATTGACTATTAATCCAATATGACTTAGTAGATACTTTAAGGTTTCATCATATTCCATGTTGACTTCTTTCACGAATAATTAAAAAAATATTAAACTTTTTCCTTTAGCGGCCGTCATTACCCTATTTTTCCCTACATTGAGAAGTATTCGTATTGATCGGGACGCACACCGCCTTCGCATACAAATGAAAATAAAAGTTAGGCTACGTTAGGTTACGCTCGACAATTTAAGTCCGAGAAATCCTGTAACTCATTCTCACTCTCTCTACGTCTCCAATTACTGAGTCTCTTTTGGGTGGCGCGCACTAAATTCGTAAATTTAAATATTATTAGCCATCGTAAAAAGTTTGCAATAACGCGAAATATCGTAGCTAAATTTGATGACGAAGGGCGGTCATGAGCTGCGTCATCTCGATTTAACGGATCTTCTCGCAGTGGATAAGAGAAGAAAATAGAAATGAGAAGAAAGATGAAACGAGGAGAGCAAAAGCGAATTTCCAGAGAACGGCCGAAACACTATGAAGTTTTTCCCGCTATCTGCTTTTGGGGCTTTTCTTAATGGGACAAAATGAAATTGATACTATCTCTAGCACCTAAATAATGGGCTATCTCACAATGGCGTCTCACCAAGACGCTTTCATGCATTAAGTTTCGGCCCAGTACTTTTCAGCCATTTCACTCGACCAGCAGAAAATCTTTACTCTCTCGATGAATTTATTCATTGGATCAGCAAAAAAATTCTTGTGCCGAACAATGATCTTGTGAAAATGAATCGACCGCATTTGATTAACTCTACATGAATACTTCACCTGGACGTCGCCATGACGAATACTTTGGAGTACTTTATCACCCCACTCCTATTGCAGCGTATATTTTCCGTTATATCATTAGAAACGAGATTCCAAAGCATGCAATCTCTTCGTTATTCTTTAACAATGAGATTTGTATGTATTAAATTAAAATTCGATGCATTTAATTTGGTAAAAAGTACATTTTAATAAAGCTCGCGGGAAGCGTCTGAACACTAATTCCAGCCAAAAGAAGTTGCGTTGGGATGATGAGGAACCCCGGAGTATCCGTCTACAGTTAACGTAGCCCTTTGTAAAGAGATGCTATAATAAGATACACTTCAACATGTTCTATGCCCCACGTGCTTAAAATATGACTATGAGACTTCATTCAAGTTTTAAACCTTTTAAAGTTATATTTAGGTGCGTTCATCCAATTCCACGAATTTCTCGAGTAGAGTCTTCTATTTTCAGTTTCAATCAAAGAATTTCATGAAAAGTTTACGAAGATACTTTAGGTAGCGCGTAGTTTTTAGATTTAAATAGTAGAAAGACAGTAAACAGGTTTAGATTTATGTATATAGATTCCATCTGAAATGCAAACGGATGTCATTATCGACAAAGATATCGGATTCGGATCTCATTCCAATGCTATCTGGAAGATCATTGAATTTCGAGGGCATTAGTAAATGAGGTAAATTGAAGATGATGAAGCGACGTAAACGTAGTTAGATAGAACTAAATTAAACTTAAAAAGAACTATATATTTCAATTTATCTGGAAGTTCATTTTCCATCGCGCAGTAATTTAATTTGTATTCTCTATAAGAAAATCTAGCAGATAACGCGAACAAATTGTTAAGCTCGAAATACATCGAGCCTCCCATAAAAATCGTATTCCGGGTTTCCGAGTTTGGCAGAGTATGAAAGTGCTCCTGTGTTTATTCCATTGCGAAGTTGAAAGCAGATAGGAGCTGCACTCTCGAGTTCATTTCCGCTCCACTCATTCACCGTGTACATTGTCGCACTAAAAAAAAAATTATAAAATCGTTTCAACCTTCCTTTCTATCATCCCTGACCTTTCAAGCCACGCTCTCGGTAACCTCGACCAGACCAGCACTGCTGTAGTCCCTTTTACTCTATACCGTTACCGCTACAATCCCATCATCTCTTCACTGCATATAATCCCATCTGTGATCCTTTGGCAGACGAGTACCTGTATGACATTGCAAAAGCAGCCGCTCTTGGTTCAAGCAACGTCAAAGGGTTCCATGGAACTGTGGAAGTATAGCTCTTGTTGTTTAGCGACATTTTGTAGCTTCATTTATCCCGGAATAATGGAAACGAACTTCTTGTTCCTCTGCTCTCGTTGATGTTGTTATCTCGTTAGTTGTAGGGTTCAATGCCGTTGTATTCTCACTGGTTCCTGAGTTCTGTCTGTGTCTGCTGAGTGAATTTAGTTAACTAATTACTAAGGATAGTGGGCAGGATGCATTTAGAAACAAGAAAAGAATTTTTATCGAGGGGAAATATTATTTTCACCGTCTGTTGGGCTGCCGAGGAACTATTCAGTTATGGTGAGAGAAAATCATTATCTTTAAACAACTATGCACGAATAGAATTATCATTGACAGTTTCCAGAAGAAAATACATCGGCAATAGGCCTTCTATCTGAAGCATGCGTCTGCACAATGGATGGTACATCAATGGGAAATGTATTCAGGAGGATTTGGAATACCGATTGGTTAGGATTTTGATTATTCTACTGAAGGTGGCTGCCTTTCCCCGAATGTGAATTTAGGATCCTTGGGATTCTTCGGTATTTATACAGAACGACGTCTGCCTACTAATCGGCCACGATTCTTTGTCTGGTTGATGGTTACTAATCGCAGGACCATTGAGAAGGTCCTTGGTGCCTTTTGAAAGAGGGTGAATTCCAGAAATTTCACGGTATACCTGTTGGTTCATTTGTTCAACCCCTCCGTGCGGAATGCGTTCAGTCTCCCTGTGCCCTACTTTGTACATTTTTTCCTGCCAGCCCTTATCCGGTCCCCGCAGAAGACTTTAAATTGCCTACAAAATGCTGAGGTCGTGTCATAGGGCACAGAGTGTCACTTTCGACTTCTTACTAGGACGTTTTAGGGGTTGCGTGAATGACTTGAATTTAAAGTTGCCTCCGTATCGGTAGTATTTAACGCTCACACGCACGACGACCATACTAAGGTTGCCTCATCTCACGACTCATCTCACTCCGTTCCCCTTGTTGCTATATTTGAAACCACGAAGATGTGCCAGTTCTTTGCCCTATAGTGAGGTTCCTGGTTTCACTGGCGGTTTTTTAGAGTCGAGATGATAGAAAATAGGCATAATAATCGTTTTTACGGTTTTTCGCTATAATGCAGGTTAATTGATGTTTGTGCATAGCAAGAACTGCTTTCTGCTTCATCACGCTTCAAAGACTCACTGGTACCAGGCACCACATTTCTCTTGCCGGTTCTTTTACTCAAAAAATTGTAATACAAGACTTGACGTTTCTCCTATACAGAATGCATAGTTTCCTAGTAAATCGATACACTGATCCAGTTTCGTCAAATCGTTTTTTTGGGCCTGATTTCAAGCACGTAGGTGAACACTGCTTGGTTCAGTAATTTCTTGCTAAATCAATTTCCGTAACTTTTAAGGAATATATAGAGTTATTTAAGAATTTTTCACCAAGTAAAGTTAGCTCGTTACTTTGATTTCTATGGCAAACACTGTTCCTGAATAACCCGATGGTATACAGCCCGACATTAATGGTCCGTGGAAGGGATACCCACACCACTAGCAAATCCTATTCCCTCTACTTTCAAAAATTTTCCTCTTCAAACCTATCCACGTACTTCCACTACTATCGCTCTCTTGCTATAGTGAGCGCTTAAATTCTTTAATCTTTTGAATCGTATAATACGAAACGATTTAATGATAGAGAACGTCCATGAGTATTTTACCGCTGCAAAGTTTTTGGTGGTCCTTTTGTAAATGCGATAGAAACATATGGGATGGACTTCGAGACGACGCTCCATTTTTCAATCATTTGATCAATTCTGTTAAAAATCGTCTCAATCAAGCAATTGATCCACATAGATTCTGGACAGATATTTAGAGCTTTGACATCACCATCACCCTTTCAGGGCCATTGAAAACTTTACAGCGGTGGAATACTCATAGACGTTCTCTATTATCATTAAATTATTTCGTACTATACGATGCAAAAGATTAGGGGGATATTCTATTCTAGAAATTTGAAAAAATCAATTTTCCTGTTTGCATTTTCGTAAAGTATAGGGCCTCGAAAATCTGTCCGTAGAATATTATAGCAAAATTTGTAAAAATCGCGAAGTTATAGAGGTTTGAATTACGCAGCACGCAGTAGACGAATAAGTCAAAGCAGGTATGCTTCGGCTAAGAATGAGACGGTCCTATCGTTCCTGTAAACTAGTGTAAATTATTAAACAACGTTTTTGGCTGCGGATTGGCTGATTAACGGTAAGTGTTGTGACGTTATTTCACGTCACAAGACTAGAAAGAATTAACTCTCGTGTTTATCATGCGGGACGTAGTGTCGTCCCT
>JARQST010000096.1:789886-800286 GCA_030142225.1 Pachycephus smyrnensis | reverse complement strand
GGTTCGTGACGCAACGGTGCGTCTGGCGCCCATCCGGCATTTCGGTAATTCTAGTTCGTTTCGTATTGCGTAGTCTCAGGAAATATGAGAAAGAGTATCGGGTCATTTGTATGCAAAAGATCGTGCCGTAATTTAGAGTACCTTCCTATCCTCTTTTATCTTAGATCGTTTTTGCGTTACAGTGTCTATAAATTTTATAATACTGTATTAAAACGGTACAAAATACTTTAAGCGCGTTTTTCTCAACACCACATTTTTCGAATTGGCTACCATGATATCTCAAGAATGGATAATCCAATCGACTTGCAATTTAACAGGCATCTTCAGTACATGCGTCGCTATAGCCCCTACTAAAATCAAGTTAAAAAACATAAATACTGTTTTAAAGCCCTAATAATGTAAAAAAAATATAGCAAAAATTCGATATTTTTCAAGATGCCGCCATGTTGTCAATTTTTATTTGTATTTCAAAATTTGTGTACGGGCTGTAGCTCTATCATTCTAGATTAAGAATTAAACTGGATTTTTTGTTTCAGATAAATCGAACCTCTGGAATCGTGGCAGCCAGCAGAGAACTATTTTGTCAACCCGGTCTGCGTGGCTCGCCACAACCCAAGAATTTTTAATTTCTTGTGTATACAAAAATCGTAGATATAGCTAAGGAATTAATAAATAAGTATGTAAAATTTCATTAGAAAATATCTAGGAATTTTCTTACAAAAAATTGCCAAAAATCACCTCTAAAATTGGCCGGCAAAGTAGAATATCCTCTTAAAGAATTTAAGCGCTCGCTATAGCAAAAGAGCGATAGTAGTGGAAGTACGTGGATAGGCTTGAAGAGGAAAATTTTGGAAAGTAGAGAGAATAGGATTTGCTAGTGGTGTGGGTATCATTTCCATGGACCATTAATATTGGGCTGTGTACACTACCATAGATTAATATGTATATAATAAAAATAATAACAACAACAACAGCAACACCACAACAATAATAACAGCAACATCAATAACAACACAACGACAACAACATATACGTTTGTCTATTTAAGGTTACGCAATATGTCTAAGTATATCTCGTAAATATAGAAATAACTGAATGGAGATTCCTTTGGAGATTCATCATGCATATTTTTTGTATACTTGTTCTGCCCTTTGAACTCTTTCTTGTCGAAGTTGTATTTTCTTCTTGTAAATCTCACTTGTTACGCAATTTTCATGTCGTTATTCTGTTCCGTAGAAGTGCACCGATGACTCAGATAAAATCATCGATTTTTTGATGAGTGAAAATCTTTTGAGACGTGACGCTGGTGTGCGTCATACGCGAATACACGTGTATACTTAAGAATAGAAAATATGGTGAGCATGTACTCAATAGATGGTAGCATACACGATATCCGAACAATGATCAAAACTTCTTATTCTCTATACATATGCAAGAGACCATTGTGTTTTATTCTTGTTACTGTACGTGATTCCAGGGCATAATTTTTGTCAGGAAGCTGACAATACATTCGGTGTCTAAGTCGAAGATTACTTGAGAAGAAAATGATACCAGCAGTACGATAAGCTGACGGGATCCAGAAAGTTGAATGAGAGAGGCACGATGTGTAAAATTGGCAGAGATACTGAAAAGGCCGTATCTATTGCGACGTTAATTTTTACTCGACCCCAAATTCTCGAAGTTTGCAATAGTCGAGGAATCCCGACAATCCGGTACCCTTGACGGCACATTAACTCTATAACTTTAGAACGCGACAAAGATAGAAAAATTCGCGGAGTTGGGCTTCAGGCACCTTGGAGGTGCCACAGCACCGGCACCGAGTTCCCCGCGGCATGTCGACTACTCAGTCCACGGGAATGGTAAAGGGGCTGGTCCTCACGACCCTAGGAAGAGGCAAGCTAAAGAGACAATTTTAGGTAGACAAGCAAAAATAAACTTAACAATGAATTTATTTACAGTCCCCATTCATCCTTTATAAATAAACGAAATAGCGGAGGACATCGAAATATACTCAATATGGCTCGCCGGACCAAGTCACCATCCCGGTAGATCGGTGCGACGTGAAGCTTCATTATCATCGGCAGTGGTACCAAACCGGTACTTTCCTGGCATTCAAGCGGTCCCTTATACTAACAGAAGCGTCGTCCGGAAGACGGGAGCTTGGCGGACGATCCTCCGGTAACGCTGGTGAAATGTAATTTCTCAGTTCTTCGGAGCGCGGTATGGCCCTGTCATCGGTCCGTCACAGACGAATTTTGGGTGGTGATGGTCTAGTCCATCATAACGATGCAGACGATCGGTAACATGGTATATCGGTAATACAGATTCGCTGCCATCGGATTCTCTCGGCTGTCTTCGGCAGCTTCCTCGTAGTCTAAGTTCCTTTTCTCGGGAATTCTTAGATTGATGCAGAACGACGCTGTCGATAGTCTTCGTGGTTTTCCTTCTTCGTGACCACCAGAGCCACGGACTAGGCTATACCCTCGGGATTCCGTCGATGATAGTGCGTCCGTCGGTACATTATTAAAATAAAATAAAAAAATATAAGAAGATAATCTAAATTTGCTAAATATTCGACTCTGGAGCGTCTTGTCGTCAGTGCGAGCTATTACGAAAAGGGACGTCAATTCGGTCCAATCAAGGGGGAGCAGCTAAATCGTCTTTGTGACGGGACAGTGAAAAATATAACGTCACATTATCTATACAATGTATGATGGTTAAAGGTAGTTCATACAGTGAGTGGCTGGCACTGCGGATGAAAATGTTATTCGAGTTTGCTCTTACAGCCGTGAGAGTTTCAAGTGGCAATATAGTTATGGGTAATTCGAATGTTGGATGTTAGACATCTCCCGAGGTCTCCATTAGCATACATCCGTAACACCAGTGTGCTCACCCCTGACTTCCCACACCTCGAAAGACCCCAGGGGCTTAAATTAACTCTCTCTGGTGGCATCTAACGGATCTAGTACAACCTACATGCTCCCTGTCCTTGTTTCAGCCATGGCGATATTCCTATCCGGTATACATATGTATAGTTAATCTAGTGGAGAATCCACCGAGATCAGGTTCAATCCGTGCGACGTAGCGAGGAGATAAAGAATTTTTTTGTTTCCTTCTCTGTTCTTATTTTTTTTATTCTCAGCATTCATTCAGAACGTTGCGGTGCTCTGTGTCCTGTGTGAATTTCGAACCTTGCCAAGATCATATGATTCACCACATTTTTTTGCTTTGTTAATTCTATCCCAATTAGAGTGTACCAAATTGTTGTGGTGATCTCTACGCTTTCTACTCATCCGAATCAGGGTCAACCATCGCTTCGTGATAATTTGGTCAGCTCAATCGGATAATTCATGGTAGATGATCTGCTGAGCAAGGCTAGACCTTCAGTCTGTTTCATCTAGTTTTTTCACTTTTATATCGTTTTACTTCGATAGCCACTTTCATCGTTAATGTCCCTATAATGTAATACTGGATTTTGGTAATTGCAGTGCTGGGTATGTTCTCTTTTTTCAACACTGGCACCTCAAGTATAACTAATGCACTGTGTGCCAGTGAAATTGGGAATGAAACGGTCGTAAAATAACATGAAAAAATGACAAGAAGAGTAACAAGAGTGTCAGCGCTAGAGGAACCCAGTGAGTGCAACAGAGTTAGATACATGTAAGGGATTTGTAGGACCTTGGTGGTAGTGGTGGTGGTAATGGCAACGGTAACGGTGGTTGGTAGAAGCCATAGCGGATGAGGCCGAAGGGATGAGAGAGGCTTGAGAAGAGACCATCGCGAGTAACAACGGCACGTTGGAACATCACACTAGGTACCCTTTCCTATGGCAGTCGGGAACGCTGGTAATGGAATTGCAAATCCGATGACATTACATGCCTCTTGGCAACTTGTGATTTCGCGCCTGCCGCGGCCGTCCCCTGGGAGGGGTTGAATTAACTGCTCTCATGCCAGTGTACGGATGACTAGTGCCGGGTGACTCTAGATCCCCAGGTTCTCAGGTTCTCAGACCGCTCAGGCAACTACATTGAACTCAGGCATGCTGGACTTGCTGGAAGTTCCAGCGCTTCTAACCTATAGGTACTTGGTAAACTGTCTTCACCTTGGGGAGAATCGACGTATTCGAGTAAAGGACATCTATCCGTATGTAATTCGCATATCTTATTTGGCTTCCTCTTCAGTCATCTTCCTGTTCCTCTTCAAGGATACTTGAAGTTTCCTCAAGCTAATTCCTGGAAGTCAGGTACGTATTAATTGTAGAAATATGTATTTGATTTTGTATTTAATGTTAATACATTTGTAATATTAAGCGATCTTTAATCCCAATCTCTTTCATCTCTTGAAATTTCCAACTAATCTACATTACCTTATATGTTCCACATGTTTTCCACTAAGGAACGTCGTGTTAATTCCTTTTGACGTATACGACGACAGCTGGAGTTGCCTAGTCCCGTAAGAGATCTTCACCAGCCTCTAGCAATACAAAAAGTGTGAGGTGAGGTGAATACCGGAGTAACTTGTTTTTCTTTTTCCTGTATGTTTATTCTGTTCAAGGGAGATAAAAAATTATTTGTTTTTTCTTTTTATACCAGGCTAAAGGATCAGCGAATTACTACGGCTTAGTGGTACCGGATATGTTTGGGAATCTTCGACTCTGCAACGATGAATGTCGGAACTAGAATAGCTTGATCCCGGCTTTCTTTACTCCGTGTGGCAGTAGTATCCCATGGGATGAGGGATCTCCAGAAGAAGACATTCATTAGACGATACATTTCTACTAACGTAGTTGAGGAATCTATGTGATTCATCGAAGCGGTTTCCTTTGCTTCCTAGTTTCTTTTCCAACCAACGATTGGCCTCTTTCAGAATTTTCACCAACTTTTCGCATTTTGCTTAACGCTTCTACGAATCGATGGGATTCAGCGCCGACTTTTTGATTACGTGCTTAATCTCTTGGACATCCTGGAGGCTCATCTTAAGGAAGATCCTCTCTGTAAGCAGTCACGGAATCGACAAATAAATACGTTCACGCTCAATTTCTTTAGATCAATTAGGATTCCATGTATTATTCACAAAGATTTTGTACCATATCCGACATTCATGTTTACCACATGACATTTTGTACCTTGAAAGATGACACAATATTATCTTCTTGTAATAACAAAATTACATCAACGTTTAAGTAAGATCTTATAATTTAAATCAAGTCAAGCAGGAAGTAACAAGAATGCAGGCAAGAGTATCGGACCCTAAAGTAAACAACAGTCCTGAGTTTAACGAGACGTAAAACTCACTCGAGTAGTAGCGTGCAATCGATAGAAAAAATTTGGCAGAGTCACAGGTCCCTAGCGAATGATCCAGAGCTACCAGTCATCATTGACCGTCATCCGCAGATCGTCATCGTTCATTAACCACTCTGGCATTTTACCAATAGAGCAGTAATATTATTGGCATTTGCCCTCTCAAAAAAAAGTATAACAAAACGTATACCTCAATACTCATCGAATAATCCTAATCCTCGTTCTCATTGTTTCAACAGAAAATAAATCTTGCCCAAAGTAACAAACTGATTAAAATCGATAATGTGACCAACTTGTAGAAAAGTAACGAGTAACTGTTAGAAAGAAGTCTAGCCTTTATCGTTAACGTATCGAAACACTTCGCAGTGGTAATAGTCGCCAATTAGTACCGTTTATTGTACCTCGTTTCCAGAATAGACTCGTAACAGTCTCGTAGATATTTGCGAATTAAAATGGCGTCAGTCCATTAGGCCAGAGCTTGTTAAGTTGGCACATGACTGACGAGGACACACCGTATCTAATGTAAGTAGTAAGGATTTCGTATTTTTACTTCTTCTTCGGGGTTAAGAACGCCTATCAGGTGGTTCATTCTTTTTCTTCTCTATTTCGTGTGTAGCACGTACCTAACCTACACAGTAGATGATATCTAGTGTCTCTAGTCTCGCTGGAACTAGGAGTTGTATGCTACTAAGACAATCCTGGTCTTTTATTTACTTTTTTCTTCTTCTTTCTTTACATGTTTTTCTTGTTTTCATCCATTTCTTTTTCCACTGTTGTCACAGTGCTCTCATATATTATACGTACTCATACGCGCCACCAAGTATCCCAGGATTCCAGCCAGTACATAGCGCCAGTATTTACTAGGGGATACAAATATCGACGCGCAAAACTGCTAGAGATTTACATATATACGTACGTAGACACTAGATACTCGAAGAAGTTCTCACTGCAATGAAACTTGTACTTTATTTCACCCCCTGATGCGACGACTAACATTGTGGGAATAACTTGGGATTTATCCAGTGAGGAGTTGAGCCGCCATCACTGTTCATCGCGGTCCGCCTGGTTTAATATCGAGTAATCCACATTTTATCCGACGTCCAGAGTGAAAATTTTCTTGTATAGCTAATAACTAACCACTAGTAACACATTGGGCCAGTATGGGTTGCCAAGGCTGTATATCTTACCTTGGCTCAATATTAATGAAACGATTGGTAAAGTCTAGGTTACGTGCAGGCAAGACATATATCTTTATGTGTAACTAATGAATAGGCAACCATTGGCAGTATATTGGCGCTCGCTTGGACAGAAACTAGAGCCACTAGTGGTAAGTTAATTGTTTTTAGTAACAGTTTGGTATATGGTTAATCAAAGGGACATGATTGGTCCGAGCATGAGACAGATCTTGTTGCATAAAAAATATTTTCCACAGGCCAACCATCGGCACAAAAATAAGTCAGTACTAGCCCAACCGTATGAGGAACATCTGAACGAAGGTAGTTCGTAGTGCCAGCCAAGCTTTGCCCAAAGGAAGATGACAGTAACCATGACCTCTCGACTCGCCGATAGGTGGTGACCTATCGTTTTTTCTCGCAAGTTGTCAAAGAATAATCAAATTTATATATAAGTGAGAATTTTTGTTTCGACTTTCATGTAAGTTGTTTTCAAATATACGCATTTCAGAAAAAAGAAAGCCATATTCCAGCAATCGAGAGTTTGGTGATGAAGAAGGGGTTGGAGGACACGGGTGGAAAAATTAGGGAAAAAGAAGAGAAAAAAGAAAACAGCGGTAATTAGCGTAAATAGCAGTAATTAATTGTGAAAACAACAGTGTAACGACGATTTCACTTGAACGCTAATAAAATAAAATTTGTTTTAAGTGAGTCTTTATACAATTTGCCAATGATGGTCCATTATTGTTCCAATATAGGCAAATAACATCTGGCGAACATTTGTCAAAGCCACTGATGATCCAATTGTGTTCTGTAAAATAGGTTGACCTTCCACTTATGTTATCATTCCAGCATTGAACTAAGTTTGACTACTTATAGTGGATAAACCTTTCGCAAGCCGCAACCAATGTTACACCGATGATAGGCTGATTTTTTACTAGAATTGGCCCCACAGTAATGAATACAATAAGTCGAGAAATCGCTTATGTTATAATTTCAATATTAGGCCAACATTGGTTGCCGAGGGTTGGCCAATCTTTGCCAAGCTTGCATCTATATTACGCAAATGGTAAATTTCCACCTGGGGTTATTTAATTTTTCTTTGTATGAGTCTGGCGTTAGAACTGAAAGCACGAAAAGGTGACTACCTATAGACTGTCTGTCTACTTAATGGTTGGTTCGTGTCATTAAACCTCTACACGCCTCGCGTATCGTCGACTAACGAGAAAACACGTTTTCGACTAATGAACGGTTAATTGAAAAGAATATTAGTTTGCTCCAGTAGGAAGCTTAAAGTAAATGCAAGTAACTTTTCTTTTTTTGTGTGTGTCGGTAGGGAAATGGCGACATTTTAAAATGCTGAATGGTCCGAAGAAAGTTTCATTTTATTATCCATCGGCTAGGAGTAACTGTCCATTTCGTAAAGTTTTACGAGGTTTTACGGAATTTTTTCGTAGGTACGTAGTCCATAAAAAGATCCGATATGAATTCCAACATGATCCGATGATTTTTGCACTATCTTTCAGTTATTCGGAAGTGTATTTATCTCTTCAGGGCTGCTACCACTATCCTTTATGCATAGAGTTGCAATATTCTCTTAAAAAATTTCATGTATACCATCCCCGTTCCAATTCCTTAGACCAAATGGAATCAATATACGCGCTATGGCAGTTCAACTTTTACTGTTTCAAATTCTTCTCCTCGCGATGAGATCTATCTCGAGTGAAATTACCTACTTGGTAAGTGTCATAGACTACGTTTCTTTTTTGACTTTTCTCTTTTTTTGGTGCTTTTTCTAACTTTCGAAGGACACTTTGAACATCCATTCGATTTATCGGGATACGTATAAATCTTCTGGGTGTCCAAACTCTCGCGAACTGCCTCCCTTACAATTCCGGTTTGTATTGCTGATCGAATTTCTTCCGGAGTTCTTGAAATTGCCGGATAACATGTCCGTACTCTTGGTATTCCTGGTGTTCCTGGTAGTCTTGTTATATTTTGTTATCTTGATAGTGCTGGAGGATTACGATAAAAACTCGAAAATTTTGGAGACGTCAACTGCGCTAAGACATGGCAACAGTGTAAATAAAAACTGTTTTGACCTAGTGACTTAGCCACAGACTTTGACGTTTGAGGGTAAGACTGATCCCTAGCGTCTCGTTGACGAACTTAATTTGGTCGGGTAAGCAACTACCAAGTGGCAGCATAGCGACTGGGGTGAATCAAAATCAAACATAAACCCTTGGAAAGCGTCCGCGTTGAAATGTGAAAGAAGCTTAATTAGAAAGTTTTGGAAGGTTGGGACATAAATTAATTATGGTCGGTGCGAGAAACATTGGGAAGTATTAACGTTATGAAACTGCGACGAGTACTAAAACTGCTGTGGCGTGCACCCTCAAGATACCGGGTGTGTTATACTGTAACGTTCCATAGGGGTAACCCTTACCCCTCTCCACCTTTTTTAAACAAAAAATTGCCCGTTCTAATTCTTTGATTATTTCCCTCTACCTTTCACAGCGACGTAGTAGTGGAAAGAAGAATAAGAACATTCTCTCCTAAAAATTCCTTACAAAATCCCTAGATCCCTCAAAGCCATGTCTAGAAGGATGAAAAATTAGGAGAAATCATATTTTCTTCCATAAATTTCTTTAAAACCTCTCACAGCGATGTTTGAGAAATCGAGAGAACATTCAAACCGCGCGCCGGCCACCACATTGGCACGTCGACATGCCACGCTACTGGCTAGTGATGCGCGTGCTAGTAAGTTAATACGAATTTGATTCAAAAATCCTACTGAACACCGCAGGATGGCGGAGCATCTACCGTTACCCCCACCACTACCCAATGTACCGCCTGGTCATATATAAGGAGTGGCGACGCCTCAGTACGCACCTTATTCTACTCCCTATTACATGGTCACACCAGTAATAAAGTACTCACTGTAAGCGATTCAGAAAGACATCAGTCGCAAAATTTAAATTGATGTAGTATCAAGAAAATGTTTTCAATAATGTATAAGATAGGTTAGCATAGGTTAAGGTTAGCCTAAGCAAGAACTGTAGCGGACTGCGCTGCAAATGTTTTAGGACAGGAGCAATGGACAATACCGCTAATCTAGGAATTCACAAGATTGTAGAGAAAGAGAGCGTCAATCGGTCACGGCACGGAGAAAATGTTAAATTGTTTTATGGCTGTACTGCAGGGTATGTTACGGGCATGGGAAAGTCCCAAAAGGGAAACCGGAAGATCCCAGGTCCACCTTCTCTCGGTGCACTAGCTAGGCCAGCTGATGTGCACGGAAAAATGGAGAGTACCCTTCCGACAAGCAAGTCGACAAGACGCGTTTTAAGATACGCCTTCTAATGACGTAAAAAGCTAACTTGTTCCGAATAAATAGATATATGCCTTTTTAAGTTAAGCGCCTGAACTCTCTGATGATCCTACCATCTTTGCTATCTAATATCCCACATTGATAATTAGAAATTCAGGATCTCGTGCTAATCATGAATCCTCATAAAGGATCTGCTGATATTATTGCAATAGAAAGCAGTATCCAATCCTATCCATTTCAAGCAAGACTCCAGCGGGGATAATTGCTATCTCTTAGCTGTAGCAAGATGATCACCTTTAAAAATCAATCAGCAGAAATCACTGCGCTTCTCTAGCTGCATTGAATTCCCAATCATCTACATAAGTTCAGTTGGCGGGAATTTTTAGCCGTGTTCAACTCCTACCTATTAAAATCTTCGGTCTGCCCGGTGCAAGTCTCAGCGACTCTGCAATCATGAAGAACTCATAGACTCCTTTCTACTACGCCAAAACGAGAGTGATTAGCCGGTGGCACAGCGTCCATTAAGGGACAACACCACTGTGACCCCCTGTTTTTTTTCACATTTATCAAGAATTTTTTTTGTGGGAAAAAAAAGAG
>JARQST010000096.1:771684-789879 GCA_030142225.1 Pachycephus smyrnensis | reverse complement strand
TTCCCCAGCGCCACCATGCGGCGTGAAAAATGTGAAAAAAATGTTTTTTGATACATTAATAAACAAGGAACAAAATTAAAAAAAAATTTTTCGAATATCTCTTTTTTTTCCCACAAAAAAAAATTCTTGATAAATGTGAAAAAAACAGGGGGTCACAGTGGTGTTGTCCCTTAAGCTATGATTCACATCTCAAGGGCATCCTCTTATTATAACCAAGAGATTCACTTGAATCGCGAACTGCAATGTCGATCATCAGCAAAGCGGCCGCGTATCGTGTCTTACAGAGAATCGATCGATAAATGATAACAATTGGAATAATACTTTTGAATCGCCTAGCATTACAAACAAGTATTGTAAACGGACTTCAAGAAGTGAAGTGTATTAATTAAGGATTTATAAATAAATTTAGTGTGGTTTTTATTTTACAAACGCGAGCGTTAATTCCATTGACCCGCCCAGTGCACGAACTTCCTAAATTCACGGTCCTCCGAGAATCGCATCTCTGCAGCTATATCGCGAAATGTTACAATATACATATAATATTTCCGTTTTTTCTTCTTCAGAACATTATTTTCTCATTCTATTCCCCCTTTACGTATAGTATATACATACTTATTATATGCATATTATATATACATAAGAATAGATAACAAGACCCCGAAAGACCCACACTCATCTTCATTCTTTTCGCAGCTTTTTCATTGCCACTTAAATGAATACCTCGATTCTTGATCCTTCTTTTACATTCGAAAAAGCACTTTGAAATTTCAATTTTCCTTTATGATCTCGAGGCAGACCCTTTATACGTAACAGCCATCAGTAAGTGCGAAGCAATTAACACACCCGATACATTTAAGCCAGGTTCACAGAATCGACACGGATGTAGGCATTGTCTGAAAACTCGGCACAATTCCCGGCACATTTCGGCACGCGACACAAAACGTAGCCTGGAATCGTTCTCAATGGGAATAGTCAGTCCTTTGTGCGTCAAGATAGGAGTAGATAGGCACTGAAAGCGTTATGTACAAGACAAGTCGGTAGGTAAATAGGTAAGGTACTACGGGAGTCACGATAATTTACCAAATGACAGGGAGAGACTAAAGTGTCTTACGCATTGAGAGTTTTACTTAAACGAGCAGAATAAGCTAGTAGGAAGGAAAGAAAGAGGAGAGGAGTAGGGTAGGTTAGGTTGGCAGGTAAGAAGAAAGAAAGGAAGGAAGGAAGTATGGAAGATACCTATGAAGTGAGAGTTAAAGAGATAGGATGAGAAAGAAAGGAGGATCGGTGAGTATCACGAATGGCTGCTCTTACCGCAATTATTTTCCTTCCCGGTACGGATCAATGGCCTGAATAAAATTCGTCCTCCTTGAGCAGAAGAAGAGAGGAGAAAATTCCTCTCGTTATTTTTTGTCCTTCCTTTTTTTCTTTTCCGTCCTTTCTCCGGGTCCCCCAATTCGTAGCCTCTTGCACAGGCGGCAAGAGCCAACAGAATTCGAAGGTAAGTTAAGTAAGAGCCACGCTAATTAAGGTACTCGGCGAAGATCGCGACATTAGGAACACCCGGTACAACGACGGTGGTGAAATCCACCAACCTACCAAGCGGCCGTCACATTTAACGAGTAGCGAGTTTATGTGAAAGCTGAGAGCTTAATTAATTAACAGAGCGAACGATTTGAGTAGTTTCGCGAATATATGAGTACCTGAGCGCTCGCCCTCTTATACCATTATGCCCTTATATCTATGTATAGAGTGTACCAAAAATAGTGCACCTCCGAGGCATGGCCGTCATTTCGATGCCCAGCGTATGACGAAAATGACTTTTGTTTGATTCAAAATTGCGTAGTCTTTAAATGAGAGCAGGTCAAATTTGACCAATCAGAGCGATGCGCTAACAAAAATGGTAGGCATTTACAAACTCTGAGATTTCTTCCCTTGCTTTCGTTTCTCGACGGCATCAACGAAGCTGCATATGCTTCAGACGAATCGCGCGATTCGCAATTGTTTCGAGGTACGCGTTCACTCAGATGAAAACCCGTATACGGTGCCTAAAACGTATTGCATTGCTATTTTAATTATAAACAGCCAGGAGAGAAAAAAATTATTACAGAGAGAGTAAAATCGAAATTGGACGAGAAACTATGCATAGAAGTATCTTTCTTTCGTTCTGCAAACATCCAGATCAAACAATATGTATTTCTACTTCGGCCAATCCCCTTCATTACTAAACATTTCAGCCCTTACATAATCCTCAGTGCCCACTCGACTTTCCTTATAGATATCTAGACCCTCCGTATCAACTACCCCAATGACCTTGTAAAATAATATACGGCAATTTTCTTACGGTACTCTCGGAGGGCACCCTTGGCATAGGCATTATCGTACCTCCAATCCAGGATGGCGAGTACCTAATATAGGTATATAATAATTACCTGCCGTCGTTAGTACCTACCTTACCTACCAGAATATGTACTCTCATCCTCGATGAGCTACCTTGATAACTTTGTGCGATTCGAGACATTCTCCGGGAAACTGTAGCTATTGATGCTTTCGGTCGTTTAGAAGGATAAATGTGGACGCTACTTCCGAAAATTGCGTCGTTACGAGTATTACGTCCTCTGTCATAATCAAAGGGTTTTATAGTATCTACTTTATTTTGTTTCTTCTTCTAATGCTTCCCTGGTATTTATAAATCTATATTTTTATATATTTATCTTTTTCTCTCTTTATGTGGGTTTTCAAAAAATGTGTCTCTCTTGCTCGTTATACCATTTTCTTCTTTCTCACTATTTGCTCCTCGAAGAGGAAAGGCCTTTCAAAGGGAACTTTTTAAAAAGATGTTCTTTTCTTATTCTTGGTTCTAGTCCCGAGCGTCAAATGAATCTTAGATGCTGTACTAACTTACATTAAGATGGGGTGCATATGCGGGATACGTCTCTATGGGAACTTGTTAGACTTAAGGGGGAAACGTAGTGATCGGCAAACTTCTAGTCGACGGTGCTGCCTTGCGCTGTGGCAAAGCTTGAAAACACACGTGACGTAGTTGACAATTCTTTTGCACGCTGTCGTAGGCCGTAGAACTATTGTAGGACCCCACGCCTCAGTAGTGCTTAATCACACAGCCAGTTGGCTGGCACGATCACGGAGATTCCCTGAGCTCTATGATCTGGAGAGAGTTAAATACAAAGAAACTGCTGAACGTCAAGCTTGGGCCCAGACTTGGACCAAGATTAGTCCAAGATCTCACTGAAGCTTGGTTGAACACAACAAATTTTTAAACGCCAAGCTTGGGCCCAGACTTGCACCAAGATTGATACGAACTCTATCTCGGTCCGACGTTGGGCCAAGGTTTTGCCAAGACTTTTACCAATCTTGATCCGCCATTGGAAACCAAGACTTGGCAGCTAAGATTGGTCCAAGCTTGGGCCGTTTTTCAATTGTGGCTGAGCATCGGTGATTGTCGCTTGGGTTATCTTGTGACACTTTATTTAGCTATTTTAATTTTAAAAGCCATCGATAATTTAAGCTATTCCGAGCGTAAGACGATAGTCTCCAGAAATTAATAATTTTTTGCTATACTACAATTTCATCATGTAGTATCGTCTTTAAAAAATTTCAGGCTTGGTTACAGACTTTTTAACCCTTTTGGGATGGGCCTCCTGATAGGAATGAAACATGAAGACTATGGTTTTTTTAGGTTTTTGGGATCGTTGAATTCGAATTTAACCAAAAAATTTGAAAATTAAAAATGGCGGAGTCGAACTAAACGACCTCAAAAACCTTCAGAAAGTCAGTTTCACGCAAATTGCATAATTTTTTGGAATTTTATCCGCCGTATAGGGCCGCCATTTTGAATTTGTTAGGTTAAAGGTTAAATTTGAATTCTGCGACCTCAAAAACCTTTAAAAACTGATCGATCATCTTTTATGAAACTATAGCAAATTGCATAACTTTTTTGAAATTTAGACCACCATTTTTACTCCGCCATTTTGAATTTTCGAATGTTCAGGTTAGATTCAAGTTCAGCGACCTTCAAAACCCCCGTATACCAAGTTTTATTAAAATCGGATTAATAGTTTCCGAAATAAAAGAAATGAAAGTGACTGATAAATATATGTCCCATCCGTCCCGAAAGGGTTGATTAATTATACCTTTAAAAAATAGAAACGTGAGTGTCGTGGAACACTCGGTTGGAACGAAGTTCCTTTCGTAGTCTATTATTATTGATAAACGTATTATATTATTGATTAACAAATACAAATAAATGAATTACTAGCGTCCGAGAGCAATTAAATGAAACGCAGAAATAACTAATGAATTGAAGGAATGGTAGGAAATTTCGTAATTAATATATTTTTTCGAGTTGTGAAAATAAACATTTTTTGTATATCATTCAATTACAATTAGCAAAGAGGTTACCCAGCACGTGTTTTGTTAAAAATAAACATAAGTATAAGTACACAACTACACACAATACGCTACGAAACAGCTGACGCGTATGCCGTGTACAAACTATACCTGCGCAGCCGGTGCGAACTTATTGGCTGCCTTGAACCAATAAGCGCGCACCTATGACTGGGCACAGCCAATAGCATACGCGCTATGGATAACCGTCTACACTATAGAAAGGGTCGTGACGGAAAACTCTTACACTTTTTTTCGCCTAGCCCCCATCCGCCAAGTCCGTACCGTGCGATAAGGAACTTCGTTCCAAAAATGAAATATTAGTACAGAGGCATATGGAAAAAGCTCCTATCCGCATTTCAATTGCAGATTTCTCATGTTAATAATCTTGAGATCTGAAATATAAAATATGCAATGGACTCAACGGATTTCAGAGATTTACCCTATACGTATATTCCGGGGTTTCTTATCACTCCAATGCGAGTTCTCTTGGCTGCCATTTGTGTACAGACGCTTCCGCGAGCTCTATTCAAATGCACTTTTTACCAAATTAAATGTATCGAATTCCAATTTAATGCATACCAATATCTTCGTTAAAGAATAACGAAGAGATTGCATGTTTTGCAATCTCGTTTCTAATGGCATAACGGAAAATCAACGCTTCAATAGGCGTGAAGTGATAAAGTACCCCAGAGTATCCGTCATGGGGACGCCCAGGGGGAGTATCCGCGTAGGGTTAAGTATCGCGCTTAAAATAGTGGCATCGCCGATGTTTTTCACAAAAAAAAATATTGTCGAAAGATGAGAGAATAAGTTCGATGTCATGATGTCATAAAATCATGGCGGTTTCCGCAGCAGGATAGCTGACAACGCTGTACATCGTCAGCTGTGCTTTCACCGTCGTCAGTGACTCGCGAGAAATTCAACAAATTTTGGAGAAAAAATCAATCGAAAATTGGAAAATTATACATACTTCCAAATTCCGCATATTTTATGCATCACAGAGTTTAATCAAATCTTCTAAAACCTTCTAAATCGTTTCACGGCAGTACAGCTTTATTTGCTTGAGAATATTAGGGACCCCGCTTAGGCACCCATAAAAAACGCACCTTCGCGCTCGGAATACCTTAAAATGCAAACAAAGCACGTCGCGATAGGAAATAACAAGATAGGAAGCTACTAGAAGTTTCAAGTGCTTCTCGTGAACGTAAGACAAACGATGTATGTAAGTTTCGATAGCGATCTCTCAAACCAACATTACCGCCTGAAGGTAAAATTTACTATTTCATTACATAATTTCATTCTAATAGGATACCTTTCTTTATTCAATTTTAATTGATATTGGATTTACTTATAAAATTGTTTTTTAGATAGAATATATATACAACCAAAGAATTTTCGATATTTCTTTTTTTACATTATCTGTTTAATGTTTGATGAAAAATTACGACATGCATTTATTGTTGAGACATTTTGTTATAGTTTAAAGTATGAAAGGAACATCATTGTCCCTGTTAATGGTAATACAAATATAGTACATAGAACTGTCATTTATAAATAGTTAATTCATCCAAAACTGTGGTTCATTAATTAACCATCTTGTTAATTACCTGTACGTGCGTCCAGCAGATTTACCGGCTAGCCATAGAGGAACGGGAAATTTCTATAGATAGTTGGAAAAAGCAGAAGCAGCAGAGATTATTGAGTGTATTGAATTTTCCATGGTAATTAATATCGCGACAGGGCGGTGTAATCTGCATCAATTAAAATTGCATGAGTTTCGATCGAGTCGTTGAACCGTGTCCTTGTATCGATATTAATAAAAGTGATTTAAGTTTGTACCATCCCAGAAATCCATATTCTCTCTCACTCTCCTGAACCTCTCTTAAATCTCTTATCTAATCCCCTATCTTGGAGCGCCCTCCTTTTCCTCTTTACCCACAGTCTTTTTATTTCGCAGCGTTCGTTACGGGCGATACTCTGGGTGGAAAAAACCGCGCGACCGAGCACAAAAAGATGGTGAAAAACCTCGGGACTACGAGGCTTAACTAGCCATTAGTGTTCCGGAACGTCCTATTTATTGACGCCGACGCCGGTCGCGTCTTTCATGGATAATACGCGGTGGGAAGAAAGAGAATCCTAAAAATACCGCCATTTTTTATTCACGGAATGCTCCAAGGAATCGAATTCAAAGAATTGCCTATCCTTTTTTTTATTAATCGAATTTCGCATGCTTTTACGAGTGACTGAATTTCCGGTCGTTTTTCGTATGGGTCACGGAGGGACCTACTTCGACTTCCTGAATCATCGAACCACTCCGTGAATCTCCGCTAAATTTCCCGAATACGTTTCCGTGCAATTAACGGTGTCCTTTTTAACCCCATCGAAATGTATTCAGGCTCGCCTGCTGATGGGAATGATGCGAGAAGGGGTATAAAGAGAACGATGATGAAAAGACCAAAGGACCTGGGGTTAGAGGGTTACGAAGGGCGAGGTTCAGAACGGATGACGAAGGGCTCTAAAGGAAAAGACTGAGACAAAGGATAGTGAAATACAAAAGGGCCTCTTTAGCTTCACTTTTGATTTTCGATCGTCGAAGCGAACAAACAGAACGATTCTGTAGAGTCTGGAAAAAGAATTTTATACTTGTCTCAAGCGTAGGTAGAACCTTTTGATATTTTCTTTTTGCTATTGCATGCCTTTACTTCCTATACTTGACATATTTTATATATAAGATGGAAACCCTGATCCCCTCACAGTGAACCCGCTCCTTTTCGTGTCGAATGCTTTCTATTGTCGTTTAAAAATTTTTCTTTTAACCAAAAGAAATATGAGATATTATATTCCGAGACTGCAAGAAATTTATCTGGAAACACACAAGCATACGCGAATCTTTCTTGTTCCAATATCGTGAGACGCGAATGAAGCGGCATGCGGTGTTATATATGAATAAAAGGCGAAATGGCAAGAATGGAATATTAAAATGCAGTGGAAATTGTAGCTAGGTATAAATTCCCTACAGGATACCATTTCACATGGGCGTCGTCACTGCTTGTGGAGCAAATGTAGATATCAGCAGCACGATTGCCCATTGTATTGAGTAATTGATTTGATGAAACCTGCTATTAAATCGAGAAGCGTGTTTCACCGCTTTCATTTGAAGTGGCCGATTGTTCTGTCTCTTTCTCTCTTATTCATCCTCTATTATATTATAGTTCATCTCTCTCTTGTCTTATAGTTCTTTTCTTCCTTCACTTTCCTCAGGCTAGGAGAATGGCAGCATGTTCCAAATGTAAATACAAGACGTGCTTTATCCATTACACGGTCGCGCTTCCTTCTTTGTCACATGGTCCAGGTTGGAATTTCGCCTGGCTCCTGCATCTTTCTTTTTTCTACATCCTTTCTCCTTTTGACCATAATTTTCTACTCGTTTCCTGTACAGAAATTCCTTTGTCATTTTCATAATTCACTATACAGAAGTTAAAAATTCGCAAGCGTGTAATCGATGGCTGATAACTTGGAAATCCCTATGGAAATGTGAATCCGCCATCGAATTGTTTAGGTAGACAATTCCCTCGATGCTTCTACGTGGTCCATGGATAGTGGATAATGCTTTGTGTATGTTGCTATAGGTCAGAATTCTTATCTAGGAGGAATTACCTCCGTCCACCCCGCCACAACCGCTTCACTCCCTTTTATTAGGCGTAGAATTGCCTTATGTTCTTGACTAACAAAGTTTCCTGTTGGGAACTGTAGTGGAAAAAGCAACTGGCCCAAGAAGAAAGCTCCGCTTTCTACAGCCCCTTTGAATGTGGTTTAACGAACTTTATCGAATTGGAGGTTGAACGTCTATATTCAGTTCCCTCTCCCTCGCGCGCGCTCTCTTTCTCCTTTCTCTTGATATTTTCTAAATCTAGATCTATCATTCTTGCGCGGACAGCTTAAAACACTGAATCTCATGACCTACGAGTGCACAACTACAACTGTATGCCTTGATTTAGATACTTCAAAAACGGTATATTTACCTACATAATTAACTAAATAATGGGTTTAGTTGACATTCATTTACATAACAATTATTAATTTTTATCAAAAAATTACATAGTTTGAATTAAGTTTCAAATGTAAGTTTTCGAAGTTCTAATGAGGAATGCATCTTCCTTCCAAGAATTCAACAATCTGCAAACTAATACATTTCTCTGACTGTGACTTTCTTTCTCTTCGACAGATGGTCCAATTTTCCACTGCTGTACAAGTTATCACTATTTTATTACCGAAGCAAGTTTTTTTTCAACCTTATAGAAATCGAACTTTGCAGTGGGGTAGTGACGATCCGAAAACGTGCTGGATCATCGTTATTTGGGTGTTTAGAGGGAAAGGGAACAAAAAAGAAAAGAAAAAAGCAGATGGCGAACAAGCGAGCGCGGTAGAAGGGGGCGTCTCCTTAAGTATACTGTAGTATATATATATATACACTAATCTAATGTATACCTAGCATGTGCGGGATACAGTAAAGTGTAGTGCGGAGGGAGAGCTTTAAAGAGCTTAATCTTCCGTGACGTGCTGACTTTGGCGTTAGGGCTTTCGGCGTCTCAAGGGTACACCGCGGCGTCCGGCGGCTCGTGCTCAGCCAACATCGCACCGATAACAAGAGGGACGAAACGCTAGAATTCTCAGGAGTGCCATCATCGCACCCTTACCCTACTCTCCCCCTGCCAATCCCTCTCGGACCAATAAAACACGAGGCGCTAAAAACATCAAGGAATGCCGAGGTAACTACCAGGTTATATATACCTATATAGTAGCATTAGTTCGAGCCTTACGATAGCTCACTGCAAAGCTTAAAGTGATCCCAGAGCAGTTTGTGTTTAGATACCGAAGCGGTCCCGCATGCGGTAAGCATTAAGCCCACTCCAACCGTAAATTACGTAGCGTCTGCTATGTTAATTGTTTTCTCAAGAGCGCCATGTTTTATAAGAAAAAGAGTTTTTCAGGAATTTCCAAAGTTTTCGAATAACCATTTATTCGGGGTCAAAGTAAACCCGATCCAGATCTGACTCAGGAGCTTTTGACATTAAAAGCCAGAAAGTGGAGAAGGGTATAATAACTGTGAGGGATCACGAGCTGTGCGAGTGTTTGCACGTTATTGGGGTTGATGTCCTGCTGCAAGATGGCACTGGTGTAGGGAAAAAGCGAAATCCCATAGAGGAGCAGGAGGCGAGACGGAAAGCGTATTAGAAACAGTAGCTGCCTGGTTGGCAATAGGGGTGGGTTGGCAAGATGATAGTAGGGGATGTTCGTACGACGGGCAAAGTCGTGGCTACCGCAAATATTAAAATCATAAATTATATCAGGCTTGTTCCCAACCGCGAACCAGAAAGCCGAAGTTACCCTTCCTGTGCCGTTTCAGCCAGGAAGCTCAGCTTTTCACCTCTTCTATCCTAAGGGTGAGGTAGAACTGAGCCATGAGGCTATATCTACTCCAATAAAAAAGTAGGGAAGTTGAATACATTCTTTGAAATTTCTGTACCAGTACGTTTACCACACAGGTACCACGTGAGCGTGATTGAAAGAGGGAGACAGAACAAGAGGTACATAATTTACTTCTGCCCAGTGTAATTTTAAAAGCTCGTGATGGTATCGTTTCATATTTATAGGTTAAGTTAGGTTAGGATGGGTTTGATACGTTAACGCTCGTCTCTTGACGAAACCCACTGCGATTCCTTCAAGTCGGATTTTACATGGATTCTTTCTTCCTTCCGATACGTTTCGCGTAGTTTACTGTTCTTCTGAATTCTCCACAGCATCTTACGAAGAATATGTAAGTACATATGTGTATAGAGATATGTATATATAAATATATATTGTTAATAAATATTTTATTTATGTTCTGTGCTTATATTACGTCATATGATACTGTATATGAGATTACGTATAAATTCAAAGCGAGGTAAAATCAATATATCTGCTATAAAAACAGAATATATTCTCAATACATATTAATAGAAAAACAACATGGTGACTAATCGTTGGATGGGTCGTGGAATTTCAGAAAATGAACCCGGCACGGGCACGTTTTAAAAGTTACGCAATTCAATTACGCAGTCAACACGGTAAAATCAAACTGTTGGTTGGAGCAGAGGATGAAATAAAACAAGAGGAGAAAAAACATGGTTTAAAAAAGTCGAAAGCAATTCGCTGCGCTCATCAGAACCGACAGGGATCATGTTTTGCGAATGTGTTTACTTGCAAATATATTATGCGCGCGCATCCCTTCTCACTTGCAATTATCGGTTGAACTTGTTTGTTGTCAGTTTATTTCTAGTTTTTGTTTCTGTTCATGAGGTTCGAGGTTGTCCCATTGGATTACACCCTTGCAGACGCTGAATACGTAGCCGGTAGCGGCGTAAATCAGGATGAGGGATGATAAAAGCCACAATGCTTCGGGAACCGTTCAATTGCGCGAGTAGCATGAAATATTCGCTCATTAAACGCTGTTTTTATAGGCTCATCATCATTTGTCAGGCACTCACGCATCCCAGGAAAGTTTTCTACTTCGTAGTCGCATGTCGAAACCGGAGGAAAAAATATTTTTCTCACCATTTTTTTTTTAATCATTTTATTTCCGGTGTAAACAGGAGTACTTTTGTTAGCTTTCCAATAAAGTGCGTATAACGTTCTTTGTTCAAAAGGAAGGAAATTTATGCGTATAGACTTTGTGCAGATGAGGTGAAATACATAAAAAACGATCGGAATGTATATTACATGTCTAATATAATAAGTAGGAAGGGAACCGCAAACCGTAAAGCGGCATTCACAACGGCAAGCTAATACGTTACAAAGAAATTACTGTCTTTGGGTTATTTGGCATTGGAGTTCCAAACCTACTCCAAGCCTCCATATCGGAGTACCGTCCAAGCCCTGATGAAGCAAGCTGCAATGTTTACGAAACGTCGGCAAGATGAAACTTCCAGACGCGGCTCCAACCCAGAAGCCAATTGTAACCATATGATATCGACTTCGTAGCCAAACCTTAAAACAACGAGTTTTGTCATAAAACTCAATTGATCCCCTGCGATTTAAGCGCACTACGACATCTTTATCTTATCTGAGTTCGGAGAAACGACTGATTGAAAAAAAAACACTTTTTTATTTACCAATAACTTAATTTTTGTGAAAAAAATTGTGCTTGGACTCATTCCGTTTGGTAATATGCCAGCTTGCTTATCGTGAAAGAATTAGCCAGATATCTAAATTTGTCGCTATGTGGGAGGGCAAATCGTGCTTTTTCGACAATCTCCACTTAAGGTACTTCGTTAACGCAAACTATAGGTCTTACGACATTTTCAAGAGCAAATTCGTGTAAGGCGGAAAATTTCCGATGAAATCTAAAACAATAACTTAATGTACGAACAGTAATTCCCGAAATGACAGATAGTTAAGTGCGAGAGGTTAGATCGCAAAATGGTTTTTTGTTAATAACAACTGATGCCGCAGTCCTCAGGGGAATAAACTTCAGGATTTTGTTATTTGACCTATTCCGGAGGTCGCACAATAACA
The DNA here is from genome assembly GCA_030142225.1 of Pachycephus smyrnensis. Classification (NCBI taxonomy): domain Eukaryota; kingdom Metazoa; phylum Arthropoda; class Insecta; order Hymenoptera; family Cephidae; genus Pachycephus; species Pachycephus smyrnensis. Next base: position 777,918 of record JARQST010000096.1, on the reverse strand, counting down.
AAAAATCGGCGACAATTTAGTAAAGTACAGAGTTCTAATTTGACTGGACTATTGGTCAATTAATATTGCCTTGGTCGCCTCAAGAGGAAGATATATAGTTTTACCATATTTAACCTTCCAGTGGTGGCACGTGGTCTGATAAACACGATAGGCGTACATTTCTTACGGCAAGAAAAAAGGCGCCACTACTAGAGAGTTAATAGTCAATCGTGAAGCATTAATATGTCTCACACCAGAAAGCACATAAATCCTAACGTCATTTTTAAGATGCCTAAATTAAAGACAACTCTGTCGTATTAACATGAACGAGAATATCGTTGTAAATTCGAGTGCTCTTTCACAAATTGAAATACGATCTAATCGATAGATGCATTTTTAGATTACAATATGCGATGTGAGCATGACTATGTAGTTTGCACAATAGCCATCAGATAAAACAATTTCTTAGGTCGGAGCCTACACCAATCGAAGGGCCTCGCAATATACAATGTGTCCAAAAAACTGTTCTAGGATCAGATGCCAAAAAGCGGCATTCGTTCATGTAAATGAACGATATTAAAAAAAGAACTACTAACTTTGGGGAGTCTGACATTGGAGTTCTAACCTGAAGTATCCAAAGAAAAGATTAACTAAGCCAGTCACATCTCCGAGTGCCTAGCATTCGGAAAATTTTGAAAAACTCTATGTGGGTACTGCTTTATGGTCCTGGGAACTGCCGTTGCATATACAAATGTATCCAGAACAGTCCTCAAAAGCAACAGAAGTTTTAGTAACTGCCAATGTATATTAAAATTGTTCTGGAAACTACCTTTAGATATAACTATATTTTCGTATAGTTTTATACATATACAAAGAGTTTCAAAAGTAACGGATGCTAATAGCAGGGTTGGATTATTAAATGGACGCGACAGGGGGACATCTATGTTTATACACGGATGTTCAACACTATTATCGACTGTTTAGAAAAAAATTTTGCGATTGCAAAAGCAAAGCTTTTTATGAAAAACTATCTAAATGTATATTTTTTAAATAATTTATTAACTCACTAATGACTAATTATATCTTAAATTATTGTAATAAGAATCTGAAAACTTTTTCACAATTTATTAAACTGGCATTGAAATGCGGCAACAGCGCAAACGAGCTACAAGAAGCTAGCTGTAATTGAAAAACTTCTGATTCCCTTACATTTTTAAGCAATTACTGGCCAACGATTTAAATACAGTATTTAAATTTTTACAAGATCATTTATAAAGGTCCATAGAGCATGTCAATAGTTTTTCATTAACCTTTAGACTGCCGGAACCTATATATAGGCTTCAGTATTTTTCTTAAAAGTGCCAGCAATATTGTAAAAGTTAAAGTGCTGTCCCGAGTTTGTGGAACTGTTGATTACGAATATGATGTAAAAATTCCAAAATTCAAAATGGCTGTTCCAAAAACACGACTTTCCAGATCAAAACTTTTTAAAATTAGTACGAGGGAGCTTCTGGTCATTGATTACGAATTTGAGATCAATATTTCAAAGTTAAATGACAAAGCCAACTTCATCACACTAAAAATAAGTGTTTAGTGTATTTGAGACGTACGCTGTGCAATTAAAAGAACACTATAGTCAAATGTTCATTTATTGCTTGTACGTGTAATAAATCTTTATTTTTTGATGAATGAACTGTTATAACTATTTATATAATTATTATGGCATACGCGACATTGTGAAACGCATCTCCCCAATCATTCAGTAAGCATTTCGCAAGGGTTACTAATACCCAGGCTAAAGACAACATCCTATCTCCTAACATACTTTGACTCACCCTATACCTCATTACCTCACTAAATAGCAAAGTACGACAGTTCCTTCCATACGACTTCACTACCTATCCTAGACTACATTACGCATCCTTATCCTAATCCACGCCAAAGTGCATATTCACAACCTTTGATACATCTACCCCAAACCGATAATTCCTTACCCCTCTAGCCTGCGGGTTTTCACTAAATATATCACACAGCAGAATGCTCATCATGCTCAGTCTTACGCTAAACTCAACGTTACTCGCATACAAGTTTGTTACTCTGAAAATCTTGCTGAACTATCATACTCTTCAAAATAAACCCGTCGAGGTCAACCTTACAACTGCACGTGCTCATTTCTTCCGAGGAAGATTTCCTTTTCGAATATAATTCGAATTCCGAATCCCGAGCCTGGGTTTCACGCTACGCAGTTTGACTAAAAACCAAACTATAACATAATACTTGCATTATTTTATGTTAAAACACATAATTTCGCCCAAAAACACGATTTCATTTTTTTTAAATCGATAAAGTAATCGTAGACTGCCAGAACACTTATATATAGGCTCGAGAGTGGCATTATAACTTTGGGCAGTTCGACATATATTGAATATGTATTCCGAAAAAATTGGCGATACCGTCAGAAAAAGTGTGGCAGCCTAAAGGTTAAGATGACATAATTTTATCGTATATTTTTAAGTATTAAACGTACCTTTTAGAGCGAAGGGTTATACAATTGGGAAACATTCATTTTACTGCATAATGTAGTATGGAAATCATCAGTAAATCACTTGGAAATTATTTCTCCAGGTCTGTCCTTTGCATCAAACCGATCATGAGTGTACAGGGTGTCCCAAAACTACTTTTCTTCCGGAAAGTGGTCAATGGCAGCCATGATCCGCGGAAATACTTCATTCTGATTGGTGCATCTTAACTGCTTGCTGTTTGAAAACTATTGCGAATTTCGACAAACGCTTTGCGGGAGGGTACTCGGGGCACGTCTACCTATAGCCTACTTTCTGGAAGAAAAGTAGTTTTGGGACACCCTGTATACTGGGATTCATTGTAAATCACTGGAAATCGCCGTTGAAAGAAGCAAATCTCTTTACGTGATTTTCATGTAAGTAGCCCCTCAGTTTTGGTTTTGCGTGTACTGTAGTGAGATCCCATGTGTAAGAGTGTAACTTTGACTTTTAATTACTCGAAACATCTGAACTTTGCATGGTGGCGTAGTTAATACTGATAAATATTCTGTGAGAACTTGAGCCATTTATTATCATTTTGACTATGCTCATCAACCTCCTTGAGCATGCGATCGCTGGGCCACAATTGAGCACTCCTAGATAGATAGAAACAAAACTCGTAGAGCTACTCGAGGAAGTTTCAAATCGTACAACGGACAAATAGCCGACTGTCAAAACAATGCCATCTCTCAGGACGTTATGCGCGGCCCATTTAAGAGCCCGTGCTTCGTCCACTTCACTTCACTTCACTCTGCTCCACTTGGCTGAACTTACCCGCGCTCCCACCTTCGCCCATTGTGAACCCTTCGAGGCCTTTATCTCGCTCTCGATAACGATGCGCTCGAGATGCGCGATCGAATAAAATAATTTACACCTACCTTGACATTAGCGAACTTCCCTTGATGCTGTTGCTTTTGGCTTTACTCCGTTGTTCTTGCTTTTCATTGCGGATTACAGCTAAGCTTGTTGAAGCGTGAAGAAATGTTGGTAAAGGATGGTATACGTACAAGAGAATATATGTATATATGTATTCTACTTGAAGCACTCAACGTTTTGCCAATGGATCTTTTATTAGGGAAATTAATTGGTCACCTTAAACTTTGGTCGCTGAAGATTCTATTATGTAGAGATCGATCTCTTTATTAGAATTTATTCGCACTTATTCGATGGCCTGTAATTGATTTGCGGAAAACACGAAACCCACTCATGAAATTTATTTCCGTCCTGTGATATGATCGTCGTATTCTGTTTGGAAGGCAGCATTCAGAGTTCTGTACTGATAGGAGTTTTCATTCCGGTAGCAAAAGCGGCTTGGATCAATTCATATAGCACTCGGCGTTCATTCGTTTTTGCAGGCAGCGCGGTGTACCCAGCTTTAAGGTAGTTCACCTAGCATCATAATAATAGTATTCGTATTTCTGTGAATACCCTATACGCCGTTCATTACAAACATATTTCCTGCGTAAGGTATTATCTTTAAGACAAACGGAAGGATAGAGATCTATCATTTTTTCAATTTCATATTACATATTGTTTAAATAATGCAGTAAAAAAAATGATTGAAAAATTACAAGATTTTTAATTCAAAAATCATCGTAGTAATGTTCGATGTGAAAGAAGTGTCTCCTAGAAATTTCATCCACTTTTACCACCTAGAAGTTGAGATATCTCGAAAGAAATATAGCTATTTTAACATGCGAGGTATATCTATATAGTGCATTTTTGGCTACTTTCATTTCGTATATCTTGCAAACTAGACGGTAAATAATTTTGAAACTTCACACATGTATTCAAGAAGCATAGAATAATAGATAGGTAAAGTTTCAACGATTTCCTAAGAAAATCGATACCTCGCGATAACTACCTTAATATGAAGGTAATTAAGTGCTTCATTCATAACTGCTCAAGAATTTGGTAAAATACTTCCTTGTTCTAGTTTTCAAACATGGCGGGTGTTGAAAGATGGTTCTTTTCTTTTCTCTTTCTTATATCTGTTAGCTAATACCTTTTTTCTACACATCTTCCATGACTAACCTTTGCCTAGGCATCCTGCACGATTTCAAGTGAAACTTCGGAGAATCGGCAAATAAGTGAAGTCTCGGCCGACGATATTAGAAAAGTTGAAGAAAACTTTTGGAAGGATCATAAATAGTAGAAAGGCTTGGATATTTCGTTTATTAAAACCAACTGCTCAAAAACAACTACCCCAGTTTTCATTGACAGTTTGCCAATCCTATGGTTTTCCTATAGTCTTCTGAGCCACCGTACGCCTCTACGCAATCGTGCGTCTTTGACTTTTCTGCAAACTTTTTACATAAGACGCTTGTAAGATGTTTGCGTATACCTAAATATGCCATTTGGACATATAAATGAGTAAATACATGTGTTAATGGACAGACTTTACCATGGCTAGATATGGCTCTATGTAAACTTAAGCGATATGCAATGTATAATCCGCCTATCAGACTAACAAGGTTGACAGACAGAGTAAGAGAACGAAATGAGACTTTTCCAATGCAGTTTAATTTGTAATTTAAGTTTGCAGTAGCTCCAGTAACAGTGATAGCTCCTATCGTAAGGTAAATGCCCCTTTTACGGACCGTCTAAGGAAAATCTCTCACTCTAACCGTGTAAATTCATAGGGATAAATAAGGATGTAAGAGTACGCCTATTTGTGACCAGGCTAACGCCGCCCAACCGTTGGCTGTTTATCGAGCGGTGGGGGAAGCCTACTATGGTGAAGATACCCCGTCAGGAATTGAGACACCTTATGGAGTAATACAGGATTGCTGTGAAATTTGAGTTTCTACACCGCCATATATGTATGTACAGCGCCTTTTACACAAAATACATGCTTTGAAGATGCGCTTGTTTCCTTCACTTTATCATCCTCTTGCGCCAAAGGAGTCAACTTTCCTAGCTCGCCGATGTTCTTCGCTTTAAATAAATTTGACCTAAATTATGAGAATTGTTAAATGAAAACGCTTATCGTTTCTCGACCATACCGTCGTGACGCGTGTTCACACTTCGCCGCTCTTTACTTTTATCAATTATTTTTTCAGTCGGGTGGTCCTCTTACCCTCAATCGCCAAAAATATGGCAGACGACAATAAAATTAAATTGCAGAACTCATGAGAATTCGGTGTCTCGCAATGCAGCATCGTTTTTAATTAATTTCATTCCAATAAATTATTTTCTTCGCTAGAAAACCTCAACTCACCCTACATATGGCTCCCTCTCTTTTTCTCTGTTACCGATTCGCTTACTCTGTCTGTTTTCCTCAATCTCCTTCGTTTCATCCTCGAGCACGTTTTCCAATCTCTTATGCCAATCCCGTTTTAACGAGGGTGTAAACAAATTTTGCGTAGCACGCAAGCCAAGTTGAAAATAATGCTCTGTAATTAACCCTAGACTGATACTCCTGGGTTTCTTATCACTCCAACGCGACTTCTTTCGGCTGGCATTTGTGTACAGACGCTTCCCGCAAGCTTTATTATAATGCACTTTCTACCAAATTAAATGCATCGAATTCTGATTTAATACTGTGACGTGAATTTTTGGATTCCCGCCACAAAGACCCATCGGACTCGCGGAGTTAGTTTTGGAAAATTATAAAAAAAAGGGCTCCAAACGTTTGTGCTAGATTTAAGTTTATAATATAGTAAATTGTTTGTGAGAAAACAGCCTATCGTCCGTC
>JARQST010000096.1:735427-766250 GCA_030142225.1 Pachycephus smyrnensis | reverse complement strand
CCGCCCCCCCCCCCCCCCCCCACGACAGGTACTTTCCTTGTGAGATGGAAACTGAAATGTGAGGATAGTCCTACTTAATTCTATTAAATATTTGTTTACGTCAGTGACGTTTCCGTGCCGTGTCAATTCAGTATCAGTGCCATTCGTGGTATATCAGTGATATCTATTGACATATATCCGTATAGTTCCTCAGTTTGAAGTCAGTGATTTGCAAGATGGCTCAGTTTACAGATGAGAAATTGACAATGATTGCAATACTTTTGGATGATCAAGTGGAGGAGAATCAGGCCAAGAAGCAGAAGTGGGTACATAAGGCGTGGAAGAAAAGAAAAAGTGAAGGAGAATTTGCTACCCTATACAAGGAATTGCAATAGCAAGCTGACCACCGCAAGTCACAATACGTCCATGAAAATAGCAAAATATCGTTATCGACGTATTTACAATGTTACGGCCCGGATACTGGAGTAACACTGGAAGTAAAAAGCGGCACTTTGCCAGACATATGTGAACGTATGCATCTAAATAACAAGCAACGATCACGTGGACACGTCACTAATATGTGTAAATCGACCTTGATTGGACTCTTATGTATTAGCTAATATTCAAACTTCTTTATTAATAATAAAGCTTTTGCACAGAGTACACATTATGAATATGTGTTGTAACATGGCTTCCCCTGGATAACTTGTTCCGTAAAAATATTAAAGAGATGGAGAGTAGATGAGACTCCTCGGACAGGAATCGATGATATTCAAGCGCGGCTCAAGAGCAGCGGCGAGAGGCTGGAGCGTAGATAGCATGGCCATCCCCATCAGACTCCAAGGAATCGAGAGGATTAGGGAGCGATTGAAAACGTCCACCATGAGCGCTGTAGGAGACGAGCACCGAAACAGAGGTCTCCACCGTACGATCACGGGAAGAACACGGACGACGTTGAGCCTAGGAGGAGATTCCAGGAATTCGAGAAAGGTTAGAAATCCTTATTAGGTCCTTCCTTTCTGCTATGTTTCGATAAAACCGTTGCCGATCGGTGTGTGTCGCCATGGACGGCTAATCTAGATCGCAATAGGGTAGAAAAGCCAAATTCGCGGATGTACTCGCAGCTCGCAAAGGAGCCCCGGAATCACATCAAGGAAGGGGGATACATTGCATGCGCGGCCGAAAGGACCCGTGAACCCGCACAGCCTTCCTGGCGATGAGAGGCCCGTGTATCCGATAGTATCCCAGAAAAGGGACTTAGGCTCATGTTTAAAAATGAGAGTGATGAAAGAATTCGGGCCTCGTAGGACAGTTCGGTAATACTCGACATTGAGGACACCGAAATGGCTAGAATGATCTTCGCGACCACGGCGATTGTTTGTATTGTTGAATTATACAGAGTCTCATTCGGATATGACCGCTTTTACGCTGTAATCAATTACTAAATAAAGATTTACAGCATATGGGATTTGTTGGAAATTGACGTGCGCACCGCTGATCGTATGCGGCGGGATGGGATCACCCACGCGATGTCGCCAATGAGGGGGGGAAAGGGGGCTACTCGTTGTCGCCGAACAGTTCCCCCCACTTCCGCGACACTTGAGGCTGTAACTCGAGATTCTTCCCCGGGGTCCGCGGAAGATATTGCATCTTTTCTGGGGTCACCTCCAGCGGTAACACGGGAGCGATCAACCCGCGATAGACTTCGCGGAGGACCTCCTTCAATAGGCCTGATTCGGCTCCCCGCGTGGAATTCTGCGGTGCGGTTCCCGGAGGCTTTGCTGTCTTAGACCGTGGGCGCGGCAGGCCGACCGTTCAATTCCACTCGACGTTGCTCTCGGAGCCGTGCCTTCCTGACACGTCGTCCGCCACATCGCGTGGGCGGTTTGGAGGCTAGAGGATCGGCGGGAGATGTCATGAAGGGTTGAGGGAATCGTAGGAGGAGTCGCTGAGGGGGGAAGGAATGGAATACCCAGCTCAGACAAATCGAACAGAGGGGCAGAAAGATGGTGCCCATGATGCCCAGCTCAGACGAACCGAGCAGAGGGGCGGAGAAAGCGAGGTGCGGTAAAATGATGAAATCGGCGTTGGCGACGGTGGTTTACTTTGGAGTGTTTCGGAAAAGTGACCTCCACACTCCTGACTTTCTCTCCACAAAAATGACAGTTTCCTTAAAACTAGAGTACGGCCTTTAACGGAGGACCCTTATTCTAGCATTTTCCTACATGCTAAGGTTGTGGTAAGCAATGGTCATATAGAGGCTTTGTTCGGAATCGAAGCATGCGGAGTATCGGCGAGTGCGCGATGACAGACTCACATGGCGGCACTTGACTCTGGCTGGCGCCTGTCAGGGTACTGCCGTACAGTCCCTAGAGCAATGTTTTTCCCCCGATTTTCTTAATCATCGCGCACGACAAAATGTTAGTACCTGTGTCGCTTATGTGAGATACCTTATCTGCGCGCTTATAGTAGTTCTCCTGCCCCCATGTTCCTCTTTACCATTTCAGGAGCAGGAACTAGCGGAAACCATCTGTCAGGAGGACTTCCGGTGCTTCAGAAAGAGACTTGGTGAACTGAATTGATGCCAAGAGGCACCTGGTGCCCAAGAAGGTATATTTACATTGGGGCCAAGGTAGGTGGCGACTTGGTATTCGGGTAGGAATTCATCTTACCGTTAGAGCGTAAAAATTTTAAATTGACCTGTTCCACTTTTTCATACTTTTAGCACCATATCTTTTGATATGGAAATACAATAGCAAAAACGATTTTACCATGTATAAACGTACCGATTTATTCTCTTTTCAATTGGGTTATACCAAATATCAAATTTTAATTTTTTATTTCAATATGCCTTTATTACGTTTCCTTCGAAGTACATATTTATGCGGAAAAAAGAAAGAAGGATGAAAAAATCGCAAAAAAGGTAAATGAGCTTTTTGACCAGAAACATTGTATACAAGTGCCAATGCCGTTTATTGAATGTGCACATATTTGGCAGACTTTCATTTTGGAGTATAACCAGCTGATCCTTTCACGTTATCCCGGTATCATACGTCTCTTACATGTACCCACTCGAGATATTATACTATCCCGAGTCGAAAATTTAGTACCCGTTTGAACCTATTCTATTTATTCTACACAAGGACATTGAGGCTGATATTAGGATTATGGGATAAGGAAACTCGAGTCAGTTAACACCAATTTGAGACTCCAATTGTCAGTTAAGTCCAAAAATGACGATTTTCGAATCGTCATTTTCATCGTCTTAATATCAACCTTAATGTCCTTGTGTAGAATAAATAGGTTCAAATGGATGCTAAATTTTCGACGCGAGATGTTTCACTATAAGCTTGTTAATGTATTACAATCTATTTACATAGAAGAACGCCTTTCGAGGATCCATATTGGTACGAATTTCCAACATCGGATATTCCAGGACGATGAAACATTAAATCTTCATAACCTTCGTTCAAAGGTGCCCATGTTGTACACGAGCTTATAGAACTATAAGCCCGGTCAAAACAAAGTTTCAGGTTGAAATACGAAAATGTAACATTTGCCACGGACACAGCTAAGCTCTTAGGCCTGACCTGTGGGTGCTTCAAGCTTAATTAGTTATCCAGATGGTCAGTGTTATGATTGCAAAGATTGATGGAGGTCAATACCCATTCAATATATGGTTAATTGAGAAGCCAAGGTATCTCACCTTTATTCATTTTTCCATTCACTCGCAAATAATAAATTATTCATTACCAGTATTGATCTCGAATTTCAATTAGTTCATCCTTAACCTGCAAATATGTATGTCCACTTGTCAGTATTCGCCGAATGTAATTAAGAGACGTGCAGGCGTATCCTTAGAGAATTCGAGAAATTCTCAAGAATTCTCAGAAGACCGAGAAGGCACTCGATAATGTCCATCGTCTAAGTAGTAGATATAAATAATTTGTGCGGTATGATTAATAAGCGCAGTGAATTATCTACGGTTATTATATATAGATAGTGGTTTTGCTTGTTGCTTTATCTGTAATGTCGCCTGTATACGGATTAATGGAAAAAGGTAATGCATACTTTTAATGTGTCCACCTACAAGACCGTTTCTCTTTTCTCTGCTTTATCTTTCTCCATTTTTCTCTTAACTTCAGCACCACGTTCTGGACCATCAAACCAAACCCATAAAATGCCGACCTCAGCTGTGCATTCTGCAGCACGAACGTGCCGTTTTACAATCCCGTTATAGTCTTTTACTATGGTCCATCCCACTAGGGAGCCGTAAATTTTACAGTGCAAATAGCTGGGTATATTCGAGACATGCAGCACCGCGGTAAACTAAATTTCTGGTTACCCGGGAAAAACTATGAAAAAACTGAATCGAAAAACTTTTTCCTATGACGATGACCGCAATGGCTACCGTTCTATGAGTCGCGGACCAGAAACTATTTCACTCTTCCTTTTATTTCAATAAAGAAACAGAAGGGTGGACGAAATAAAAAAAACACGGAAATAAATATTGTAATCCATTCCCATGTGGAAAGTATTAAATTTTGTATTATTACATATTACTTACCTCCATTCGCTATGTTGCACGCCGACGAGCCTTTAAGTTCGAAATGCAACCGCCATCTAGGGATTATACGTTGTCTATATTGTTGCATATATTCCGCTCGAGTCTCACAGGAGACTTAGTGGATTATCAGGATGTATCACGCTGCAGTATACTTTCGATTATAATGATAGGGTATTGAAAAAGGTGTACTTGCTATGCTAAATGGGCGATTAGAAGCACATAGTATAGGTACGTAGGTAGATATCAAAGTCATAAAGCACGTAGTGATTATTGAAGGACTATGAATATGGTGGGAGTCACCAGTGTGAGTACCTTTGCTAGCCGTTTATCGGATGCAGTTAATACCAAAATCCATGAGTATAAGATATGTTGCAGAGAAAACTGTAGTTTCGCACGTGTTGAATAATACTACGTAAGTCGCGTGTAGTTATAGGTGTCTGGTGAAGTTAGTCCAAAGTTACAAGTAAAGTGACGAGAGCTTGGGAAGATGAAATGAGAATTTAAATTGTATCATTCCTTCGATATTCTCCCCCTCTCTCCCCCACTCTTCTTTCTTTTCATGTTTTATTTAATAAACATCGTAATGCCATAATATGTACAATATCTATCTATGATCTAATAATATCACTGCAATATGGGTTATGCTTTGCTTTGTTTCGCATCGTTTAGGGTCTACAGCTTGTCGAGTGTCCTCGGCATTGTTTTTCTTTTTTCTTTCCTTTATAACTTAAGACTGCGCTCATACAACACGGAATAACGCTCATTGTGTTGTTACAATTATTCATTTCGACGTATTTAGCCTAGAGTGAAGTAGGTAGAACAGTCGAGTCATAAGAATCACACCTGCGAAGTTCGAGTCATTGCACATTTTTATTTATTAACAAAGTCTCTTTCATAAATGCTATCTTGTTTTTTTCACTTCAAACAAATATGGTCGACCCGAACTCGCCGTGACGTCAGAGGGACACCGAAGAGTTTGACTGAACGAATTTCAACCAACGTTTTATCCGTCAATTGTTTCATGCCACAAAAATTAACAACGTGCCTGGATGCGAAATTGTGTTAATTAAAACACGACAAAGATAATTCCTGTAAATTCTTTGGAATTGTGAAAAACAGAATAATACGCTGTTTTACATAAGTGCTGCACTGCATTTTGGCGACAGTTTAGGGAGCCCATCCAATGTATATTCTATTCGTTTTTGTAATGCCCGCGGCCATTTTCGCTGGGAATAAGTTCTCCTCTTGCGAGAACGATACAACAAGAAAAGGGTAGAAGTGTGTAAAACACGATCTCGCTCCGGGCACTGCTTTTAAGTTCACACCACTCTGATACGGCCCTGTCGTGTCGATTTCCCCAACGTAAAAGTCAAATCCGCTTCGGCGTTTCAAATCCATCGTTTCTCGGTTCGATGTGCTAGGAAGAAGCTTTTCCTTTAGTTTCTTTCAACATGGCTCTCGTTTACAGAGTCTCGTAGAAATACCAAACGCCTGAGCGCTCGTAGCTTTTGCAGACAAGGTAGACATTCTCACCGAGGCTTTATTCGTGAAAGTTCGAAAGAATTCGTTCCCCGAGTGGAGCAGTAAAGCGTAACTCTCCCTCTATTAATATTCATCCTTGTTATACAGTGTTGTCATTTTTTATTCTGGTTTTTCTAGCTGGGAAGAATCCACGATCCTCTCACTCGTAGCAAAGGAGAGGATCGTGGTAATCTAGGTAGCAGGAGCTTTTACGTGCAGCTCGTCGAGTGCATTGCAATATTCCTGAATCGTGAGGTGCCCCTTTTGCTCCTGTTTAATATAGCGCATTTATACGCTCCTGGCTGTCTAGTAAGAGGGAACACGAAACCGCTAGAATGCTCTGTACACGAGGTCATAGGTGTATGATACACGAAGCTCGAGTCTTGGAAAACACCCTTAAATAATCGGACGTGCATCCGCATCCGAGAAAGATCGTCGGTGCAGGGCCGTACTTTGGTGGTGGCACAATTTATGTTACAAGTGTATGTACAATTGATAGCATTCGCTGATACCAATGCCGGATATAACACATTTCCGTGAATTTGAATATACGAATCAGTGAGTGTCTCCCTCATTTATATATATATATCAACATCGAAATTTCCAAGTACCTTGTAATACATTACCCATTGTACATAGATGAAATAGTACTTGAGGAGTATTAAGCCGATACGTGACATAACGTGGTCGATCACGCGTGACGTATATTCTGTTTGTAATGACGCAACTAGTGTCAAAGGCGTTACATGTGTAGATTGCAAATTAATGTCGTGGGTTACACGTGTAGGTCGCGCGTTAGAGACGCTCCCTATATTCGCTTCAATTATAATAGCAATGAGGAACAAGGGTTGTAATCTGGATGGTGGGAGATGAAAGAGGATTAGAACCAATCATGCTTAATTACGTTTAATTACTCCTAATCAAGTTTTCCTTATCAATCCTTTGTCCAGCTCGTTCTCACCATCATGTAAACATCTTGTTCCCAATATTCACAAAAATGGCAGCCTGTGTGTCTCATGGCTGTAACTTTTAGAAGAGGACAATTTAGAAGTTCCTTCCAAAGTCGACGGGGGATTGACTGCCGATAATCGGATAAGACCACCTTGGACGTTATTCCCTGTACTCTTTTTGAAGAAGATGGGATAAGACGAAAACGATAGTGGTAGAGGATGGTAGAGATTCGCAGGAGAAAAGCTCTCGTAAAACTGTCGTAACATAATCGTACCTTTTTACGCTATTATCCATAAATCGATTCCCTCTGAGGATTATCCGGATTACCATCCGTTTCTTTAATTCCCAAAGTGACTCAATATCGGGAATGGTGTAAGGTGACAACATGGATTCAAGATGGGATGACAATGGTCATGGATAAATTTTGTTACAAGGGGAAGTAAAACGCATCTAACCGGCATTGGCACCATCGACTTAGGGGATAATCGTGGCGATGATCTCGTCGTTGGTTTGGGTTATTCCTAGAGGTATTATCATGGGTCAGGATGCCATCATAAGATTCCTGGATGCACCACGATACGACGGATCCTTGTACAGTTTACATCGAGGATATGTACAAAATGATGAGAGACACCAATAGACAACTCGAGGATAGAATGGGTCCCGCTGTGCCGGTTTGCATTGCTTCCGGTCGTTCGCCTGCAACAGATTATTCATAGAAACTCTCCACTTTGGTATAACGGTGTCGCTGTCACTATTCTTTATCAACTATTCACAATCAGTCCTAGAGGGCGCAAAGCTTCAATTTATTTCGAATGTTATATTCAAGCGGGTATATTGATAGTAGGGAGATCAAAGGGCCTAGAGATACTGTACTGTCGTTTCATTTATATATAGGTTAGGTTGGGTTCGCACTGGTATCAGTACGAAATACTACATACTATAGCTATTTTAAACGTCGCTCAAGATCCATCTGCGTGCGCAGAATCACACGATCCTTTCACAACGAAATCTCATCTTCGAGAAACGCCTGCGGATCCGTGCAGGTGCTTTATAAAGCGAATCGAAATGCAATTTCCGTTCGTCGTGATTCTCGTCTCTCCACACGTTCGATCAGTCACGTTACTTAAAGTTCCACGCCATGAATTTAAGAAGGTTCTTTACCGAGTTCTAAAGTCACGGCGTGGATACTTGATCCACTCGAAGGAACAAGTGAGGTCGAGGTTTTTGTCGATAGTCTTGTAAAATGTCTGGTGGTTGCCCTCAGTCTCTGTCTCTTTCCCTAGTTCACTCAGTCACTCGCTATCCGTTTCTCTCTTTCTCCCACTCACGCTCTCTCCCTTGGCCATTTGGTCTGTTCATAAAGAGAGTGAACTGTTCGCCAAGTAACCTCGAAAATAAAGGCGAAACGTTAACCCTTCGAGCTGAAGAATCCTTCTAGCATTTCCTTGCTGAATGAATTTTCTCTCTGGGAGTTGGCAGTGCATACAAGTACGGAGAGTATAGGGAATCAGTGACATATTATGCATATGCATATAAACCGGATATTACATAAAGATAATAATTCAACTTGGACGAACTCACCATTAAGAACGTGGACCCTAATAGAGGCGGTGTTGGCGTTGCTGGGCTTGCAACTATATACCCCAGAATCCGAAGTCTGTGCAGCCTGAATGAGAAGCCATGAGGTCGTGATGTCACTTCCCTTTTCCGTAATAACCGACACACCTCCCCTAGGACTGTCATAGCTCAGCACCTTCTCATTGTAGTACCAAAATATGTAGGCAGGAGGCTCCGAACTGAAGTGTATCGCGCACGTGAGATTTATCGTGCTTCCAGCACCAACGTAGAGTTCAGGACCGCCTAATATCGTGGCTGTGGGGACTGCAATCACGAATCAATTCCTATTATGTCTATCTGATATCCAGTAAACCCTTGATTCTCAATTTCAAACCCTTCAGTGCATTTATTGAATTTCTAACGCGATCAACTAATAATAAGAATCCAGCTTAAACTAAAAGTCAAAGACTCACCAACGACATTGAGGTGAAATTGATGGGCCTTAAGAGGCACTGTCGATATCTGACACTCGTAGATCCCTTGATCGCGTTCCTGGGCCCATTTAATGCACAGTGTCCACTCGGACCATTCGCTATTCTGTCCGGAATTTTGTCTGTGCAGAGCCTGAAAGCGCTGATCGCTTGTATACGTATAAGCGCCGGCCGTCAAGATGTGGATGTCTCTGTGCCTCATCCAGGATACCTTTGTAATGGAGGATGCATACGATGAATAAGGTCATCTCGTAATGGTTATGTGTAACTCGATTTATTAAATTTTATATTGTTTCCTTCCTCTCGCTCTTCGGGAGACGGAAGGTATTATTGCCAACTAGGTGATTCATCTTGGTAAGCCTTCCACCCTCTATTGCCATATACCGCTTTTAGAAGGTTAATAAATTTTTCTCGCAGCTGACGCAGCGGCGCCATACAATTACTTTTGTATTAGCAACTACTATATATTCTTTGTTTAACGTTAGTAGAAATACCAAAAGACTTTCTGCTCCGTAGTCGTTTTGATTCCCTCGAGACTTTCTTTTTATTCGCTCTTATTATTACCAGACGTTACTTTACGCAATTGTATCGTCTCCTTCTCGTAAAATGTTCACGACTATAGTAATAATAACAATACAGGTGTATATCTAGACATCTATCCAGTTTTTTGCTATAAGTCTCTTCATTCAGCCCATTTCTCTACAATACCGCTTTCAAACAGATATTTGGAATATGAATTGTTGATGCGAGTAGGTACTTTATCAAAAGGAACTAGACGCTTTTATTCTCAGCGAAAAAAGGTTTCCTTTTATATGCGAAGCTTACGCAGTAATTACGTGAAAGACTTCAAAGCTGAGAGGATAATAATTTCGCAAATACATTGCTATGCTAACATAATGAATGGTACTAAAAAATATCGAAGAAAATATTATTACGTTCAAAGGGTGTGAATAACGTATATATTATTTTGCGTCATTACGTACGTATATACGTAAAAAAGAAAGGAATCTGGAATTGCGCAAAAGTCAAAACGACATTACTCGAAACCGTGAAATCGTATCGTCCACGAGTGAGAAAGACGGTTTTACTGTCACCAGCAATGATATTTCGCTTTTCTTCTCTTTTTCACAGAAATGGGCAGAAAGAGAGAGAAGAAGATAGAAATAGATACAACTTCTTTTATACGATGGGATTGAGAATTGAAGCTCATGGTTGCTTCTTTCCCACTCTTTCTTTCTCTCTCTTTCTCTCTCTCACTAACGAAAGTTTTCCAGAAACGCGCAACTTTATACTCCTTCACTGGCGCGTAAATTCCCCGCGTAACGGGATATCGCAGGAAACGGGTAAGGATATGCGGCACAGGTACTTGAAGCATTTTTACGAGGCGCTTCGCCGAACTACAGCAGCGAGGAAGAGTAGGATGCGGTACTGAAGGATGAGCTATAGTTCGTTGTGGTGCTATTGGACACGAAAGAAGAAGCTTGCGTAAAGGTTGCCTCTTGATTGTAGCCAGGGATACGTTAATGGAGGGTTTCTCCATTTCCTGAATCGATATGAGAATCGTTCTTACGACGTTCTTTCTCTTGCTTCAGAAGTCCGTCTTACTCGATTGCACGTTCTTGGCTGTAGGGTGACTATAGAGGTACAATACATATAGCACACCAAGGCAATTTCACACGAAGCCGAATCATATTAATTGCCAATCGTGAGGAATGTTAAGCTTACAGCACATCTCTAATATAACAAATGCTTGAGGATCCTGAGAAGCCTCGTAGGTCTGACAGAGCACGGCTGATGGGTACTTTTTGGGGATATGGAAACGTTCTTCATTTTGTATATAGTACATGCGTATACACGCTTCTATATACATACTTACATATACAAATTACTTATGATATATATATAGTACATATATACAGGCAACTGCGGCTGGCTCCTCGCTGGAGCGGAGAAACAGAAGCTGTAATTAGCTCTCGTTCAAAAACTAAGTACTTTTAAGTACAACGAAGGTCATTTTCGTCATCTACACTGCCTCGTGAATATGGTCATACCGTCCAGTGTCCCCTATTGTTGGGATACCGTGTATAAATTGTAACGACATTTCCTGGGAATCGATTGGCAAATACAGCATCTACATTCCACAGCTGAAAAGCTATAAGTGAAATGGGCGCCACGTACAATAAGAATTATACCGTGATACGTCTCCACCAATTTTCTCTTTGAGTAACCCGTATTCGGCAGGGGCGTGAATCGGAAACATCGATACTATTAACATAACAAAATATAAGGAAGTTCACAAACTACGAAACGAAAGTATACGAAAATTCCAAAAATAATATGCGGAACTCCAAAGAGGCCCGATTTATTGTATTAAGCAAAATGAATAAGGACGGAACAACGGCTCCTGAACAAAATATAAAATAGGAAAATGGGAATACCCCGGTCCCTTGACGCAAGAAAAATTAGTGAAACGGTTACGTGAACCCCTTTACAAGTAATACAAAGTACTAAAATTAATGTAACGAAACCAAATGATATTTCTGAGACGTTCCCAAGGGAACAGCGCAAACACTGAGCGATAATAACTTACGATCCATGTGTTAGGGAGACGATTCCGCGAGGCATGGACTGGACTGATGGACGTTAAATTGACTGCTTAAAACGCTACGTCAGATGATCGGGAATGCGTAAGTTAACGCGTAACAACGCATAACCTTGAGCATCACTCACCATCGTCTAGTAGCTCCTACTAAACATAGGAACACCCGGTCCTGGGTTATAAGCTCCTCAAGTGGTTACGATACGATAAACTATTTCGAAAACTCCACAAAATGAAAGCACGTCTATCCCATAGCTAAGCTACCCCTTGAGTGACGCAATAAATTTCCAAAATCGAGAACCTTCACAAGAGGCGCGTTTTAATACCCCCATAGCCCAAAGAGATTCACGGGTAGATCGGGTTCGCCCGAGCGCTCGCGTTCTTCAATTGTTTTGACGATCTCGATAAAATAGATCCTGGCATCTCTTGCTATTTCAGCGGCTGCAGTATTGTCTTCAGTAGGTGGAAATCTTATCTACCTCTACTCCCTCGATGTACGGCTTCGTGCCGTCACTGAAACTTCCTGATTCCTTCCGGATCTCCTGCGTAGTTGGACCTCCAAGGTGTGTGCTCCGGTTCCGGTGTCTCCTTCTCCTCACCAGCGCTCCGCTAGACTCGTAGCTAGCTCTCTCAGGTCCCATAGAAATGGAAATTCTTACTGAATCTTTTCGGATCCGCTTACAGAACTCAAAACAAAAATAAACAAGGGAAATAAATAAAATTCTTAAACAAAAATCAGTCCATTGCCACGCGAAACGCTCCATATAACCTATCAGACCTCACGACGTAGCCCAAATTTACCTAGTCGTGTGACAGGCCCAAAAGTACCATATCAAAACAAATATACACTCTGCGACTAACGCTATAAATAGTATTTACTTGGAGAAGTTTATATTTCCTAACGTGGCAAATAGATACGTGTGGTTAGTTGGTTTCACTCGACGTCAAACACAGTTATAAAGGAATAGAAAATTCAGGGTGCGTCCTCATGGATATGATAAACGTCTAGTGATAATCGGAATCGGCGTCTAGAGAATAGAATGAATAATTTTGTGCGTAAGAAACGGACGTCCGACCGAAGATTCTTTTTATTCACATGACAATTGTCTTGCCGATTTAGGTTTCAATTCTCTTATTCGACTGACAATGTGAACGATAAATATTTCAGACTTTTTTCATCCCTCCCTTTAGGTCAAATTCTATTGCCCACCAGGAGGCCACTGATCACTCTTAGGGCCTTCTTCTAACTGACACCCGATCGATCCACCAAGGACGAATACGTAGATTGAAAAAGACCAACTGTCGCCGTTGCTCTCGGTTCAACAGGAAACTATTCGTTTCTGGATTTTTCCTGAGCAAGGTAAAATGGCAGCGGGATAGAGGAACTAGAGAAAAAATAGAATCGAAGGATCCGGTTGTATGCAGTGTCTTAGCCGGTGAAGATTAATCGACCGCGATGGGTCATTTATAAATCTTGGGGAAGGTTGGGTGCTCGAAGAGTCGATAGTAATTTTTGCTTGCCGTGTTGATGTGTGACATATAAGAAGAGTGAGAGGTTCCTATGACCTATAGCGAATAATCTAAAGTAATTACGTACTATTGAGAATACACCTTATGCATATATGAAACGACTATAATCTCCAAGTGGTAGAAATACTACAGCCAGAGTAATTTCTAGAAGCTTCAATATTACGACTCGTTTTCTGGTTATGATAGTCTTTAATGTTACTCTGACCTATATTACATTTTTTGCATAAGCAATGCGGTGTGCAGTCTCGCAGTGGCAACGGTTGACCACGCCTGCAGCTTAAAGCTTAAAACCCAGTGAAAAGCACGAGAAAGTTTTTTTTCGCAGCGCAGAAGCATCCCCTATCTTTTATGCCGGGTCTCTTTTTCAATGGAAAACATTTGACCTTTTAAACTCGAGTCGGTAGGTATTTTACTTTTGAATTTATCCATTTACCTATTTGATATATTTTATACTTTATCTGTATTTAAAAACTAAGTACAACCTTGTTTTTAGATGTTAATGAGGATATTCATTGCTGTAATGATGAGTGCACATTACATTGATGCTTACAGCGTGCCGAACCGTAGACGCGAAAATGAACAGATCAAATCTGCTAGCAATTCGATTAAATTGATAATAGGATTGATTAAATTGCACTGGAGTGGCTATTGGATATTCTCGTTGGAAAATGCAAAAGCGTATTACAATGGTGTAGGAGTTTGGATAGGATTTTACTCGATAGATTGGATAAATATTAACGACTCTCTTAACCAGCGACTCGTCAACGTTTCCGTTTTACTATGTGCAAATGTACGTAATAATTACATAATATTTAGAATGATATGAGCAAACCTGAGATTACGTTTTAGATTATAGTGGGAGAATCTTAAGTTAATGGTTAACCGAACATGCTGTATGGGGTTGCGTGCCCGCCTGGCCAACCCTTAGTTCTCGGCATGCATCTTGCATTATTAATTGATTGGTTGAGAGAGCGGGAATATTCAGCAAGGGAACCTGCCCGTATATTGTTACAGTTAAAGTTGTAGAAGGAAATATGGATCAGAAGTAAACGACAAAGATAGAAATCTATTTTTTTTGTTCCAGAACATGGTCCTCTAAAACCACAAAACAATAAAGTATGTGTATGTTTAACTAATAATACTACAAGAGGGAGTGGAGTAAAGAATGTATTGCTTAGCCTTTTCAATATCTCTGAAATGTCTATTAATTTTTAATGGATTTTACAATGATTTGATTATTTAATTCCCTCAGGATATGTTCTTGAACTTATAGTCCCTCGATTACGCGTATGAGCTATGTACGTGTAGTATACATAGCATGTGCACATCTCTAAGCGTACAGGATATTTCTAGGGCATCCTTGCCTCGACTTAATCTTTCCTGTGACGCGTATTCATAGAGAATTTGAAAGGGATCCCGAAGCCCCATTAACTTCCTCGAATTGAGGGGAACAATTGAACCGTCTCTTGATTATCACGAGTGACCAATCTAGGTTTCAGGCAATGTCGTAACTATTATTTTCTTTCTGACCGCCATGTTTTTTCACCTTTGGAGAAACCACGCGTGCGCCAATAATACGTCACTGTCTAGATGAATTTCGTAAAAAAAAGTTCAAGGGAATGTCGTTTGCGAATCTTTCGATTTATGTAATCGTTATCTAAGCTCGTTGTATGACTGCAGACAATCTTAACTGTTTTTAAGTTTATTATAAATTAAGAAATGATGCTTACGGTTTTGTCGCCGAGATTGCGTACTCGACATGTGAGGTAAGCTGTTTTCCCAATCAGGGCCGTAACATTTGTGGGTTGACTAAAGTCAAAAGTTGGTTCTGTTTTTGGTTTTAGACCCGAGGAATGGTCAAGTATTTGCTGACGTGGTCGACCCTGATTGGCATGTCGTTCCACAGTGTCCATACTGCGCTCTCCCATACTCATGGTATCTGAAAGTATATAGAAAAGCATTAATTGATTAAATCTTGAAGTGAAGGAATGGAAAAAAGGGGAAACAGGGCAAATGGAATGAAAGAAAATTAAAAGAAACGGTGAAAGTAGAGCGTGGCTATCCTTAGCGATGTCGCGTTGCGGTTCGCTTGCCTTGTTAAATGCCACTGGTAATAGCCCAGAATAATTCTCATTTGCAACTTGCTTAATGCAGACGATAAAGTCGCAAGAATAACTTGAGGACAACGTTAATCTAAGCAGGTCATCGCAAAATCCTGTTCTACTCGTTCATGAAACCCTAAGAAGATTCCTTACCGAGTGATTCATTTGCTAAGTGGACCAGGATGAGCGACTCATCCTGACAGAGATCCGAAGGAGTATGCACACTATTTTGGAAATACAAGAATCTCATGATTATGCAAATTTCATAACATATATATCTATATCATTCATCATACTAAGGTTTCTTTTTAAAAACTTTTTAAGTTGCAGATAGTCTTAATATAACAAAATTCCTGCATTTCCTGTTGCTACGGACATCTTTCAAAGTGATATATTACTTTTCATATGTAAATTTTTATTGATACAAGTTGGTAATGTACTATAAGTAGTGTGATACTTCATACAGTGCAGATCTTGTGCGTATTCTCGAATACGTATTTTTTGTCACACTTTTTCCTTTACATACAAGAATCTTTCATTAGCTATCAAACTCTTGTTAGCTTCTAAAAAATTGGGAATACGATTATCATGAATTGACGTTTCGTTTAGCAATACAGAAAAATAATGAAATTGTAAAAACTCTGCGTTTCGAATTCCACGTGTCTGTCCTACCCGAGTAGAGTGTTTTGCATAAAAAAGAAAATGTCCTCTCATCTATCTACTCCACGTGCTACAATTCTATGACGTACCTTCTATAACTATATTAAAAGTGAATAATATGATACATGTGTGTTATCAATATATTCCGTGAGCTATTGCTAATTGACGATTGAATCTCAATGAGTCACAGTCAATACTAATATTATACATATTTTGCAAAGCCAATTCTACCGCCTGTTGATTATTTATCTTTGTTAGTTTCACTAGAGTTTTGAGTTTTGAGTCTTGAGCCATGTCATAAAGTCTTGACGGCTCACAAACGAATACGAGAAGCGAGCGGCGGAGAATACTTCATAAACTTCTCCCGAGCCTTGTGACCTCGAGGTACCATATCACTTCTGGTATCTTACACGCTTTGCCGCCGCTTGCTTAAATTAATTTCCTTCCGGCAACTAAGCTCGAGGAGCTTATTACGAGCTTTTTGCCGCGGCACGGGGACCCCTTTTTGGCTTTTGCTGGGATTCGGATAGAAAGTTGCCAGTCAGGCATCTTGCTGGGATTTCTAGAAGTAGAAGCAGAGTTGCCTTATAAATCATGGTACACTTGCAAGGGCACGGTATAAAATAGACTCAATAAAATAATTACGTTTTACTTTGTATATATTCCGTCAGCTACATAGGCTGTTATAATTCGTATAAGATTAAAGGATCTTATCAAAATTGTATCCCCTGTATTCGCTGAGAGAGGTTATTACTGGACTAACTGTCGGCCTCTTACCATATTTATTATGGAGAGTTAACTTTTATATACTTAAATATACCTACCTAAAATAGGGGAAAATGTTTAGGTTTAATTCATTTTAATCAATAATAAAATTCATGAAAAGATCAAAAAGTCGTTGGAGTTCAATAAAGTTAAATCCCAAGAATGGAAATGCCTGTGAGACTGCTTTTCAAGCCTTAAGTTCGGTCCTTATTCAGTGGATGGTAATCAAATAACTTGACCCTTTTAAGAATGTTTGTTTTAACGTAAATACTTTGGCTGGAGAAGTCGGGGACAATGCTACTACTTCTAAATTATTTGGATGAACTTGGAAGTGCTCTCGGTTATACCATGAAGATGCTCAAAGTTTATTTGGTACTGTCTCCTGTTACTGAAACTTTGTGAAAATTCACCATTAAGATATTTGGAGAAGAATTTAATTTATGTGTGGCTAAAGGGAAGTATTAATGATTAATTAAATTATATTTAATTAAAATACAAAATTTAGTTATATAAAAGAATTAATGATTAATATTAATTAAAGTCTCACGCATTGTAATTTCCTATATTTAACCCAGCCAATAAGCCGGCAGGAATTCGTGATTGGGAATAGTAGATAGTAGATAGTAAATCATAGATTGGTATACAGAGAGGATTAGCTAGTTTCAGTTTTTCTATTGAAATAACGTTAACAAGGATTCAAGTAAAGATTCAATTTACATGTTAGATAAATTTACACGGATATTTTCTCAAACTGAACAGACATAAGTAGTACATGCCATCATATTGTATAAAGTTACTTTTAAATAATAACGTATATTGCATGCTAATCCTTATACTTGTCATCAAGAATGGATTTTAACGGAGAATTGCCTGGAGGTTTTAGGTTTTGGGATTAAGGACTTTAAGGTCTTCGGTTCCCTAGCAGCTAGGTCGATCCGCATGCATTTCACAAAAGTTAGCAGGTAGAAGACCCTCGTCCTCGCCTGGAGATCTAAATATTTAGTTCGATCCTTCTGGAATTTGAATCGGGTATTGTGCAATTACTGTGCACTAAAGGTCACTGTCTTGTTTCATACTACTGTGCTACTGTGAGTGTCCCGGATATTCCCGAGAGAGAGAACACAGAGAACGAGAAAGCGACAGGGACAGGGACAGGGACTGGGAGAGAGAAAGAGAGAGAGAAAGAGAGACATTTAATAATTCCAGGCATATCGTTTATGTAAAGTGAATACAGCAAGGGCCTTAAAACACTACGAGAGAAAAAGAGAGGGATGTGCAGGGTTATTCACGACATACGCATCACCTGAAGTTAGCCTGTCCATTTGACTTCTATGATAGAACCATCTTTAAGTGTTGCGTTTGTCGTGAATAATCCTATAGAGAGCATGAACAATATCCTAGGACCACCTGTGGAAATAAATTTGCAAATCATCCGCGTATATGATATGCGCGCATCAAACGTAACGATAGAGAGATCCTTGACGTATAGAGCAAACAACGAAGGCCATAAGACTGGGCCCTGAAATACACTATAAAAACCATTTGAACCATCAGTTGTTTATGGTGATAGATAGAATCAAAAGCCTGGCAAAAAAGAAGAAGTATCGGTATCGTGACCATGCGTTGATCCGTTGCAAATCTAATATTATCCACGACCTTAATTATGTTGTACACATGTAGCATAGGTAGATACCTCTAATGGCCCTTGCACACCAAAACTTGTCACCGATTGTAGCTACCATCTTACCTTTCATGACTACGGCCGATCATAATGCTTTAAAAAGTGCCCACAATAATAAAAGTGTTGTTATTCTTACTTCGTCTATCCTGATTTACAGCGACGCCACTACGAGGACTTCCGAGTCCTTCTCGACCTCCACACTCTTCCTACAAGTGGAAAAAGGAGAGGCAACCAAGATTGACACCAGTCATATTTCGGCGCCTAACGTGGGGCCTAGAAGTATCTCATATGCTCCGCAGAGGTCAGAAAACTTTACGAACTCTGAAAAGACCTATGAGGTGTATACCTCACTACTCTAACCGATGAGAAAGAAAGGCAGCTAAAAGCTCCATCACTTCTGAGAGTGACCCGTTGGCGCCTAACTTCACAGACCTACAACCGCCAGTGCTGACCCAATCAGTTTAGCATTCGCTAAAACACGATCATAATACTCGAGTGACATTAGCCAAAAGAAATCTAGAAAAGAGTAGCCAAAATAGATGTATGGCTGAAGGGAAATGAGTACCGCTTGTGCCTCCTTAGGTATAAACATTCCCAGCCACGCTACAGGACTAGAAGACCTTCTTTCAAACATTAAGTCTGCCTATGAACGGAACTCGCCGGTGAAGATTACGAAGACTCGCCGTAACTCCTAACTGACTGCACCAAGTAATTCGTTAACATTGTCGAGATCATAGCCGCTGGACCCAGGTAGCCTGCAAGGGCCTGAAAGACGATACAGGGAAATAATGAGGTTGCTACAGCTCTCTGCCTTTTTCATGGGAAAAGTTCGAAGAACTCTTGACCAGTCGCTACAAGAGCCCAGCTGTTCTGGCAAGGTTAAACGCCCAACTTAATTTTAGAAAACAAGAAGAGAAAGAATCTTCTGAACAGTTTCTACAACAACCTCCTATTCCAAAGCCTTCGCCCAACTTAATCAGATGAAGCCAGGGTGAGCACCTTAATTGGACTATTGCGACGTTTCATTCGACCAGTAGTCCGCTTTGCCACACCCACAGATTTTGAGAATCTGTTACCAAGAACCATGGAAGGTGAGCTCAACAAAGCGGAGCTTGTTATGTAGCTCACTAAGAGAAGGAAATCTGAACAGCAGTGACGGTCGACATTATCCAAGTATGAACTACCAATGCTTAACAATTGGCTTAAGGTTAGTCCATTCTTGGATTATCAAGCTTTGGTACCCAAGCTTTGATTCAAGATTTGCCCAAGTTTAATGTAGTAAGCTGTAATCAAGCCCTGGCCAAGTTCAAATTATCAGGTTTGATCCAAATTAACTCATCTTTTTATCAATTCATTTATGTGTGTTAACCCTTTAGTGCCTGAGTTTTTTCTTCTCGTGTCCAAACCGAACTGAGTGTGGTATACAAAGAGTGATTAAAACGTTCCCGGAATGAGGGTATATTTCAAATAATATTTACAAATAAAATTAATCGTGAGGGTCTCCTTCGAAGTACGCCCCTCCTGCGTCCATACAGCGCTTCCAACGTTTAGGCCATTCGAGGAAGGCAGCCTCGTAGAGGTCTGGTGAAATAGCTCTTAGCGTCGCCTGCGATTCCCTTATAATCTCGTCGTGATCTTGCTGAAGTCTTGTTCATCATGAGTATATGCCACAAAATACCACAGTCAATTCCGAATTTAATAAAGTCGTACTACAGCGTATACGTGAAAAAATTCGACGAAAGAAGGCGGAGCTATGGCAGCCGCACTCGTGGTTCTTGCATCACGGTAATGCGCGGCCTCATACGGCTATCATAATCCAGGAATATTTGGCGAAAAATCGAATGACGGTGATTCCGCAGCCGCCATAACCCCCAGATCTGGCTCTGGCACACTTCAAATTATTTCCAAAATTAGAAATGGACTTGAAAGGATGTCGGTTTGAAGATCGCGATGAGATTATAAGGGAATCGCAGGCGACGCTAAGAGCTGTTCCACCAGAGCTCTATAAGGCGGCCTTCTTTAAATGGCCTAAACGTTGGAAGCGCTATATGGACGCAGGAGAGGCGTACTTCGAAGGAGATCCTCACGATTAATTTTATTTGTAAATATTTGTTGAAACATATCCTCATTCCGGGAACTTTTTGATCACCCTTTGTACTAGGTTTAGACGATAGGAGGCACAAAAAAAGATTAGAAGTTTTCAACCCGAATTATGTTGTTGGATATGAATTTATCCTTTTTAAAAATGATTACAGAATGAACTTAACTCTAATTATAATATGAATATTAATAAGAGCAATGCTGCTCGATTCAGCTGTCAATTCTCACTGGCTTCCTCTCGATCGTGCCTCTATGAAGACACCTCGGTTTTCGGTGTCCGGTGTCTCTTTTTCTTATCGGTAGTGTTGCTGTAGTCATCATAACTCCCGGTAACTACCCCCTATGGGGTATAAAACACCCCAGTGAATAATAACACTATTTTTTGACAGGTATCTCTGAAACTTACGAAATAAACTTTGAAAATGCAAGAGAAAATATTGGAAGAGTAACTGAGTAAATTACTGTTGCGAGGACTATCCCAATATCGAATTCCATGCCTTGATATGATACAGACAATTTATCATGTTGAGGTCACACTTATTGAATTTTAGCAAATGGAAAAATTTTACTTCATATTCGAATTACTGATATCATTTTTAAGTAATCGCAGTAGGAAAAAAATTAAAACAAATCAACCTCGAAATTCTGGGTGCTTTTTTATTTTTGCCGATTTTAACACTTTTTGACGTAGTGTGCACAATACTGGGTACAATGCAGGAAACTGCTCATTTTTTTACATAATTACTAGCCTTCCTCTTTAGAACAAGACCTTTCTGAAGTCAATATGTTGGTTTTTGTGGAAGTTATGAATTTTCAAAGTTACCGGGACATAAACGTTCTGCTAAGCTTGAAAGGGTTCAACAATTTAGAATTGATTGAGTTAACATTTGATCGTCAAATAAATGTTTATAAAAAAATCGTTGTGGGAATTAGAATTTATGTAGGATCATTCCAAATTTGGGAGGTTGCAGTGTAATGGTTTAGCTTTATTGGAATATTCTTTGAAGTACACCGTTTCGCATAGCCTGTGGACTGTCCTCTTGCGCTCTCGTTCTCTACTCCTTCACTAGCTCTCGAAGGCTCCTCACTCATACTTCTTTCCTCTTTCATTTCTATCACTCTCTCCTTCGCACCTACACTCGCCCTAGCGATCATGCTCTCAATCACGCATCTCTCACTCATTCTCCGAACTTGTCATCGATACTCCCCTATACCCCTTCGCCTAAACATTCCCGTATAAACACTCCTTCTAAACTTCGACGCGGTCAATCCATGCTTATACATTCTTTAATAATTCCCTCCTTATATTGCACCACACACAACACTGGTTTCTACATTTATATGAGGGTTTGTTCAACAGTTGACTGACAGTTACAAAAATATGCTACAGCCGGAGGCACTGAAGTTCGACGAATGTGAGGATCGACTGCTGCTTCGCTGTACAGAGTTTAAAATTTTATACTAGCATTGTTGCTAATAATTACTATATCAATAAAAGTTAGATTATTTACAACATAGAAATAAGCAGGGTAATTTCGCTTATCAGTTTTGTCAATTTTGTATATCAAGACTTGAATCAGTCCTGGTGAATGCGCTTAGCAAGGCTTGGGTCGAAAATGGATAGCCAAACTTGCTACCACTCCATCATTCCAGTCTTCAACCAACTTTGAGTCAGCTTTGGATACCATTTTTGGTCGAAACTTTACTACGACAAATGCTAGTTTGGTTCAAGCTTGGCCCATTCGTTTATTCCTGCCTAGGTATCAATAGAAATATAATGCCCAAATTCTGATATTTTCCAGAATATCACCGTCATAAGGATTGTCCGGTATAACAATACCAAAAGTGGGATTAGGAAGAGTAGCCGATCAAAGAAAATCCAGAGGAAGACTTAACACCTCTCGCTACCAATACAGTAGGCGTCTAAAGGAATGCCTCGACTTCAAAACAATGCTTTCCTGACCCTCATTATTCTCGGGCGTACCATACCCCAAGAACCATCCCCTTCGACAGATGAACAAGAATTTGAGAACATTGGTCACCAAGTCGCATTGAAGCCAAACACTTGGTCAAAGTCGACCAATCAACAGGAAGAAGCAGAATCCTTCCATGTGCTGCATGAACAGGGCGACACTTAACGCCTTTTGTATCGATCCAGGGTCCATCTGAGGGACAATTGCGGTCCCCAAAAATAGTGAATCCCTTTTACATCTAACCCTGACTCTATACATAATCTCCAGAACCTCCACCTTGGCCGTAGGAGCAACGACTGGATGGCCTTGGTCTCCAACGTGCACGCAAGGAAGCAGGAAATTTTCTATCAGACGAACAGAGGGATAATAAATGCCTCACGCAGCTAAATCAGGATGCACTGGGGGGACGGACTCCTTACCAACTTCGACTTCGAAGATGTTCCTCTCCCTCCGTAATAGCCCCAGTAGTATGCTCAATGAATACAAGTAAGAATTACTGCTACCTTTATTGGTCATAGGGATAAACTAGTTTTAAACCTTGTAATTTTTATGTATATTTGCTATTTCCTTATTTTTCTCCCTGCAAAGGTCTAGTCGGATGGCGGGAGAGTTGTTGTACGCAACGAGCATAGATGGACGCATCTTACAGTCGTTGCATACCAAAACTGGTTCATACCCAGGTAGAAACGAACAAGTGATTCAAGCTTGGGCCAATCATGCGCCTGTCGTGGTCAACCTTGGACCAATGTTGGCACTCAGACTGGCCCTATTTTGGGTGCATCTTGGAATGACAGCCTCGGGTTAGGTTTGGCTAACAAATCTTGGTTTAAACCTTGATAGGCATTTTTACCAAAACTGGTTTAAGCCTTCTTCTTCTTCTGTTCCTTTGGGTTTCATCCTCACATAAGGATATGTGCCAGTAGCAAGTCTATTGGATCAGATAGAAGAATTTACAAGACAGCGACACAGTTCGTGAAAAGGTCATGTAGACAAGACTATGTGGACCTACAAAGTTTAGACACCGAATCCGAACAGTGTTGGAACTCAATCAATTACAAATTATCAGAAACTGATAAATAAACTGATGTGAAGATAAATTTATTTCTAAATTAATATCGATTGTCAACTCTGGACCAAGATTAGGGTGTGCCACGGTTTGGTGCAACCTCGACAACTCAAGCTTGGCTGAGGCTTGGATTAGAATTGGGGTATTAAGGATTGGTCAGGAATTGGCAATTAAGGCTTGGGCAATGCGAAACTCTACTACCGTTCGTTTCCCGGATAGCGAGCAAGCCGAGACCACGGGCTCAAGAGCTCGCTAGCTAGCCCTATACGCCACGTGGATGTTTCAAGCAGGGTGGTTCGGTACCCAGGTGGGGAATGCCATGGCTTGACAATTGAATAAAGGCTGGTCCTATCTTGGGCTAACAAACCTTGGCGTCCAAGTCTTGGTCCAAGATTTGCCTCAACGTCAATCATGGAGCCCTAACCAAGGCTTAAGCTGTAGTGACTTTTCTGGGTGATTTGCACGGACAAGGATTCGAAGCGAGAAATTTCGCACCCAAAAGTCGAAGCGTAGAAAGCACTGTCACTAAAAGTATTTGACACAATCGAAGCATTCCAATGAAATCTCGGTCCCCGTGGAGCACGATTTTCCGATCATTCTCTAGAAAATTAATAAAATAGAAGTAAATATGGATACTAATAGGCTACAGGTGTCATGGCCGTCGTCATGCCCTTTGCCGACCATGATGTAGCATTTGTCACACTAGTTCATAAAACCGTAGACGAATTTCGAAAAAAGTGCTCTGCAGGAACTGAAAAATATGTTTTAGGAACACACCATATCACTTCGAATACTCAACATGAAGCCGATACAAAGATTTTTAGGTGCGAATAATTTGAGCTGTCATCCAGCAGATTTTCCTCGCCTAAAACTTCAGCCTTTTGCCGCAGCGAACGTTAGCAGTAATCCGTGACGTCACAAGTAGTCCCAACGTGCGCGATCCGTAGTCAGTAATGTTCAATCTTCACAGTCTATCTTTAGTTAGGAGCGTTTATACCTAATAGTTGCTTGTTTTTTTTTATCATTGCTCTAGTCGTTTCGCTCCCTGGCCCACAGTGTTGAATCGTGAAAGTTTTGTGCATATTCTAAGCTCCAAGGCGAATAATATAAACAAATTTTTGTCACCTCCGCATAATATGCCATTGAACACTACTGAGGCGTAGGGTCCTACAATAGTTCTACGGCCTGCGACAGCCTGCTAAAGAATTTTCAACTACGTCATGCGTGTTGTCACGCTTTGCCACAACACAAGGCAGCACTGTCGACTCGGAGTTCAGCGAGTAGTACCGCTTCCCCTTAATACTGCTACGATTTATTTAAATAAAGTTGAATATGGTTCGACCATAGTTCGTCTACCATTTTACTCCTATCAAGTAATTAGAAGCTTTTTATCTCCTTTCATCTCTCAAGTACATTCCGTGATCTAGACACATTACAATGGTTCCAGGACTATATTTCATTGGAATTTCTGTTTTTGAATTTGTAGAAAATCGAAAGCGGAATAATAAGCTGCCCAGAGATGCGTTCGATCGTACTAAACCAAGTCTTTTGTCTGAAGAACAACAAAGAATAATTAATATGATACCAAGAAAAAGTGATTAAATTATTAATATTTTTGTTGATTACCCATATATATTTTTGCTGAGTACCCATACATATTTTTGATCCTTCGCCGAATGAAAGCATGTGAGTGAATTTTGCCTTTATTTTCTTTACTGAAACATTCACGGTCCAATTTGTTTGGATCAGAGTATATGTATATCAAGACAACCAAGAGAGGCACTCTTCTATTCTGCGGTGGTAATCGAAAAGCATAAACAATATTATCGGTACCGCCCGAAACGGCTAAGCCCTCAGTCAGTTTATATAACGACTGTAAGATGGTAAGATCCGGAGATATAGCAATCCAGAAACCACAATTTCCGCCGTGGGTAATTGCCGTTGAATAAGTTGCTCAATATACGTCGCGAGATTCCCATTGACAGTACAAGAGTCAGAGCTAACGCTGGTAGTGGGAGTGTGTTTAGTGTGTTTAGTGCCTCCAAACGACAAGTAAGCGCAGCATTGCTAGTCTCAAGTATTTGGCAACGATTACTGACTGCAGCCAAGTCACGCATAAGATGGTTTACAACGGTGAAGATATGTTCTGACAAGTAACAGGGACCTGTGTAAACCGATCCTTGATTGCAAGTAGATTATTCAGTTAGGTCTTAATGTTTCTCAAGACAGCAATGATATCGGCAAGATTCGAAGACGAGGATGATCCATAATTTTGACGTTACTATGTGCCCCAGTAATCAAAGGAAAAAGTGCCAGTGAACTGAAATACGGCTGAGATGATTCCGTTAAAGAACATGACAGTGTTATAGTATATAGCTTGTTGCAGTTTTTGCATAGAAAATCTCTGCTGGAGGGCGTATAAATCTAACAACCAAATTCTTTGTACTTAGTTTTTTCATCCAATCTGGGTACGTTCCGAAATTCACCGACAGTACTGCGACCACGGTTGTGTGCAGCTAAACAGAGACACGACGATACTCGTAGTACTGGCAGTGAATTTCAGAACGTGATGCTCATAAACTGCAGAAATGACGGTGAAGACAGTAGGCATTGGCGAAAATGTTGGAGTCGATAACAACCCGAGTACAAATTTTAGATATCAGAGATGTCTCACAATGGTCTCACTTACGCCATTTGGTCTCGATCAAGTATTTCTTGTCTCGTTTCAGTCCAGTCCTTGTATTAACTGTAACATCTCGCGCAAATATTGCTCACGCGCGAGCAATATTCAATACGCGAATTGAACTATTGGACAAATCTTCATATGATCGCAGATTTTAAACGCCGATGATCTTAAACATGCAGCATACATGGACGTGACAACACTTGAGCGTACTTCTTTAATGCGAACTCGAAATATCTTTATGTCACAATATTTTTGTTATTCATATTATACTATACCGCGCCGTAAAACTGTCAGATGTAGCAGTAATAAGCCAACAGGCTTAATTCGTGACTAGCCAAGGACCGGCAATCCCGCATGAACAAAAAATATATGCGAAAATTATATGTGACATATAAGCAACTGAAAAAAAATATATTTTCATTATGGTTCAATCTGCATTGCCGAATCAGTCGCTATGTATGATGTGAATGGTAATTGCCACGCGTTTCTATTAGGATGTGTGGAGGAAAAATGGTCGTTGCAGGACGTGGCTGTTTTTCTTTTTAAAGGCAACACACGACTAGATTAGAAAAGGAATATATTATTAGCAGTTGCCTATCGTGGGGAATAACCTATCTGTCGTAATTGCTTAGTTTGGACTACTCAATTCTTTCTGTGTGCGGAGTTTTTACTCCTTAAAACACGGCAAGCGACTGATTTAGTGATCGTCGTACTCATTGCGGTTACCGTATTCGCTTGGTGGCAATATTTGTCATTTTTTGGTATAATTATGCTTACAACGGAATAATATTTAGCATATAAATCGAATATATGCGATATAATTATATATAATTATTATATCAATTATATCAATATTATAATCGATAATTATATTTGATATTAATAGACGTGCCATCTATTGGCACGTATGTATATCTGACATATATAAATCATACAAAATCGTGCAATAAAAATATTTTTCTTCCGTGCGGGATATGATTTACCAAAGACAACCATTGTATATGCAGGATTGACCAATGCTCATCACCGACAGGAAGGTAGCAAAGGTCACTGCTTTCAAGCTCAAAGAGGAATTAACAAGCTATAATTTTGCGAAAGAAGAGAGAATTGAACTTCGACACACACACTCCGCAAAAATCGTACAATTTTCACAGTATTCACAACCAGAAACGGGGCTAAAGCTAATCTAAAAAGGTAAGATCAGATTGACATAGAAGTCAGTCCACTTTTGGTTAGCCAGTTCACGCACAAGGATGAAAAAGTCGTAAAAACACTTGTAGTTGGTGGCAGATATGGTGAGTCAAATTACGCAAGGCACACGCCCACCCAATAACGATCGATAAAAGTTGATTCGATAACTTTGATAGGAAACTCACTACCTCAAATTAAGAAAAACTAAGTCACTGAAAGACAGCGAACACAGAAAAGAGCATTATGGAAAAAGAGCGGAGAGGAGAGGAGAGGAGAGAAGAGGAGACGAGAGTATTTATTTATTGAAGTCTAGAACGAATGTCCTCTGAGGAATAGAGCTTTAAATGAAATACAAATATGAACATAAACATAATCATAGCACGTGCAAACAGTGTAGATTTCATTTAGGATAGTTTGGCAGAAAATTCTTACAAGCTTGACCTTGAATTCAGTCTCCTGCACCATTATGTCGAATGAAAATGTGTTCTGCCGTCTAGTTTATGAGATATTAATTTATAAAAGTTGCAAGATTGAGGAAGTGGGGGAAATTTTGCTGAATTTGGCATAATTTGGCCGGAAATCTTTACTTGACGGAAAAGTTAGAAGCTTGACCTATGTATTAAAAACTCTTAGTGGAATGCTTGACATCTAAGGCGCTTACTGGCCAAAATTGAA
Source organism: Pachycephus smyrnensis (assembly GCA_030142225.1). Classification (NCBI taxonomy): domain Eukaryota; kingdom Metazoa; phylum Arthropoda; class Insecta; order Hymenoptera; family Cephidae; genus Pachycephus; species Pachycephus smyrnensis. Next base: position 738,153 of record JARQST010000096.1, on the reverse strand, counting down.
CATTATTTACCATATAGTTATGAGGAAATAACGTGTCGAAAATATTCATGTTGCGTTTGTCTCTGTCTTCATTGGGATGCTCTATGTTTATGCGTCTCTGGTAGGGAAAAGCATGGCGGCGGAATATTGTGCGAAAAAATGTTCAAATTTTTAGCACCACTTTCAATTTCTGTTACACGTGATTTTTTTCACGAAACGTCTACGAGTGCGTAATTTATACATTTTTTCACTTGTAACTACTTTTATTTAGCAAGATTATACACTTTATGCTAGTAACTGCTAGAAACCACGTGCTGTCAAAAGGTTATAACCTTGTGCACCTATAGGTGCACCATCAACCGTGCAAACGTATTTACAGATGGTACTACTTACAATTAGTACTAGTCAAACATCGTCCATATAATAAATGTTAGAAAGCATTATGAATTGTTTACGGGGAAAATTATTATGTGCAATCAATAAATTAATATTTAAAAATATGATTTGCTACATTTTTATACTTATTTCAGGATTAATAAGATTAATATAGATACTACTGTGAATTCGGAAATTTTCTGCCGAACTACCTTAAGATGAAATTATACATACACTCTCAATCAGTTATCCATATGCATCCATGCAGCCACATCCAATCCTTACACAACTTCATTAACAGCTCTCAGTTCCTCAACCCCAAGTCATTTGGAAAGAATTCAAAAATCTAGGGCTGATAGCTGCTCATAAATCAGAACCCCTAACAATACCTATTGAAGAATTAAATGATTACTTCGCATCCATATCAAATAATACTCAGATGCAACTATTTACACCTGATCCAGGACAAATCGAATTCGATGAGAATAAATTTTTCTCACATTCTTCCAAAGGACCTCATGAATGCTCTGTATAAGTCTAAAACGAATGCAAGAGGACCAGACAAACTTCAAATTGAACTTGTAAGAAAGGATCTGCCCTCTGTCCTACACGCAATTCTACACATATATAATTTCTCATTGGAACAGTCAGTTTTTCCTACATTATGGAAATCAGCTCTCATAAAACCGATCCTTAAGATAAAAACTCCGACGGCACCCTCTGATTATGGGCCAATAGCAATGTTTTGCTCATTATCAAAAGTCCTCGAAAGTATAGTCGCCAACGAGGTTATTACATACCTAGAAAACCACTCGATGTTTGACTAATATTAATCTGCCTATAGAAAAAGCTTCAGTACACAGAGCGCATTACTTCGGATCATTGATGACTTCAGACTTGCAGCAGATAATAGGAAAATTACCATTCACGTCTCATTTGATTTCTCAAAAGCGTTCGATCGTGTGAGGCACGATATTCTGATAGCCAAGCTAAGATCACTAAACTTTGCGTATGGAGCATTAAGGTGGTTTTGCGCATACTTAGCTGATCGAAGACAGGCAGTTGCCCAAGGAGACGATGTGTCGAGCTGGACACAGACTGCTTGCGGTGTACCTCAGGGATCGGTTCTTGGTCCTCTCGTATTTCTCATTTATCTGCTAGATTTTCATACGAATCTCAAATGGTGTAAATACAATTATTTTGCGGACGACCTTCAGATCTACTATTCTTGTGACCCTCATGAATTGCGTGTGGGGATACTAAGAATAAATTCAGATATCAGACAGATCAGACTGTGGCCATCTGGACATGGTCTGATCCTAAATGCTGACAAAACAAAATCCATTATTATTGGCACACCCAGATATATAAACCAAATTCAATTAGACACTGCTCCAAAAGTCGTAGTAGACCATATGGAAATACCATATGAACAGGAAATAAAGATACTTGGTGTAACCATCTCTTCCAGTCTCTCGTGGAACAGCCACACCAGCAACACGTACAGAAAAATCTACTCCCAGATCTATCAACTAAAACTAAAGCAAAACCTATTACCCACTGAAATACGCATCCTTAATTCAACCACAAATTGATTACTGCTGCCTAGTTACATGTGATATAACGGGAGATCACCACCAAGGACTACAGTAAGCACTAAACAGAGGAATCCGATTCATCAAAGTTTGGGAACATATTACCCCCTATTACAACAAATTAAAATGGCTTAAAGTGGCTGCACAGCGATGGTACATATTGGAAGCTTTTATCTATAATATACTCCACACCAAAAGGCCTAGCGACCTCTACCAGCTCTTTACTTTGCACGGGTCAAATAAAGCAAAGAATACAATGACAAGATCAGAGGACTTAGTCTTGAACTCTATAAAAAATCCTTTCGCTTCTCCGCAATTTCACTATGGAACTCCCTACCCATGGCCATGAGATCAGGCTCATCCACTTCCTCTTTTAAAGCACACCTTTATTTGTATCTTTTAGAAAAACAAGCCTCCGACAAACCTATACTACCTGTGACCTAGAATATCAACCAGCATGGGCAATTAAATAGTAGTGCATATTCATTGGACTTAGCTTTAGCGAATACCTAGATAATAAGCCTTCAAATTGTAAACTTACTTTGTTCTGTTCACCAATACTGTAAGCTAAATTGTCAAACTGTAATGAGTTGGGTGCTCTTAGGGGATTTAACCTCAGAGTACATAATAAACATATTCATTCATTTATTCATTCATTCCTCTCGCATAAGGAATTCAAAGAAGCCTAGCTTAAGGGGGAATACAGTAACGTCCAATTGAAGTGGAACAAGGTAATTTTTGTGTATTTCCGGTAAACTCTGACCAATTTCGAAAAAC
>JARQST010000096.1:703947-735327 GCA_030142225.1 Pachycephus smyrnensis | reverse complement strand
AATTCCAATAGTTTCCCTGAAAAAAATTCTCGAAAATTACCTTTTTCTTTCGTTTCCAGGTGTATATTCCCCCTTAAACTCCACTAACGATGATACTTCCTTCACAGAGGGAGGAAGTGAGTTCCAAAAATATACTCCACCTACGAGGAATGATCGTTGGAAGGCTCTGGTGCGAAACGACGGTACGTACAAAGAATTTGGGCGCACAGAATCCCCACGAGTGTGAACGCATGGTCGTGCCAGTAGACACTCAGCAAATAACCCTGGTTCTCCTCATCTCATCGCTTTAACCCTCCAGTCGTCGCGCGCGGACTGTCGGTCGCGCGCGGATTATCAATCCGCACTCCTGTAACTGGGTTTTTGAGATTCTGTCAGGTTTCTTAACACGAAATTAATTATAAACTTGTATATGTAATGAAAACATAATACTTATAGAACATAATAAATTTAATAAAATGTATTGGCTGCTGAAAAGAAAGAGTCGTAAAATTATAAAGTATAATCGAAAATGAAAGAAAAACTATTCGTGCGGACTGTGAGTCCTGCGCGCGACCAATAACGCCCAGACATCGCGCGTGACTACTGGAGGGTTAAAGAACAGACAGCCTATAAATACCAGCCTTCTATTGGAAAGCGTAAGCCAGCCTAGCCTATGACGATGGTGAGAGATATGTTCTCTCCTGCGCAACCGGTACACAAAACGAAAACACGCAGTGAACGCTCTTTGCAATTTAAGAGCAAGAAACACGGTAACGTCGCTGTATACAGCCCCACAGTAATCGAAATAAGGAAGTATTAGAAATAGTATAAGAGCCGCCGACCCCAATCGATTTTAAATACATCTCCGCGGACTTTTAAGAGATAAAGAGTGCACATCGCTTTACTGCATACAGCAGACACTTGCTCTGCCCAAGACAGAGTGACATCCAGAATGACACCAAGATACTTCGTTGAGGTTACATATCCAATATTCATCCCATCAAAGCATACCGACGGAATCATCGAAATGTCTAGGAGACGGACAAAACTAGTGCTGCCAAAGATCATAACTTTGGTCTTCAACGAATTAAGATTAAGCTTATTCGCGTGACATCATGTAGTAATCACGTCAATATCATTGTTTATACACTGATCGAAGTTAGTCAATTGTTCAGGCGTGCATCGCAAGTAAATTACTATATCATCAGCATGGAATAGGCGAAGGTATGTAATGAGGGAGAGAGAGAATGAATGAGGGAAAGAAATAAAATAATAAGAGAGTAAGGGAACAGTAGTGACAGAAACAAGGATAGAGATTGAAGAGTATATATAGATATATCCAGTAAATATAAGTGTGTAAAGGGTGGTATTTACCTCAATTGGCCTTGGCTCCAAAATAAACGAAACAAGAAAAGATTCTGGCGATCTGGTTAGTTTTATATTTCTCTCTCTGTACAGTATCTTACTTCACAGACTCTCGTCAGGTAACTGCCCACTCCGCGTATCTCTTCCGATATAGCTTGCCCGGCGGAAGTACCACCCTAATCAAGCGAGTGCCACAGTGGGCAGGATGATTTTCATATTTTTACAAGTGTCATAGATGTATTTGCAGTTAGATCAGTATACAAAGAATCATGTTAGAGATAAAGTAGAGAAAACAAAAATAAAAAAATGTGAAAAACCCTGTATATGTTTTCAGTAGTAACATTGTGTGTATGATATGTTGATTTTTTTCTAAATCATTTTGCTTCGATTATTCCTTCTTTTTCACTTGTTTTTAGTCAGTTTAGATCTAATTGTTATGTAATCGCCATCACAAAAAAGAATGTGCGCACGTGTGTGTGTGTGCACGGCGGAAAATGTCATTATTCAAAATTGCAAACGAGTCATTAACCCTTTGAAGCATACATTTTTCCTTACATACAATTTACTTGAAATTAGGTACTCTGGGGTTTTTGGGGTTGCTGATTACAAATCTGAGCTCAAAATTCAAAAATTCAAAATGGCGGACCAAAATGCAGGAAGTTACTTGATTCGGATGAAACTCGGTACTTGGGCGTTTTTGGGGTCGCTGATTAAGAATTTGAACTCAAAATACAAAAATTAAAAATAACGGTCCATAATGCAAATTATGCCTATTGTAACGCCTAAGTGCTGAGTTTTGAGCAAATGCTATCAAATATCAGGTTATTGTTCGCCATATTAGAACCGCCGTTTTGAATTTTTGAATTTTGAGTTCAGATTCTTAATCAGCGACCCCAAAAACACCCGATTACCGAGTTTCATCTTAATCAAGTAACTTTTTGCATTTTGGTCCGCCATACTGGATCCGCTATCTTGAATTTTGGGAATCTGACCGCGGATTCGTAATCAGCGAATCCAAAAACCCTTTTGTACAACATTTCAAGAAATTGTCTTAAAAAACTTTGTCAGTATTGAATTTTTCCGAAAAAATCGCTGTTTTTTCATATTTGTTTATTTTTAAGCTTTTACAATAAATATTTATGATTACTCAACTTTTTTATGTTCCTTTATTGCTAAGATACCTGAAAAATGGAAAAAAGCCGACCTAAATGCGATAACTAGAAATTAAATGGCCAAAATTTAAAGAAGTCGAGGTGGTAACGTGGGTTACCACCATGCTTCAAAGGGTTAAACCGATCTACTTGAAATTTAGACGAGAAATCACGTTCCGAATGTAAATGGTACCGTAACATTTGCAAATGTCCAACACTTCCAGTTTGAACATTTCGTATTTGCAAAATTAATTCTTTTGCAACAGTGAATGCATAAGATATGCGACCACACGGTGCAGACGGTCGTGTCCCAAGTCAAACCCGTTTGCTCCGATATTTTAAAAACTTTAGTGCAAAGTAGATCACAGCCTTTTAGTCGCTAGGTCCATTTCTTAAGTCTGTTTTCCCATGACGTACATTGGTTTAATAAATACACGGCTCAAACACAGCTTAAGGACAAATCCAGGAGTTAAGCTTCGCATAGAATCCATCTTAGACTCGCAGATTCCTACATTTTCGCTAATGAAGATATTTATTGGAGGGTTGCGCAATGTCAAGAGTCCCTTGTTTCTGCATTTTGGTTCATTAGACTTCGAAAGAAAATGTCGACTGCCATGGTACTCGTTACACGCGATGCCGATTCCCCCTAATAAACGTAACGGTATACGGTATTTAAACTCAACTCAGGGTTGCCCACTTATGCCCGTTTTCTTCGACACGGTTCAAATGACAGATCAGCTGAACTCGGTTCACATGTAAACCGAGATTAAAATCAGGGTGTATTTCTTCAGCTCTAATTTGATCCGGATCAATTGAACCTTTACGTCATGTCTTTATTTTTGTAACGCACCTTCCCATTGGCTACTGCTGTCGCAAATTGGGACAAGATTCAAGTTTTTTATTTCGAATATCTTTTGAACATGGAAGCTGTGGAAAGAGCGAAAAGATCTGCGAATTTTACGGAAAGCGAGAAGATGTTATTACTTAATTTAATAACAAACAACAAAGACGTTATTGAAAATAAACAGACAAATCATGTTAGTATTAAACAAAAACAAAAATGTTAGAGTGAAATATGCGAACAGTTTAATAGTGCTTCAACTGGGTCTTATACAAATATTGACACATTGTCTCGGGCGACGGATCATAAAATTCATGTACTCCAAAATGTCCTCATCATCAGAGGACCAAAGCACATCATCGTTCATATCAATTGATATTTTCACATTTGTGTAATGCGAACAGTTCGCAGGAGAACAAATAGGTTAGAAATTATTAGAATGAACCACGTTCAAGGCCTTGAATGCTCCAATTCGAGCGTTCAACTTAAGCGTCGTTCATCTCCGTTGAACTTAATTCAAATTTCTGAAGAAACGCAAATTTCGCTATAGACCGAGCTTAAAGCTTGAACCGCGTTGAAGAAAATGGGCGTTAGTCTCGTAATTAAACATGAGGAAAGTTATTGTTTCCGAGGTAGCACAATAAGCACTCTCTTTAATCGTGCCAATGAATTTTAGCATATCCGGTACACGCAGTGAAAAAATTTCTCCATCGGCTTCTCATTTTCATCCAATTGATCGATCTCTTTGATTTTCTTTTTTCTTTTTTTTTTCACTTCACTTTATTCTTTTCTATTATAGTGATACAGCATCGATATCCGATGGAGACTCGATGCGAAAATACCTAATCAATTTGATTGGAATTTTTACGAGAACAATGATATCCGGTTAGTCTGGCTAATCGTTTTTATCCCCCCCCCCCAATACCATTAGTTTCCTAGAATCCAGATATGACGCCTGAACTCAACTAGACTTACATCAGACTGCACTTCCCTATGGCTTAGCCTAATTCACAAGTTGGAACGATGGTATGTCGAGAAACCCACACATGCTACCACCCAACTCATTCCTTATTATCCCCCTCCCATTGCCAAACTTGGCAAACTTTTGGCAGAAAGATTATAACTATATATATGAAGGCAATAGGATTCAGCTTCCCCCTCAGTGTTAACTGATCGGTCGAATTTTTGCAGATGACGAAATCACGACTTGTTTGCCTGTAATTTGTAACCTTCAACATTGCGCCAATCTCTTAGTAACATCTTGGTCTTTCTTCCTTTCTTGTTCTTCGTTCTCCCTTAAATGAATTTTTCAAAACTGTTTCACTAGTTTTCCGGAATTTCATTTACAGTTATCATTTATCAGCTGTACAATAATTCTTTTCTGAACTCTCCAGTATAAGTCGCTTGGCTGTTAACCACCCAAATCAATAGAAATTTGTCATCACTAAAATAACATCGGTCGCACTGGTGGTTCAAGATTTGTTTACTTCTTTTGAGTTTCTGTAGGTATGTAATGTTCGATTCAAGCTTCGAAGGCAATCCCTTTAATGCCTTGACGATGCTTTTATGTGACCGTAGCTTTATAAGAAAATGTCTGGATTCCGAATTAATTACCAAGAAATTGTTTCGCCTTTTCGACTTATGTCGTTAACATGGCAAAATAATCGAGAAAATGCGTGAATATATTTACTTTACAATGCTTCTGTGCCACTGTATTTTACAGGTCGTTTAGATTCTATTTAGCTTCTCTCGATATCATCATTTCCTTTTTTACAGATATTATACATATCACTTTATCTGGTATACATCTATATTATATACACCATTATCATAATGATTAAATAGCTTCCTCAATTCTTGTTATTGTGAATGAATAAAAAACAAGATGGAACCTTTTCAAGCCACCGGTACTTAATCTCTTTATAACACACAGCTATCCCATATTTGGTTACGTTGAATTATAATTATAATGGAAATGTACGGTACAATTGTTCGTGCGATAAAATCACGCCGTATCTCCGAACGATTCCTCGTATATTTTTGGAAGTTAATATGAAGCTGACCTTCGATTCATTAGATTGTAGCTTTTACAAGACTAGATTTATTTTTATACGAATGTCAGAGTACGTAGTCAATCATTTTTATTATTCCCTCGATTTCCTCGATTAAAACGTAACCCATAAGATTTCGGTGAATATAACACAGCGAATGAGTGTACACTAATATCATACACAGCATGCATGATATCTGAATGTCAATCAGTGCCAATCATATTTATATGCGTTTTAAATTAAAAGTCAATGCCTATAAGGTTTTATTCGTAATGTATTTTGCACTTATTCCTCTGACTAAATTTAAGCGGCATTGTGACCTTTATTGTCCCACAGTACAAAACTAACATCCAACAACAATCAGACTGTCACGTTAGTCATACTGATACAAGATTGAATTTTCATTCACAGAAAAAATGCTGTTAAACATCAGAAACACACGTTGTAAGAAAATTTAGTATACATCTGATAATAGATAGATAAACATAATGATCAAAAGGTAATTCATATTCAATTTGAATTTGTATGAAAATATAATGACATGGTCATTTTGTATAAAAACGATAAAGGTATTGTTCACATGACATACGATCTTGGAAAAACATGAGTCACATATTTCATAATGCAGTGATTATAATTGCCGACTTGAATTAAACAAAATCATGAATTTCTAGTAGTAACGATAATAGCGTGGTCAACGTACCTACTATGCGTAATATTGAATTTGACATTGAAGGAATATATAATATTTTGGCATATAAATTTCTTTAGTGTAAATGCGCATCTCTGCTGGTAACGCCTGTGTATCTTTGTCTCATTTTCTGTCCTCCTGTCAGCCATCATGTTGAAATGCCGGAAGTTTGCCAACGAGAAAATGAAGGAGTTCCCGCATGAGAAATTCCCATAAGAATTCTTTCCTTAACGATGAGTGCCGAATAACGTGTTTCGTTACAAGCTTGATCGGTTGAACAATAGGAATTGGAATGCGTCCCGAGGGTTGAGAGAAATAGAACCGTAGATAGACAATTTCTCCAGTTTTTGTTTTTAAGAAACAGAATGAAACGACTCAAAATTTTTTATCTGTTTTGTTCTGATAAATACTTCTATAATTGGGCAGGAGTGGTAAGTCGGTAGGGAATAACCTATCGAACAGTATTTGATTGTTAAACATGTTACACCATACACGAATGTGTACTGTGACGTGCATGAGGCGTGGAGGTAGAAGAACTGAAATTGTCAAATTTGCATTCGACAGTCGTACCACTTTCATTGCAATGTAAAAATGCTAATTCGATGTCGAGCTGTAGTTTTATACTCTTTCTTTTTTTGAATAGGTGGAAGTCTTTCTATGGAGTGTATAGCCATTCGCTGTGTTCAATTTTCCGAAATGTTATGGGAAACGAGCGTTATTGGATGTAGCTATGCACGCCAATGGGATTCTATCCTGTTCCGCCGGAAGTAATGGCAATTTACGCATTGAGTCCGGACAATGAGGGAAGATTCGTAGTTCGAAGTTTGCCTCAGTTAGAATCACGCCAGTGGAGACATTAGCAATAACTGCGTGGTATAGTGTATTGAATTTTGAAAGAATATTTTGACTACATAGGATAGTCTGGATCGTTTCTTGTTGGACAACAGGCGATAACACTTCCATTGAAGTGGCCCTACACTTTTCCAACCTTCTAAGACCTCCCAACAAATTCTTTCCACTTCGAAGAAAAATGGACTACCTACTCCTGTACCTAAGATTGTGTCTTTAGTATCGCGAGAACATCGCGAACCCTCTACATATTATATACCGTTGCAATTTTTCATCCCTTTCATTTTTCTACTTGCGGCGCCTTATCATTTCCACTCTAATGTCTTAAGTTATTGAAACAGTTTCTGCTTGGCGCTAAGGGGTAGAATACGATCAGTAAAGTGTCAACAAGGCTAGGGTTGATATTTAGGCAAAGATTCGCACCCGACGGCAACCCTTAAGAAGACAAGATCACTAATCTGTCCTGGTAGTGATCGATCTAGTCGGACGTTGATTTGTAAGGGTGGAGGGTTCAAAGGGTGGTGTGGCGCGACCGCGCCCAGGGGACTAGGATAATCCAGTAATAGTAGCAGGGAATGTTTTTTCAAGTATAATCCTATCAAATTCGAAACATTTTTATTTTGGCAAAGGGATGAAAGTAAAAGAAAAAAGAAATAAGGGATGTAAAATAAGAAATGTGCCCAACGAAAATTACCTTCTGTACACATAAATAGTATAGCAGCAATGGAGAGCCTCGCTTGCCATCGCAGTGCCATTTCCGTGACTTTTCGCGGATCCACTTCGATTTTTAAATGATGCGTGTCCTCTTCATATCTTCCTCGCGCACTTCACATGCACTTCCTCCCGGCACCGGCATTCACCAAACAACAACATTCTGCCACATCGATGCCACCGCCGTTCGTATTCACGGTTTCATCCACTTTGCTAGACCGAGTGAGTCCGCTCGGCTTGCGGCTTGGTTTTAGCCTCGATTAGGCTAATTTCAATTTGCACACTGCTAACCCGATGCTTAGAATTACCAACGCGGTTCGCATGCCGAGAGCAACTTTCCGTCAGGATGAATCACACAGGGGAGCGTGGGTATCACACTCATATGAGCTTATGCATTACAACACGTATAACGAGAGACACGAAAGCTCTCATGTGTATCTCTCTACATATGGGAATGCATGTGGATGTTTCACCGCAATGCCCGGGAGAAATCGAGAAATGGACAAATGGAGAAGTGGGCAAAGGGATAGACGAAGAAATGGAGAGAGCGAGAGTGTGAGAGAGAAAGACGGGAAACAATAAGGGATGTGTAGATGCACTGTTCGTCGAGAGGGTAGTATAATGGCAGTGGTGGGTTGCACCGAAACGTTGAACAGAAAAACTTTGACCGTTATCGTATATTCGTGGCAGCAATAATAATTTTCAGCGAGCGTTGCCACGCTTCGGTCTTATTCTCTCGTAGAACCTTAGAAAAGTTTCAATGATCTTGTCGAGGGTCTTATAATTTTTTCCCTCTTTTTCTCAGTTATATTAGGATACCTTTAGTCTCTCGTTTTTTTTAAATAACGATACAGCCGAGCTATCGATGATCCGTAAAACTGTGGCCATGAACTACAGTGTTCATTACTATAAATCGCTGATTCCTCGTGCACTTAAACTTCAAAAGATACTATAGTCGTTTTGTATTATCTCTTTGTTAAATACCACATTTATATACAAATTACTTGATTAATTTGCACTCTTCTTCCTTTCTTCAACTCTTATAACAAAGAGTACAATTTTCAAATATAACTTTGATTCGTCTGATCCACTTGTTATTCTTTCGAATCATGGGTAATGTTTTTCACGAAAATAAATCTTTGTTTTCTCAAAAAATAATACGCGTTCTCTCCCATAATAGCTCCCAGATATTTTTTCTTTAAAAATAAGTTTTTTTTCTCGTGGAGCACGTACGCGCACCAGGGTATATAGTACGACACGCACCACGTCTTGATTCGGTGGCAGATTTCCCCCGACTGGGGAGATTCTTGTCCGTGGGAGCATGCGCGTTTCCGATCCATCCCCTAGAAAGGTAGGAGATACGTACTATACATAAGTGTATATAACGGGGGTACAGGGTGCGCAGTTCTGTGTGCGTGGGGTGCCACCCTCAGCCATGTACGATACTCTGTGCCACCGTCAGAAACTATAGGACACCGTCCAGGGATAGGTACGCAGGGAAATTTATGCAGGCTGCCCAGTAAATAATTATATTGCGGATGGGAGAATCTACTTCCGGTCAATGATTTATGATCAAACGATTCCGTATTCTATCAAATCAGTGCTATTATCGAAAACTATTTAGAACTACCTGATACCATTAGAACTTGAAATCTAATATTCATATAGATGACGCACAGAATCTTTATAATATGTAGCGATATATCTTTAAGATGGACCATGTTTAGGATACATGAAATTGCCTTAAAATAAGTACAAGTCGATCATCCACTAGGTGAAACACAGTTTACTGACTGCGGCAGGATATCCTGTGAATATTCAGATACGACGTAATTTGCTTCCAGGGATGGCTTTTGCTCGATCGTCCCACGCTTGACTACCTGCGTCGAGCATTCCGCAGGCCGACGATCATATTTTACAGCAGAGCGGTAAATGTACGTGAGCGTTCTCACGGAAACGTTTACTCGTAGATAAAAAAAGCTAATGGGAAAGAAATAAAATACGAAGGCTGTAGGTAGGTAAAAAAACCTTTCGGCATGACGTCAACTTCGGCAGGTATTATAAATAATATTTCGCGAGATATTTCCTTCATGTAGCGGTTCACGATCATTCATCAGTCCTGCAATACTCATCTAGCTCTCTCTTTCTCTTCTTCTCTTTCCCTCTCTTATCTCTATATATATCACATGCATATATATGACTGTTATACGTACGCAGATATAACATGTAACGTATGAACGAGAAGGTCGAAAAAGGGGCTAACCGTTTACCAACAGCTCGAGGCACTATTTACACCAAATGAGGACTTTTCATTTTATATATCATATATAGTATTTGTTAATATACTGTGCATAGAATGTAGTATATATGTAGTCATAGCATTGAGCAGAGTATTGGTATAATAAATTATATAAGCATAGCAAGCAGTAGATGGATCCTTATACTGGTCCGCCATTAGGCTGGCCTTCGCACGCAATACAACCCCTTTTATACTGTTTATGTGTGTACTTTCATTATCTCAACTCCCTGGACATTCGTGGTATTTTACCCTGTTGTGTCTATGTAAGGCAAAGGGAATTTTAGAGAGCGAACTCGTTCGCCAAATAGTTCGGCAAAACTCAGTACCGTAATACTAGCCAACCGAGTGGCAATTACCCCTTTAAACGGAAGAGTATAAAATTCCGGGGCAATTTTAAACCCCTTCCTGCCTCAAGATAAACTCGTGGATAATTAGGTAGCCAGGCACACGTGAAGGTGCTTATCCACTCATAGTGCTTTCCTTCGCTTCCGGGTATACTTGTATATACTTATCTACCTACGTAAATATATACATATGAGCCTTGATACGCAAACGTGTTCTACAAATATAAGATCATCCCTTTAGGGATGATTTACCTTTGATCTCAAATTTTACAGTATCTTGGAATAAGGGTTTCCATATGATTTCAGTTTTTCGTCTCTGAAAAACAACGTTATGCATTAATGCTCTCATTTGTGAGATTAGAATAGTTAATAAAGTGGAGAAAGTTAAATGAACTTGATATGGTGCCAAGGATATAAGTGTTATTGAAAATCAAAACTGTACTAGAGATAACGTATTGGAGGGTCTTACAATTTGGTGGTTACTTACACGAAGGTGTAAAATGGCGAAGATAGGTATAATCTTAGCCGCGTCAAGTAGACATAGTTACCAGTCACCATAGTCAGCTTGACCTCGTTGCCACGTCTCGCGTACACGTGTATGTAGTTCTTCGGCAGTTTGGATTAAGTTTCAAGGGTGTTTATGCAGAGTCATTCATAAAGCGGGAAACTGCTGCAGGATTACCGGCGACGTTAGTGAGGTTAGGTAGTCGTGGCCACCAGATCCTTTAGCCTCTCGAAACTTTGTGATCGTCCGGTTTAAGAGGTTGGGATTAAGAAGGGTTTAGGAAACATCTTGAAATTTTACTCAGCTGACAAAGTGAAACGCCGTCCTGTGTCTTGTGCGCAAGCACATATGTCGCTCGTGCTCTCACAAGCTGCACATAACACAAAATGAAAGACGCGCCATTTTTGTTCTTTGTATTACTATGTGGAACTACCCGATCAAATGACCGTGATTTTCGGTATTTTGTCTCTTGTAAGAGAAGTCATTTCCTTTATAGTAATATACAGAGTTGGTCACTAGAAATCGACCACCTAATTATCTTTCCTATCCTAAGTATCCCTTTGTTGTATAGGTTCGAAAAAATGTTTAACATTGAACTTGTGAGATAGTTTCATTTTAAAAAACAATGATGCCCTCGATAACTCCGAAAAAATGTCTTTGGGAAAAAATTCTTCTTGCATCATGCTCACCCTTCGAAACCATTCAAATTGTGTCTTGAACAATTTTTCAGATCTTCGCAGTCAAGGAAGATTTATAGGTGTTCGGTTTCTAGCGGATCATCCTGTATAAATCTTATTCTTATTCATACAGACTGATGTTTGTAGCTCTTTTATTTTCTCTATTACAGTTATTGGTTTTTCTGATCGCCATTTCATATACTCATATTTCGGTTTTCAATAGTAAGGATTCTGACAAGAAGCGAAGAAGTTCAAGAAATACATTCAGTTCTATATGATATGTACGCAGATGGAGTATGTGAGAATTTAAATAGATTCTTCTTTCTATTGAGAGAGGAACTAAAGCTGCTTACTGGCATTTTTCCTATATTTCATTGAACCTCCTGAGCTCTGAGCATTATTACTTCAAGAGCGTCTTCCGCCCTCTTACCCTCTCACGTCATCTCTTCTGCTCCCTCTAGCCCAGTATAATTAAATTCAACTGTATTTGACTTCGTTATGTTTCACTGTGGCGTATTGCCCTAATGCTGCCGTGTTGTTGGGGGGTAGATAGTCCCTCCCTTATACATTGACGTTTCGCGGAGGATTCAATTGTCAGTATAGAAGTCACCCTTTTGCCATCGACTTGTTTAGCTTTTCCACTCTTTTCTCGCTAATAAATTTCTAAAGTTATTTACTCGAGCAACCCGTCCAAGCCTCAACCTTACGACACCCATTTTCTTTCTATCTCAAAGTTTCTTTATTTTCTTGTGCATACCTTTATTCATTTTCAAGTATTTTCAACTCAATCTTATATCATTTTAGTAAATGAGGGAAGTAACATCAGAATCTTCATCTTCTTCGTTAGGTTTTCGCTCTATTTAGCAATGCTGACTTTTCTAAAGGCAAGACTCGTTCATGTACGTATCTATGTGTAGATACTATAAGCCACAAAGAGACGCTTGGGTGTCTCGACGCTACTACGGTAGAGATATTCATCGCGGTCCCAGTCCTGGAAATTGGACGAGTCGGTTTCAAAGGAGCATTCTCGAGTCCTACGAAAATGGCATTTGCTAGGAACTAGCTGGGTAGTTGGTCGCTCCAACATATCTGGAAGGAAGGTTCTCCTTGTGTTTCCTCGCAGTTTTTCCAAGGGAAAATTCCCATGGTATACGCCTCAAGCGAAGCAGAGTGTCTGCGACAATTTTAAGTATCCAGGACACCGATGTTATTGAACCGACGCGAGGCGACGCGGTGCCTTGATTCTCTAGAGAGTTTTATGACTGTTCAAAATTACGTGTACCTACCTACGCGAGTCCGACAAAGAGATTTTCCGATTTCCATATTTGTCATCAAGGGACTGGGACCCGGCGGACGATGAAGCTGGATAATAGCGGAAGAAGCGGAGGACACCTACCGACACGGGGTACCAGAGCGGACGACTTCATGAGTCTTCGTTTAAGTCTTGGGTAACTGTCCTTGCCTTATACTTAAGAGTCCACCTCCTCTTCGAAGCAACCCTCAGGAATCGCATCCTGGGATACTTACCCTCCTTCCACCATCCGTCCTCCGTCCCGAGTTTCTCGTTTATTCTCTTACTCCCTGACTCTACGCACCATCGACTCTCCCTGTGCCGAGAATTCGCCAGAGGTGGAGGGTCTAACTGAAAATTAAGATCCCACTAAAATCTTGAAAAGCAGCCTCTACCCAGCCAACGGGAGCCACCCCTTTTGAGGATCGAAACGCGAGTTGGTCGTATAAAGCGTGAACCGCCGTAGCCCGGTACTGGGATTCAAAACGGAAGCTCATCCCCTTCGTCGCCTGGGGACAGTGTGTTATCACCTAATTTTCATCCCCTCTGGTGAATCCTTTCATCCTTGCGCAGGGTAGACCCGCTCGAAATTCATCCTCGGACTCTATTAGACCTCCGGGGATATTGTAGATACCTTGGCAACCAGAATTCCTATTGGATACGCAATCCGAAAAGGGGTCCTCAAGAAAGTACGAGCGTAAAACCTCGAACGTGTCTAAAGTAAGAACCTGACTAAGAATATATCTTCTCAAGCTAAGATGATCCTGTGCCTCAAAAAATGGCTCTTGCTTGCTTGGCATTCGCCTATATCTACGAGATTCCTCCTTACTTTACTTTGTCAAGCCGTGCTCTGGGTAATTCCTAAAAAATTCTCTCAAGTTTCGAAGCACAGGCTTTTTATTCGATAATTCTCTGAGATTATCGAGAACAAGAGAAACGAGAGTTGAGGGGATTGGCTACATAGGTTAGGTTAGGTTAGGCAGGGAAGCAGCCCGTCTGGTAAAGCACAGAATGTATAGTCGTTATTGGAAAAGCTGGGGTGGTTACCCTATTTGTACCCGTTATTGATGTATGTTCGAAATCACAAGTTACACTAAAAGAAAGCTTTACCTTCGAAGATTTTCAAAATACGATTCAAGAATGAAAAGTATTGCGTGGACATTTCTTGAAGAAAATGTTCTTGCCGAAGGCACGCAGGTATGCAATATTACCTACCAAGAAGGAGAGCAGGTAGACAGGTGATAACTCGATGCTAAGCTGGGGTGGGGTTGCGTGTCACCAGTGCAAAAGTGCATTTGATATTCAGCGTCGGAATGGCGGGGTCGCGAAACTTTTCCCGTTTAACTTTCGCTCCGGGACTCCAGGATCATAAATAAAAATTGGAAACGCCTGACAATCCGCAAACGACGTATTAATGCCCACACTATATTTTTCGTACTCTTGCGAGTACAACGCGATTTCACACGCTTTTCTGCTTTTCTATATTGCACGAACCTATTTATCCTGATTCCTCCAACGATAGCTTCTCGTTCCCCGACGATGTCATCACTAGTATTTGCTCGTATCTGAAAAATTCTTCGACTTGTACGTTTTTGTTTCACTATTTTTTCTGTAATATCTATTTATTAGATTTGTCCAGTCCCTTTTATATATTTTAAACAACTTTATCGATATCGTACATCACTAGAATTTAACTCTAAACTATTCAATTTCGATTAAAAAAACCTTTAAAATGTCGAGTTTTAGTTTTCAGTACTCAGCGGTTGATATACTAGGATAATTTTGTTTGACTGCGCAAGCATCTTCAAAGTAAGAACAAGAAATTTGTCGAGTAACGACTAATGATTAACGATTAGTGTTAAAAGAGTAACGAGATAACTAAAGAAAAAATTTGAACACGCAAGGTATGGCTCTCCAGTATGCTTTATAGGTTAGGTTGGCACTCTAATTCCGTTAACGTTCCTGCCATCATGCAGGACGAATGTCCCTGTTTGTTACGCGGGCCGAAGTCATACTCGAAATTGTAGAGTATTCATCACGAGAGATTGGGGGCGCTCGGTATTAATAATTAACGCGAATAGGACATCTAATTGTATTAGAGCTCTAATTAAAAATCGCAATTAGTGCGAAGAGAGTGGCCAGAGACAGGATGGTAAGTACAGCGCCTATTTAGCGTAAAGAAAATTCAATTAATGTGCCACCCGTCGTGAGATAACACTCCACGAAATGACTTAATACTAGAATTACGAGGGGGAAGAAGAAGGAGGGTTGCGGTTTCGTCAGTGGTGCCAGAAGGAGAAACGGAGAACGGGTGGCGCTGGAGTAACGGGGAAGACGAGGATGTGGATGGTTAACGGTACATTACAGCCTGGGCTGTCTCTACTGAAGTCAACCTTGGTTCAGAGATAAACCCCTAGCAAACGGTGGCAACTGGAGCACGCAGAAGTTCACAAGGCCACGCCTAGCGTACATCCTGACCGTTAGAATTACCCAAAATGTAATTACGCCAGGATGGCAATTATTGCATCCGGAGCAAGTACCTATGGATTACCGCGACGTCGAACCATATGGTAATTGCTGGGCAGCAGCCTAGCAGGTTTGTACACGGGGGGCTGCAGTCGATTATAGTTACGTAGCGCTTATTTTAAATAAATAATTACTACACCTAGCTAGATAGAGCTGACACACGCTGTTCCAGTTATGTTGTTACGTTACGAAACTTTACGTTGCTATGTTGCTACGTTGGCGTATAGTATACATATGTAGTACTGATAGAGTAGTAGGTAGAAGTCAGTATGTATTAAGCATGAGAGAAAGTGGCACAGCTCTTTTTCTTTTCTCACCCCAATTACTGATCGCGTACGTCATAATTCTGGGACGTCTATTCGAGAGCACGTCGGGTAAGAAAACACAAAAGCAATTAGAGAAGACATTAGCTTAGTCATTCTAAACGGTATAATATGTAAATGAGCAGGTATTTTTTATCGCTACATCAGCTCGAAATTTACTGGCCTCTGAATAAGATTCAACCCTGCCGGCGTTCATCATCCACTCAACCTAGAGTCATCCTAGCTTCTCAGCTTGAGCTCTTTCCTCTTGGGAAGAGGGATGTTTCCGAGAGGGTTGCATATAGAGAGGTTATGTTAAGAGCAGGACGTTAGAGGTTAGGTTAGGTTACGTTTTATTCTATGTAAACTCAATGTATTTCATATGTGGCCTGGTACCTCATTGTTCACGCCCTCACCCAGTCACCCTACAGTCATTTTGACTATATGCTAGCAGGCACCCTCCCTGTAAAAGGGTCCTTTGGTATTTCGAGATCTTTTTGTACGATATTACGAGTGAAACCTCAGCGCACTACTGAACTATGCCACTTTATTTTTTTTCCATCTTCAATCTCTCGTTCTTGCTTCCGTTCCAGGCACAAAGAAGCCACTTTTTAAGGGTTGCCAGCTAAATCACCAAGCCATGATAACTGCAACCACGCCTTTATCGTTCCTAACCTATTCGTAACTCTCGAAAACTTCTCGAATAACCGCTTAGATAAGTACTAGGCTAGCTAGGTATCTAGCTAGTTAGATAACGTATGTAGACAGATGTTTACCTTTAGTCACAAGAATTACGTAGATGCGAGGTCGATGCTCTTGGTTTCGCGTCTCGACGCGTCTACTTCCTTGATCCCAATCCTCTGTTCAGGTTTACCTTAAATCGCATTTCTACGACAACGTGGCTTATCGTCCTCATTCCCCTGAAATCTAATATACATTGTCAGCTACTATTCATTACTCGACTGTCTGCATTAAACATTTTCGTACCACAAAGTCAGCGACAGAAAAGGATCGCCAGACCGTCAAGAGTTTCCTGTCATTTCTTTGCGTAGTATGCAGTTAAAACGCTCGTGAAATCATACCGTGCATTTTCATTTTTTTTTTTCACGATTCTTCTTATGAGAGTCATCAACATTTCCATGGTTTGCCAACTTTATAGAGTATATGCAATCTCCACAAACACCAGGACAAGCATATGTGGATAAGAGTAAACATTCCCATAGGTACTTGTCTTTTCAAACATATCGAATTCCCATCGTTAGCGTTACACTCAAAGGGGAATTGTTCCCTCGAAACCGAAGGATATCTGTGCACCTATATGTATAAACTTGTCCTGGGGCAGTTTCTAGGACTTCGCCGATTATGGGGCATTCACAACGGCAAATTGAAATGTTATTTTAAAAAAAAAATTAACCTTGGACTATCACAACATTGGAATTCTAACCTAAACTAACGTAACGTAACAATGTCTGAACTCATCACAGCTCTGGGTGCCTAGTATTGAAAAGTTTTGAAAAATTCAATATGATCGCTGCTTTATTGTCTTGAAAACTGCCCCTGGACATAGAAATATTTCAGGACAATCCTGGAAACTGCTAAGTGCCCTCAAAGCTGCCACTGCATATGTAAAAATGTCCTGAAAACTGCCCCAGGACATATTTATACTTACGTATATACATTGTGACGTGGCATTTTGATGCCCTTCACAAAATGGGCAGATTTAGCGACTTTTCGGTTACATCGTGGGGTCGTATGTGTTGGAGAGAGATTCCGTAGCGTTGGAATGTGCTATTTTATACATTTTTATTTATTTCCCTCATGAGAACGTTTTTTTGGTGTTTTGGAATTTGTAAGCGGATCCGAAAGGACCCAGTCAAAATTTGATTACTACGGTGCCCGTGAGCGCTAGCTACGAGCCTGGCGGAGCGCGCTGGTGATGCGAAGGAAACATTAGGACCGGAGCACACACCCGGGAAAGCCAACTACGCGGGAGAATCGGCAAGCATCTTCACGATCCAGAGGGCATCAGGGAGTTGCACAGACGGCCTATAGCCGTCCATCGAGGGAGTAGAGGTGGATGAGATTCCTGCCTCCTGAAAATAGCACTGCAGACACCGCAACAACAAAAAAATGCCAGGATCTATTTCATCGGGATCGTAAAAATAATTGAAGATCGCAAGCGCTTTAGCGAAGCCGATATAACCGCGAATCTGCTTGGGTTCGGGGATGTATTACAGCGCGCCTCTCGGGAAGATTCCCGATTTTCGAAATTCATAGCGTCACTCATGGTGTGGTGGAGCCTAGGGACAGACGTATTTTCGAGTTGTCGAATTTGTAGTTATAACCATTCCATACCGACCGAGAAAGTGTACATATCGTAATTCTCATTTGGATCGCTGTAAGCGCTCAAATAATATTCCCCTACTCCTAAGCCTCACAGATTGAAGGTATCGAGGAGGTCCTTCTTCTGGTTTCGACCGCCGAACAGTACAGTTGCCACGAAGGATATAATAAACTGGAGAAAAAGTCTGGAAATACGATATACAAGGACAAATAATAATCTGGACGAGTGGCTACATACAATAACTATAATCAGAGGAAATATAATTAAAACCAAGGAAAACGAGGGCAAAATTAAGGACCTGAATTATCAAATTGTTGGCACACCTCGTCATCACCTCCTCGTTCACCAACAATACCACGTGAAGGTTCTTATTCTACATTCGTTAGTAATACTCTTAATGCGAGATAACGTAATTATCATTTCAATAGTATATTTAGTCTAACACTTTTCGGCGTAAATAAAAAAATAATACATTGTTCGATACATAAAATCGAAGGAGTGAATGTGGAGTGAATGTAGATGTTGTGACCGTCTTTAAGTTAAGTTTTTATTTTTTTTTATATTTTTTATATTACAATTCTTATGCCTACTGTAATAGATATCATTCAAAAGATTGATTTTCATTGTTATAAATTTTGAGATGATTTGCTGAAATAAATCAATCTATGTACAGACATGAATTAACACATTATATAGTTTTGCACGGTTTACCGTATCGTATTGTAACCGCTTGAGGGACCTAATATCCAGGAAACTGTATTCCTGGGAATATCTGGAGCGACTAGAAAGGCGATGAGTGATGCTTTTGGTGTTGTTTAAATTTTCCGTATTGTGAAATAGACCGTGTCTAAGTGTTGCTGTGCCCTACGTATTCCCAAACAATTAAGGATCCAAGGATTGCTAATTGGTGACGAACTAGAGGATCGGTCCTATCTCTCATCGTTTCATATCGTTTTGGTTTTGCGTTACCGCATATACAGTCCACGTCTCGCGGAATCGTTTCTCTAACTCAAGGGTATCGTGAGTCCGTTAGCAAGGGCTAACGTAAAATTCTGTATAGTATTGAGAGATATCGGAGCAATAGTTAGCGTCG
This sequence comes from Pachycephus smyrnensis, assembly GCA_030142225.1. Classification (NCBI taxonomy): domain Eukaryota; kingdom Metazoa; phylum Arthropoda; class Insecta; order Hymenoptera; family Cephidae; genus Pachycephus; species Pachycephus smyrnensis. The sequence continues at coordinate 716,308 of JARQST010000096.1, read as the reverse complement.
CCCTACGCTTGCACGATCGTTCGGATCTGTAAAAGGCCAGAACTGGGACGGACTCAAGGATCCGTTTTCTCTAATTTATAGTATCGTTTACTTTTGTATAATTTGTGAAAATTGTCAAAGGTCTGTGCAGTATCGTTTAGTTTTTAGAATTTGTGAATATTGTATAGAGTGTGTTTTATTTGTCTATTGTTCAAGAGCCTTGTAAATTTTTAGGTTTCCTGTGTCAATTGGTTTACGGAACCATCAATTTAATTCATTTTGTTAAGGGACATCTCAGTTCCGTTCTTCTAAACATTGTATTATATAATTTGTTCCGTAATCGGTTCGCGGAATCGTTCTAGGAATTTTTTCTTTGTCAAGGGATAATTTGGTCCCGTTCTATATGAAATTTTTATATTTTGTTAAGGAATCGTTGTTCCATCAATATTTCATATCTCCATTTAATAAATCGCACCAGTTTGTGGTTCCATGTTTTATTTTGAAATTTTAGTACGTGTTCGTTTTACGTAGTTTTGAGTGAACCTCCCCAGTTTTCGGAATTTTTGCAGATCGTTGTCTCCTGATTCACGACCCCGCCGAGTATGAGCTAGTCAGGGAGAAACTTGAAGACGTATCGCGATATAATTTTTATTATATGTAGTGCCTGTTTCATCTGTGAAACGTGGGTGCCCATTATTTGTCAAAGCAGTTTGAAAAAATCGCTGTTACAACGTATATACCATACCAACGGTATGGTCTAGTGGTAGTGTAGGGTTATTTATTGTTGATGAGATCAATAGTCCCATATGGGTGTCCAATATGGTAGAATATCGGTCCAGCATGCATGGAAAAACTGAGACATTTTTTAAGAAAATGCATCAGAGCATGTTTAGGGAAATATAGATTGTCAGAATGTTTATATATTAAATTTATTAGCAATATTAAAATCTATAACGAGGCTAATATTAATAAGATCGACTGCTTTGTGCTGAAATTAATAAAAAAATACTTTGCCAATATAGCATCAATAGAAAATAACAGTTTAATTTTCAGCTCGTCAATTCTCAACCCGATGTATTATAAAATAACTTTAAAAACGGGATTTATCCCACCAAAAGCTTTCTTATATCTGGACCAGGAAGGATATATTTAGGATAGGAATAACATCACAACTATTTATCAGGTCAAGGGAAAGAATCATAATATAAAAATAAGTTATGATAAAAAGATAGACTGCAAAAACAATAAATTCAAACATATAATAAAATACATCACAGACATCCCAAGTACGGGCGCAAATGATAAACATAGAAATAACATTAAGGAATACTGGTGGCTAGACCTCACCTAGGTTAGTTTAACTATGTATAGCTATAATTTAAGTGTTAACGACGGTACGACACCAAGCGTTGATAAAAACTAGTTTATGTAAGATCCAGTGTATAAGAGTAGCACTTGTCAATGCTAGGAATCTTGAATGCCATTAGTCGTTTTCGTTTCTTAAGTTTTATTATATTTATATCATATTCTATTAATTCTGTTTACCTTCGTCCTTCTTTGTTAGTACTAATTATAACCTTAATGTTCATAGACATAGCAAAAGTGGTTAGTTTTTGATGCCGTTTCTAACCAATTTATTAAAAAATTAGAATATGAGAGTCAAACTCCATATAATCGGACAGTAGACTATTAGAGAGGATTACAACTGTCAAGCACTATTACATAGCCAAGGCAAATAGGTAAAAAAAGGTTATTGTTAACATGTTTGAAAGTGCATGTATATTCTATTATGTATCTTCGGCTTATTTCAAATAAATACTTTCTGTGATAAAAAAAGTGGTAGCGTAAGCAACCAGTAGTATTGTGCCGAGCGGGAGGTCGCAGGTTCGATTCCGTCTCGGAGCCGATTGTTTCTTCGGGCAGCAGTACGCAGTAACTTCGGTTTCCGTCAGACGGGCCACGTTGTCCGTGGAGACACGGTTTCGGGCGTACGGTTGAGCCTCGGTCGGCTTACACCGGACGCATTACCCAGGTTTTTTGCAGTTTACCTCGCAACCTAAACTTAAGAAGTGTATTCTATCAATATCTTAAATCGGCTGCAGATGTAATTAGGGCTTAGTAATAATGTGATAACGTATAGTTTGCTTAAAGGCCAATGAGGCTTAGCTTCATGAATTACAACAAAATATTTTCTAGCCATATCCTTATATCCCTATACATATATTCGCTTGGACATCGATGGATAAGCCACTGTTTCTATGTACAATTAAATACATACGTGACGTACATTCTTGGTCACGTATACCTAGTATGCCACCACCTGCTTGAATCTTCGCGAATTGTTCCTATGTTGATGTCATCAGAGTCTTTCCTTTTCCATCCTACCCTCTATCTTCTCTTTTCCAAGCAGTACATATGATTTTGGATCGTGTGAATATTCTTTTACTTTTCTACACTTTTTTTTTATTTCTTTTCTATAGGGCTGCATCCATTCGTCTCAGAGAGTAGATTTTTCTGAGAATTGCGAGAAATAGTAACAAAAACCTTTATCTTCTTTGCTAGGGAAATGAACGGACCACATAGAATTTTCAACAGTTTTATATATTGGAGAGGTAGGTAGGATGAGATGGCGAGGGTGAAAAGAAGGATAGACTAAGGATTTGACGAGATTATTCGCGAATGTTTGCCGAGGTCGGATCTTCGATGAAAATCCAATAAATGTATCGCGCACGCGAGAGATAGAAGATAGAAGGGTGGAAGGTATAAAGTGTAACTAAGTACGTAGAAGCCGTAGAAGGTGTAAAACTGTGTACGTCGCAGAGGGTGTGTACTATAGGTTGGGTGTCGTGTCTATAAATACTCGACTTGAGGTTATAGATAGTAAAGGTACCACCATTCCATATTATACGGTAAACTTTGAAAATGCTCGAAACAGAAAAATATTGTTAAATTTTCTACTGTCGAAAACAGTTCCTCGACGACGCGTTGGCAGGCAGCCAAACGAAGCTCTCAGTTCTGAGCTGTGAGCTACTGCGCCCAAGCTGAGGTGGGTGAGTTGGTAGCACAGGAGCAAGAATAGAAGCAGGACGTAGTATAAGGGGGATCGCCGGCAGGGGTGAGTATAACATAAAACAAAGGGGTTGCAAGTCGGAGAAAATAGAAAGTTGCCATGGTAGCGCGTAAACATATAAATCTCCACTAGAAGCCGAGACTTCAGTTCGAATGCTGGCGCTCGACGCTCGAGCGAATTCGCGTTAGGAAACGTTACGCGCAGCGGGAGGTCGAATGCGGAGGGAATGGTGTTACGAGAATCGCGGCAGGCAGAAAAATTCACGTGGCGTCGAAGGAGGACAGGATTAACTGACCAGGAAATATCTTGAGGTTGCTGAGCTGGGTTCTATTAATTCCATGCTTGTCCTAAACTACACGTTGTTTCGTTGTGATTCGTCATAAATTGCCGTATAAAATATTTTCCAATCGAACATGCTCAGACAAAAGTCGGGATGTGTTGAGGTATGCGCAAATAAAGCGGATGTATAATACTGAAATTTTAGTGGGCGTAGAGCGTGCAGCCATAAAGGCCTGTGGAAGATAGCGCTCCGAGGCATAAATGCCTGTGGCAGTAGCGACGGCCATACTGTGACTACTACAAGCTCAGTATTATGTATCTGAGGCCCGCTTAAAGCTGGTATAAAATATGTATTCATATTTCTTGAGCGGCAACGCTATACAGCATATGAAACTCTATATAAATTCGCATAAACGGTTTTACAGCCGGAGGTAAAGGCGTGCGCGTGAGTGTCGGGCACGCGACTATAATTTCCATTGTAAAACGGATGTAATCCAGGGAATGGGTGAGTCTTTATAGAAACTCGGTCTTTGATATCATTCCGTTTGTTCTGCCCAAGTGGATAATTGCCTTGTGCAAACTAGCTCGCACTGAGCGCAACTTCCAAGGATACCTAGCCGCCGCCATTTACCCTTGATTCAGGGATCAAGTGTCTCTTTGTGAATTCTCGATGTCACCAAGGGAATCACGAGGCTCACCAAGACATCAGAAAATTCCGTCAAGAGATGCTTTCATTCTCTCCTTCTATGATTCTTTACTCTCTCTTCCTCTTTCTCCCTCCCTCTCTATCATTGTCCCTCTCTCTCTCTCACCCCCCCTCTCTCTCTCTCTCTCTCTCTCTCTCACCCTCTCTCTCTCTCTCTCTCTCTCTCTCTCACCCTCTCTCTCTCTCTCTCTCGTTCTCTCTTTTATATAGCGTCCTATACGATGATATTCTGGGCAAATGGCCGGGAAAAAATGTATGGAATTTTTAAGGGCGCAGATCTATCGGCAAGGGACCCTACTTTCCGCGTGAAAGTGGGTTACCGCACAAGAAGTGGTCCAACTGACCGATACCAACGGTAAACAGATATGGAGTCTGCCAACTTAGCCAATTTCCGGGTAACGAATGACACTGTTATGCAGGTTATGGACACTCTGAGTCACTGGGACGATTTAACCACGAATTTTATCGTTTTAAAACGAATCTATAGGGGAATCAAGAAGCAAATCTGCACAGAATAATCTGGCCATTATTATCTGAGGTATATGTATCTCCATTTGACTACAATCTAACCTGACATAACCTGCCGTAACCTAACCTATCTTTACTACTTCTTACGTTAAACCAATAATATACGTTCATTATGCCCAGGTCAAAACTCTCGATTGATAACTAATGTAATTGAATAATGATCGTTTTTTCGCTTGAAATTCAATCAGAATGAAAGGTTTATCCTCGTTATGTTAATAAGGCTTCAGAATTTACTTGTCCGTCTTTTCAAGAAGTATTACTAATGAAGGTGGAATTAATGTTACGTGTCTCTGCAGTCGACGTCACCATCTCCACCGCCTTAGTAACTGTTGGTATTGTTGCTACTCTTGCAGGGAATAGAGAATACAGGGAGTTGCTTTGCTCAGCGACTCGAATAACTTGTCGAGTGAACGAATCCATTATCGTGGAGGTGAACGGCACAGTTGCATCAGGTGAGAGGGATTGCTTGCAAACCGATTGACCTGGAATATTTAATGGGGTTGTGTGATGAATCGCAGTAAATTTATAACAGTGAATCATATGATTCTGAATGAAAACGAATTATCTTTTTTTAAATTTATTTTAGTGGTTCTACTTTTTTTTTAATTTCTCACCATGTTTGAAGCGTACAATGTACAATGCCAGTTGACTTCTATTCCTTCATTGCAAATAAACAGCTACTCTAAGCTGACAGTACGTTATGACTCTTGGAAAGATGCAATAAGGATATGAAATTTGTAAAGTTCTCACGATAAAAATTCTCGAGTACATGCAAGATACCTGACGTATGAAAATGTACAAGGAAAATGTATAGTCGTAATTGAAATGCGTGCTTCAAAACTGCAAAATTATTTCATAGGTATAGGTATAACGACGCGCTTTTAGTATAATAGAAAGTGAAATAATATGACAATAAGTATTAAATGACTACAAAATTGACAAACATAATCCACATATCATATATGTTATAAATATATATGAATATTTAATGAATAATTGTTGAAAAAAGAAGATAATGTAGAGAAGTCTGGTCACTGAAGTTCTTATTACGCCATCAAATACTAGGATGAAATAATTTTCAAAATAAGTATATCAAATGGGGTGTGACTACTTGTTATCGCTTATTTTAGAAGTAATAGGGCAATTTTATGAAGGAACAATTCTGGGGTTGTCTAGCCCTTTTTATTTAACATGGGTTTAGAGGCTTAAGGGGAGCCGAACAGGTTCACAAGTTTCTTCCGGAGCCTCTGCGTTTTCTTTACCCAGTCCGAGGTTTGCGGGGCGTCGTTGGGTCGCAGACCGCGAATTCCTGCGATAACGTTCCTTCAGGGCTATCGGAGTGGTCGGTAGAGGACTGACGGGGTCAGGAAGCGGAGATCTCTGAATGGCTGGTCTTCCGTAGCGCCAGAAGGAGGGGATCTGAGGCGTGGTGCATACGGGGGCGAAGGTTCCTCGGAAGGGTGCCTGGTGGTTGGCGTCAGGTCGACGGTGAAGTCAGTAGGGCTTATCCAGGGAAAAGCTCGAGGAGAATGAGAGGAAAGCTCGAGGGGAGTGAGAGGAAAGCGGGCTGGACCGTCCTTCGCCTTCGCGGCTCGGACCCGTCTACGGACTCGCGAACTTCTTTTCCGCGGCATGTACTACGTACTAAGAGTGTGTCTTACAGTACCGACCGAAAGTTCTTACCAGGGTTCCTCGCAGCGGAACGTGAGAGTTACTGCGGGAAGGCTAGAAGGCTGAAGCGAGGTACTACGACCACTTCAGCTACTCACCAGTTTCTGGTCGGTCAGCCGGGGCAAGACTGTCTCAATTTACCGTGAATCGTCGCCCTTTTATACCCTTTGATTTGAAGTTGCCGCCAAAAATCATCTTGGTGATAACACCGCAACAATGAAAGTTCGAATTTGAATTTGGCCAACGGGCCATGGAACTATTAACGCTTTGCGCGTGCGCGAGATATTATGCAGGCAAGGTTCTTTAAATTATATTCTTTAGCGGGTAACACACTAGAGGATTAACCTTTGATCTTATTCCTTAACAACCTGTAGACATATAGTCTCTCCATGTGCGCTTTATTTTTCATCATCATCCGCATTACTTAATAGGCACCTAGTTTGTTTCTGCTTTTGATGTTAATTGTCTGTCCTTTGACAGCATGAAATCCTCATCTTTAAAGTTGGATGAAAATGCATGTCCGACGTTAAAATTTCATGTTACGAAATATATTTCTCTCTTTGACGGGCACCAAGCCGAGGTAGCTAGGTCAACGATTTTATTCGCACAGGTACAGTAGTCTCTCGTTAAGTGTACGTTTTTGGGGGTGTAGGGGACGGCGATTCGAAGAAAACGAACACTGAATAAGAGCCCCCACTCTTCAACGGATCTTTATTAGAATTCGTTGTCCTTACTTGTTTCCAAACATGCAGTCCTCCCACGCTTGTACAACGATACGGTCAGTAGGTGATAGTGAGGATAATCCGAATGCCCCGAGGTGCAATAAAAGCGAGCGATCGGAGGAGAAGCGAACACTAATCGAGCATACACTTAACACATTATTGACCGGAGACGTCGTAGACGTCTTTCGATAACCGAACGTTGTTGATTGGGTATTATACAATTTAATTGTGGTTATCGTTCGCATTGTGTTTCCTCAGGTTTGTTTCTCTGACAATTTTATTACCGTGGCCTTGTATGTGTTGTAACGCGTCAGTTTCTACAAAAATCCCCCGGTCAACAATGTGTTAATAAAAGTCCATTGTACAAGATTCAAGCACATGAATTCGGAAAAGCTAAGAAAATGCGTACCTATGGGTACACATATACAAGAGTGTATACGGAACAAATAACGAAATCCTTTCTGAAGAGTTCACCCTTCGCGGTATGGTGGGACTCTCAGCGTCCTTTTTACTTGCAAATTTTAATTTCTTTAACGGACTTTCTAACAATAAGTATCGGGTTTTTTGGTTTGATAGTATCGTTGGAACATAAGCAAGTGTAACAAGTATATGAACTATCATTAATTGTTAATTGCAAAAGTATTATAAGTAAACAAATAGTAAAATTCAGTTTTTTAAGGAAAAATGCATTTTCTATTAACTTATTACGAAAATCATAACGCCAATTCTTTTTCGTACTTAGTACACCCTATAGTATTTTTCAGAATTTTGGCAGAATTTGCGGCCAAGTTTTTGTCATTAACGGTTTCTTTTTGTCAAAAATGTAAAAAATAGAATATGTTCTATACTAAATCCAAACAAACAACTGTATTTTTTCAAGACATGTTCTCTGAGGCTGTTTCGGGTTGCAATATTCGAATCTGTAGTCAAAATTTTCAAATTCGGAAAATACAAGATGACGGACTTAATGTGGAGGATGAAAATGTCAAAAAGCACTCCAGTTGTTGCGGGGCTTATTATTTTCTAGGGGTTTTCGAAGTCGGTGAATACAAATCTGAGTTCAAAAATGTAGAATTTTCGAAAGTCATGATGACAGAGCCAATATTGTGGATGAAAGTTTTAAATATAGCCATACTTATATTCTGGAAATTTTTTTGGTCGCAATATCTGAATATAAGATAACAATACTTGAATTTCTTAAATGCAAGATGGTTGATTCAGTATGGCGGATAAAGTTTTCAAAGTATTGTCATATTCAATGATCTTGCAAAATAAATTGATAAGAAGTACTGTAACCTTCGGCAATATTACCATTTTTCTGTAGGAAAATAGACCTCTCATTCATAAATAGTAACACAGAAAAATTCTAAAAAATAAATGTTTTCAAAATATGATACCTTTATAGCATCAATTTTCGTTCACCATGATGTATTATATAAATTCGAAGATTTTGCCTCACATTCAGATTTGGCGATCCTGAAAACCTCCAGAAAACACGTTTCGAAACAATAGAGCTATTTTTTGACATTTTCATCTACCACATTGGGTCCGCCATCTTGGATTTTCGAAATTTGAAAATTTTGTCCACAGATTCGGATACAGCGACTCGAAAAACCCCTAGAAAACCAGTCCCGAACCAATAGAGCCGTTTTTTGACATTTTCAGCCGTCATCTTAGATTTTCGAATTCGAAAATTTTGACCACAGATTCGGATTCAAGTCTCGGATACAAGAAGTTGCCAAACATTTCAAATGCAAGGTATAATATGTATATGCCTGAAAGGGTTGAACATTTCTCCATGGTAGATAAGTATACTTACTACAGAAAACTACTCTGTGAAGACGTGCTTGCAAAGAAGCTAAAAAACGTCCATGGAGCAGTAGCTGAAGTGCCTTTAGAAGTAGTGTCAATTTTTGAATTTTATCCGATTCATCGCACGACGTACACGTACTGCATAGATACATTCATACGCATGAGTACTTTAGTATCTATACATAGTCGAAGCTTCGTTAAGGCTATTTGACGTTCTTATTGAGAGAAATTGAAAACTATGTTATCCGAGTGATGCTGTGCGAATGGAGTATTTTTACATTCTATCCAACTACAAGACTCGTATGTGTATAGTTTAGACGCCGTTATACATGAATTGAAAGTATATACAATTTTCGCTTATATCGATTTTCATTTTCACATTAAATAACCGAATATACATTTTTAATCAATGTCGTGCCATTTTGTATGGATAAAGTGACATTTATTTGATGGTGTTTCGGTGTAATGTCCACGAAAGTTAAATGAGAGATGAATAAAGGTTACCTGTCAGTTTGGGAAACCATCCCGTACAATTTTTCGAAATTCCGTGAAAATTTAGCAGCTGCTACGACATCGTTTCGCAAGGGTTCAGTTTTTGGTATAATTGCAGAAAGCGTCGAACGAATCACCGCACCGCCGGAGGCGTCGGCATCATTGCCGTTGGTTGGCTTCGTAGCTTCATGAATTATCGATCGGCTTCATCCACTTTTTCGAATTATCCCAGCGTCCCATAAATTCCCAATCGTTCGACTTCGTATCCACTTCGATCTCCCAGCCGGCGCGCAGCATGGCGACGACTTTAAATTCAACAGGGGCGCGAAACTTTACCGTGCCTAGTAGAAAATGGACGAGACTGCCGAAGACCGAAGATTGAAGAGAATAAAACTGCTGCGAGCTAGCATAGAAGATCCTTTCCACCGAGACTTGAAAATAGATACTACAAGGTTAAAACCAACTCACGGAATTTTAATAAAGTCACTTTTACTGAGCTGAAAGGCGTGGCTTGGTACCAAGTATAATTATTACTTAGTGGCGCCACGAGGTGGCCAGTTAAAAAAAAGAAAAAAATTTAACCTGGACAAAGAGCATCAGCATTTTTTATTACTATAATACCTGCAGTATCTAAAAATCATACCAAATGAAATATCGGCGGGAAAAGTTTGACCAGCTCGCATATTCTCACGAAGTTCAATAAGCAATGAATTCCAAAAAAGTTCATAAAGCTAGGTCAATTGTTGATTTAGACGATCAGAGAAAGTTATTCTATTGGTGCCGTATCATTGGTAATACCTATGTCGTCAGCTGACCCTGAGGCACCCTTAGTAATTTCAGTGGTCGGTACTCATCGTTGTCAGCGATCGTATCCGGAGTTCTGAAGGATCGGCGCATAAAACCTCAAGAACCCACAGGGAGTGGGCTTTTCCTATAGAGTGTCAGGGTGGCAATGGTGCAGTCAAGGGCGGAAGTACAAGTAGACTGGTAAGGGTCCCTATATGGTATCAATGATGGTTATTACTAAGCTGTTTGTCCGTACTAGGTGGGATCGTAGGGCAGATGAACGAACGACCCCGAATACTTCAGGGTGGGATTGTACTTGGGGCATTTCACAAACCGCCCCATTGGCGCTGTCAGTGAAGCATGCCGCTGACCCACGTATCGACCACTGTTCCCAACCCCTGAGCTTCTGACCAAGACCCACCCCAAACACTCACCTCTCCTCTGGGTATATACACATATATATAAGCATGTATGTCGTCCACTCAAACTCTAGTGAGCAGATCAGTATTTCTCGTTTCACCCTTTGCTGTACCGTTTGTACCTCTTGTTTCAGGCGCCTCAAAAGTTTGAGCCACCCTTACTTAGATCTACCCCTATCTTCTTCTTAACTTTTTTATTTTTCTCCGGCAGCTACTCAATGCTTCGGTATCCACCTTTTATAGATAGAGGGCATTAAAACTTTTGTCTAGCAACACCTAGGGAATATCTTCGACATCAAACTATCTTTACGTAATGAATGGGTCACTATGACCTTCAGACTTTTCAAAGAACCTACTGCGTCGTCTGCCACGTCCACTCTTCCGAAACGATAGAGTCAATTTATTTATATTTATAGTCAACATTAGTAGTGGAGAAAATGGTGTTCAAAAAAATATTTACGTTTAAATGATACTCTTTCTTAGAAATTCCCAACAGAATCGTTATCCCTACTACATATTCGATGATACGTAATTACATCGCACGTATAACGCTGAGAGACACGTGGTCGATTTGAAATAAAATGGAATTTTAAAAATGGTGAAATCGTAGTCCACCATCTACTTGTCTGCAAAGTGTATCCCGTAATATTTTTACCCGTCTCCCAACCCCTCTGTCATTAAATGATCATGCCGGTTCCCACAAGGCGTAACCGGCTCGTAAAACTTCCCTGCTAAATATTTCAATTTTCCCGAGAGATATCGTAGGGCCATCTAGATAACAAGAGAGAGAGAGAGAGAGAGAGAGAGAGAGAGAGAGGGGGGGGAGAGGGAGGGAGAGGGATAGGGAGAAGAAGAGGGTGAAGGAGAGATAGATAGAAAGAAAAAGAGTAGGAGAGATTAAAGTAACGTAACGCGTCCAGCAGTTCTTTCCAGTTTATCCAGATCAAACAGAAATTCGTTTGCTCTGAAAATTTTCTGATCGCGCGTATCTCAGCTCTCACTCTTATCCTCATGAGGCCTCAAGGATATCTGTGAGAGACATCTAAGATAATGGCAATCGGGTGTATCTACCTAAGAATGTTTATACATACGTATACAGGAGGGTGAAGATCGTGCAAAATGGAACAAGACGATATAGGATCACTCTTTGGACTAGGCCGCATGGAGGTTGGAATTGAATCACAGGATTATCCCTCTATTGAGAAGAAGTCGCGTAATGAACGACGCGAAGCTTTTATTCCTTTCACTTCGTCTTTCTTCTCATTTATCCTATACTTCATCTTCTTCCACTTCTGTTATAGGTCGTATCAAACGAGTCCATTACGCTCGAGCGGATTTCCGTGAAATTTAATATCCGCCATACCCCCTTCTCACCCCCTCATCCTATCGTACTGCTCTTTTCTTTTTGCATAATTTGCATGTTGCCTCGCAGTGGATTACCTGAAAGATGATGTTGGATCTCACAATGCTCTACATTATGAAAATCTATTAATATTATATTCAGCATGTATGGCGTAGAAGTATGTACATATCCATTAACTTTCCCTTCTATTTTGCGGTCCATGTAATTTTTTCAAAGCGTTTACTAGTCCCATACATAATTCATATATAATCAGGGGTCAATCAAAAATCCTGCGACACGTTCGAATTTCTCGTTATTGCTGATGAAAGGCACCCTTGAAGATTTTCACTCTTGGGAGGGTCAGAGTCAGAAAAAAAAGGGTTCAGGATTTACGTATGGGTTATTTTATTGTATACGAGCAAAAAAGACTTCCTCAACTTTTGTAATACTGCAAATCGTATGCATCACGCGTATAATTATTTTTCTTTACTCATGCATGCAAAATCCTCGTTTGCCCACCGTTTACAGACATCCAAAATGGCTGATTGCCGCACT
>JARQST010000096.1:693410-703847 GCA_030142225.1 Pachycephus smyrnensis | reverse complement strand
ATTCGATACTCGAGGCCAAACTCGCTTCTTGCGCACTACTCGTCTGAAGGCAGCACTTCACCTCGGCTTCGCCTCGGTTTCGTGCTGCTTTCAGACTCGCAGTACGCAAAACGCTCGTTTGGCCTCTTGTATCGAATTATACTACTTCCTGTCTAATATTATTATTATTGCTAGTAATGCTAACGCATTATTGTACCAAGTCATTCCGGACAGTTAGCGTAGAAATGAATTCTCGATTAATGCAGTCTAGTTTGCATTGCAAATCTTTAGGTTGAAGTTGGCTACTTCTTCCATGGGACTGTCCTCCTGTTCCTTCTACTTTTATCCCCTCTCTATCCTCTCTGTCTGTCATCTTCAGCAAGGCTCCACTCTTAACCTTCGTTTCTTTCCTGTTTTTCTCTCGGTGTTTTGTCCTTCTCTTACTCAGCTTTTTTCTTCTATAGCAACGCTTGCTGCTTCCCACTTTTAGCGCGTGTATTACACAAATTTTATCTGACGCCTTGGCACAAATTGTCTCTTCGCACCCCTCACGTTCCTTCGCCAGGATGTTCTTTTCAGCAACTTCCGTTACTTCACGCGCCTATTTAGTCTCGGTTACTTTCTACAGAAAACCAGAACCCGGCCGCATTATCCCCAGAAACATCCGCCGGGTGAGTAAGGGCTTTTTCGAGGGTCACAATATTCTTCCCCGTCGTTTGTCCATATTGGTGGCCTTGAGTTCTCTACCTTTTCTATCCCCTCCTACTACTCCCGACAATAAGGTCCTCGTTATCTCTTGTCATCCTTAGAAATTTTCACGCTTTAAGAATTACTTAGAGATGGAAAAAATCTTTCAATCTATTTGAAGACATTCGATTGCCCTGCCACGTGACGTATAGGATTCGCTAACGTTTATTGCAGAAAGAGGGGAGGATCTTGAATAACTAAACAATTTTGAATTTCATGAACTTTTGTTGTTACTTATTCCTATATATTATATATAATGTACCAAAGAGTGTGACATAACCAAGTTTTCAAAATGCAAACTAGCGCCACTGCGCGAATAATGCTGTAATATAAATAGTAGCGGCCCGTAATTACGTTCGGTTAATTAATTTCATACGGCGCGCACGAGCGAGTCGGCCGAGCTGACGCGTTCGCATTAATGCCGAGTTTCTCGCGCGTTTATAAGGGGTGCCCGATAAACGAATTAAAACTGTTATATTTTGTGCTCGTTACGACCAACCTGTGTATTTTTAGGCAGCGCCGTGGAAGCCCTTCGGTCTCACACGGCCATACTAATTATCGACGATTTCAAAATTTACTTCATCGCTCCCGGCACGTAACTACTATATATCGATTTTCTTCGTAAGGGTTGAAGCACTTAAATTTAATATATAGCTATACCTAGAGTTTGCGAGTCCACAGCTCCAGATTTTAGTAAAGATTATTGTTATCTCATACAACAATGCCGGAAGCGATATATGTAGTCATTAGCAACAGGATTCCATGCATGATTTCCTGTCATTTTATTGTCCTTGTTGAACGTTATTGGAATGCACAATTTGTTGTCGAATTGCTTTGTGCCTTTCATCATTAGCGAAATATCAGTTACGCCGGAATCGCGTATGGGAACATTGTGCTTCGGGGAAGCGCCACGGTGTATCGTCGTCGTAGCGTTTAGCAGGAAATCGGTTCTAATTCCATTGTTGGCGTTATCGTTATCGTGCCATTTAACACGGAAACTCGATTAACGCGGAAGCGACAGCTGTCAAAACGTGTACGTGCTTGTAGAGTACAAACCGTGTCCGTGATCTGATGATCGGATTGGGTTGACGTTGTTCAAAATTGTTGGGAATTACATAAGTACTCTGCTGAGGCGAGCATAGATTAAAAGGCGATTATAAAAAGAATCACGTCTATAGAGACTTTAACAGGATACAAAATAAAAAATTTGAATATAATTTTTGCTTTTTTATTTGAGCTTTCTGAAATAGTATTGTAGATAGACCTATTATTGAGGATCAATCTAATAATTATTTATAGTATGAATAATTCATCCTCGTTTCTTGTTACGGGCCTGCATAGCTATATATTATTTAAGTAAGTACCTATATTTATTACACATAGCCTATTAAAGCGATAACTTTCCACGATCGGCAAATATTTGTTTTCCCATTAAATGTCCGGTCCTCCGCCCTTTTCTATGTAGATATCGGCACGCGGGTGCAAATTATGAATCCATGCTTTACGAAGCCCATTAATCCTCTCTATCTATAATTCATATAATACGTATGATATGCTATGTATAATATATTTGCATTATAATTAATTCATAAGTCACGATTGTCACGGCATACGTGTTTGTCCTATTTTTGAAACGAGCTCATATTTACTCGCTGTCCGATTTATTGTTTTGAAAATCGTTTGAAACGTAGGCGACATATTTGCACGGTATTTTAATTAGACATGTTGACTTTCGAAAGTGTTCATGTGACAATTATCGTAATGAAATTGAGAACGGAAATAAAAAGTGATTCTCGATCGCTTTGATTTCATTGATCAGTTTATGAGCAACGTGATCACTGGAGTCCTCTAAATGACACAAAGAAAAGTTATAAACACAGTGGGTGGCCGAGTGCGAGGACGGGGGCAAGACATAGTATTATCGATTCACCGAGGAAAAGTTTGAGATATTTGGCGATAGGAGCAAAGTGCAAAGTTCCTGGTCGGCCTTCCACGTCTAGCAAGATTCGCTTGGGCTGATGAAATGAGGTCAGTTAGAAAAAGCTAAAGTGATAAAGTTGCGCAGGGGCAACCATTTTCCTCCTTCCCTTTTTCTCCTCTTACTTATACTTCCTCACACTTTTCTATGCTTCAACTGTCTTCTAGCCATTGTCTATTCATTCTTTCTGTTTCTTCCTTTCTATTCTTTCAATCTTAAAACTTGACATATTTCTTCCCTCTTTACCACGGAGTTCTAAGCTCGTTCAATCCCGGAGAGTTTGGCTGGCTAATTTTTATTTATGGGAGTCGATTATCTCTTTTCCCACCAATCCACATTCTGGACTTTTCCACGTGCTCCGAACAAGTTTAATCCCGTCCACGGTTCTCCAAACCAGACAATCCGCTCTCGCGCTCGCCATTAAAGTCCTGAGTACATTTAGCAGATGTACGTGTATCGATCGTCACCCTTCTCCATGACTGATGTAATTAACTGTCCCGTCGACTCTTAGGCCATTCCGTTTAAGGCCCTTTTCGTTTTGGAATTGGACCGAGTTCTGCAGGCCATTTTAGAGTCCTTTGACTTTGATATTCCGACCCTGACTTTAACTGTCATGGCCGGCTCATACTTCAGACTGAAATTAACGAGGAGTAAATATTATACAAGGGTAATATTAAAAATAATAATAAACCAAGGAATACGTATCAGACAAATTACATATGCAATTTGCTAATGCAACGGGTAGACAGATTCCCTATAATGAAACTTGTTTTTCTTCGGAGTTCTAGTCTATATTTTTTTCGATGAAAGATAGCAAAACTGTTTTGCCGTTGGTTGAAAGGATGAAGGAGGGGACAGAAATTACAAGAATATAACGGGGTAAAAGAAGGTTTCTCAGAACGTGCCGATCGGCAATAACGAGAAACGAACCGTATGATTTTAAGGTGACTCGCGACAAAACGCGTCTACGGCAGGCCAATGACGGGTCATTTATCCGCGTTAAGCGGCCAATGACGCGAAAAGTCTACACACCTCATGTGGCAGCGCACATCGCCCACGCGATTAGAGTGCGCTGCATACGCAGCACAATTTTCTCCTCTTGCCTAATGGCCCATAACCTTTGATTGGGCGTTGTTTACGTGGCGCTTTTACTCCCTCTTCCTCGCCTAACGAACATGCCGCGCATTTCGAGTGAACAAATAACGAAGCAACTGCCCTCTTCTAATAAGTCACCGGTATCGCTCTTCCACTAGGGTTATATTTTCTGACCTTGTTCATTTATCTCTTTGCTCTGCAAGAGAGAGTAATAAAGGCAAAAAATGTATCTGCTCATCTATAAAGACAGTACACCGTTTTATCAGCTTATTCAACGACGCGATATCCTGCCTTGTCAGAGTTCTGCACACAGACCTGAAGTTGGTACTGCAGCAGTCGATAGTGAAATTGCGCACGACAGTAACATGCGCTGAACTCTCCTCTTGGAACGTCATTAATCAGCTGGGACATTACGAAGTGATGCGCAACATAACGTCTGCTATTACGCGATGTGACACTACACGTCGTTTCAAAACTCACCGAAAAGCGCCACCCGTTATACACGAGTGTAATTTGGTGAGATATTACGAGGTGCATCAGGCTCGACAGCAAGAGTCAACCAGTCAACCAACCTTCTATGCTATCTAGAATGTTCTCAAATGCTGAAAAGAAATTTGCTGTGTGAGAAATGCAAAAAAAACTGAAGAAAAAATAGTGCAATTTGATGAAAGGCGAGCAACGATATTTCAGGCCTCATTCATATCACTATATCGGTAGAACGGCAGAACGAGAAATATTTTCCAACATGACAAATTCCAGAGCGACCTTACTGAGACATCATTTTATTAGAGTTTATTGCATCAGGACGTATATATGTATTTGAAGTCTGTAGCTTGCGCGAACTGTAAGGTCGGTATCTACATACATATACACGGTGTCCCAGAACTTCTTTTGTCTCTCTCTCTCTCTCTCTCTCTCTCTCTCTCTCTCTCTCTCTCTCTCTCTCTCTCTGTAATTTCTTACGCAAATCGCGCGTTCTGCATGACGCTAAGACGTTGTGTCAGTATCGGTAGTCTGTCAGCGTATGCGCTGGGCTCTCGGACTGAAACAATTGACAGTCGCGCGATTCGTCTGAAGCTACAGCATATGACGTCTCAGTGCAACTGAACTTTGGCATTCCGCGACTATACCTCCCACCATGCAGCCATGACCCGCGACGATCATTCATTCTGATTGGTGCATCTTAAATACTTCCCATTTGAAAACTATTGCGAATTTTGGAAAACGGATTGCGGAAGGGTACTCGGGGCACCTCCACTCATCGCCCATTTTCCGCTACAAAAGAAGTTCTGGGATACCCTGTATAAAGTCGGAATTTCTCGATTTTTTCAAAAGATACCCATGGCTACGAGAAACAGACTGTAGAATACATAAACAGATTCAACATTCACATCTGCTACGGGTGTTTCTCGTTGACTTAAAAAATGCATGTGAAACCAACAATTAGCCAGTTCCCGAGGTTTTCTCCGAGGAACGTTCTTAGGAGAAAATCTGTAAAGAGGAAATAAAAAAGTTTTTCCTTCGCCGTTACAAGCTACGAGCCTTACCTTCTTATGATAATGGAATTATCATCACCGTAATGTGCAGCTGTGCTTACCGTTAATTTCTCTTAACACAAGACACAGCAAGTAATAATACTGGAAATGTTAAAGAACGGATTCCAGGCGAATTTCTCTTGAAAACTGTTCATTCCGCTTTGTAATTTTTCTTATCGTCCTTATCTCCAGCATTTTCTTTTCCCTCGTAATGCTGGACAAGAAAAGCTGTTACCCATGAAGGAGCTACGTTCTTTCACTCGTTCTACAAAGTGACAGAAAATAGTGGAAATACGAGAGGCACTACTCATCGACTCAGGAACAAAAAAAGAGCAAAGAAATATCGCGCGCTATACTAACAACTCGAGTCTTGAAAATTTCCGTAAGGCGATACTCACGATAACGCTCATCGTTTCTTGACGTCGCTCTATGTAGAGATTCGTTTTTGATTTCCCCAAGGCATCGGGATGAGGGGCACACGATAACCTTGCGATGATCTGTCGTGTGTCAGCTCGAATAAACTGTCAAGCAATTTTCTTCTAGCGGTTTTTTCCTTTTTCTTTTTTTCTTGCTTCTTTTATACGCGTACCCGTCAATCGCACAAACGAACGGGACATTTATCGACGAATATTCAGAAATGCCGGTTTTCTACGTACTATATATAGAGGACCGACATCGTATTTTATTTTCGAAATGGCAGAATCTTGGGTTATCTTCTGTTAACTTGCCAATAAGTATCTTGACATTTCTGTGTTACAGATTGATTGAGTTAAGCCATGAGGTGTGTGTCGTGGAAGGGTAGATCAATGGCGACATTGACATACTGAATCTTATGCGAACCTTCACGTAACGTGTAACATGGAAATACTTTAGTAACTGTTTAAGATCGAGAGATACACAGTAGGGGTTGCAATAGAGAAACAGTCAGGAATAACTTTGTTCCACGAATAACTGACCCGCCAGGTATAAGATGAACTTTCCTTTTCGTCATAGAAGTTACGGAGAGATTGTTGGTACGAGGGTTGTTTTTCGCAAGGGATGACTGAGGGTCGTCAGTACTGCCAATTAAACTATAATGCTTGGTCGGCTTCAAGTGGATTATTTATTTTCTTCAGGACACATTACAACCCTTATCCGTTTGGCCTATAATAATCGTTTGCTACATCAACCTCGGCTTTGTAAATGGTGGGTGGACGAACAATGACTCTACCGGTAGATTGCAAATTATAGAAGAAGCAGAGAAGTCAAACGGTAGAAATAAGAAAATGGCGGTGGGGTAATATACAAGAGAAATTAAAATTGCGGTTTTTCAAAAAAATGGGCATCCGGATATATCTATTTAATCTTGGATAAAATGGTAGTAACGGGTAGAAAAAATTAAAAACCCTTCCACCCTTTGTACCAGATGATTCGATAGTCTAACAGCAGACTTCCTGGCGTCTAATGGCCTCACGAGCCGTACTCGTACGAGTAGGTACGAGCACTATGAGCCAGCCAGCTTTAGCTTGCGGCTACAGCTTGGTGTACACGTTTGCGCGATAATCGAGCTGATTTAAGAGGGCTCAGGCTTCCGGCCAGGCAGGAAAACGCTTCGATATTAGGCACACCCGTTATAGGGTATAAGAATATACCTATATTGTTCTATACCTATATATACTGTATATAATATATACTATACTACATACCTACTATCTGGCCAGTGTAACACCGCTGGCGTGTTCCACGGTAATATTCGGTAATTTTTCGTAATTCGAAGTTTCCTGCCCTAAAAGTCGCAACCCTCTCACATCGCTTTTACCTACATCGACACGACTATTATTGTCGGTGATTCACGCGACTCGAAATTACTATCAGCCATTATCGCGCGGCATGAGTATCTTCGCTAGCTATTACATTGGAGTTTCCTACGAGTTTCCTACTATATATTTGAGTTATATACGGGGTGTATATATGGAGCCTTTGGTATATACTCTCACTGAAACCTCTAGGACACCCTCGAGCTTCTCCACGGGGTAGCTCTT
The DNA here is from genome assembly GCA_030142225.1 of Pachycephus smyrnensis. Classification (NCBI taxonomy): domain Eukaryota; kingdom Metazoa; phylum Arthropoda; class Insecta; order Hymenoptera; family Cephidae; genus Pachycephus; species Pachycephus smyrnensis. Next base: position 696,492 of record JARQST010000096.1, on the reverse strand, counting down.
CGACTTCAAATTCACGTGGCAACCCTTGCTCAGTGACATGCAAGCTTGCCTGAAATCTTTTTACAGGCGAGTGCCTATGGTTTGCATATACTATATGTATATATACCTTTGCCATATGTAAATATGGTATGCCTATATGTACATATGTAAATACGTATTTCGACACCTCACGCTCTTGTCAAGCATTTCGTTTGCTGAGCGTGCCGATGAACGGAATATCATCCAGATTATTTTCCTAGAAAATAAAAAGCAGTTGCGATCGAGACGCAGCTCTCTCGCTACTCTTGGACATATTTATGGACAATGAAACTGTTGCGTGTCGACGGACAGCGTTGAAAAGGGACGTGACGTTCGTTGGTAACAAAAGAATATATGTTTATTTCTGTTACTGTTATGAATAGTTATAGGACTATGTAATGTAGTGATTTTCAATGATTATAGTGTGTTCTATAGCGTGTTGTCAATCGTATAAAAGGACATTTCAGTATAGTGAAGAAGTACGAGCGGTTGAAAACCATAAAATGTGAATTATTGAAGTAAATGGTAGTTTCGTAATGTCGACCTGGCGACCTCACGGTCATTCAGAATGAAATGGACGCGTACAGCGTACAGCGGAGAGGCGTCGAGTGTTTCCCCGTTATGTTTTATTCAACGACGCCTCTATTATTACGGCCATCCCTTATATACGATCTGCGGCAACCTCCTGGCCTTGCATATTATACGAAGTACAACCACCGTAATAACCTTCGCGATCGATAATCCATCTGGCTGCGATTCCAGATAACGGAAATCGTCGGCACCTCGTTGGATTTTTATCATGACTCCGAGCCGCGGAACGTCTTCACGATGAGAGATGAGGGATAAGGGATGAGAGATGAGTGAACGACTTACCATTATGCTTCAGGATATCAACCCCGGTTCCAGGCATTGCCACATACCCTTCACTGACCGCAACTATGTAAAGGATATCAGTAGCTAATCGGCATCTGCAAAATCGAAAAGCTTCTTTCTCCACGTGCATGATTCTGAAAAGTCTTTTAAGTGGTTTCAATTCGAAAGCTGCTCCAAATTAAGAATTCGGAATTTTGAAGAACCAAGATATTTTCCAAGTAAAAGTATTCATCATTCTTCTGAAAAACTTTGACATTTTTTGTTCAGTAATTAAGAAGACAATCATATGTAGAGGCAGATATAGCAACGGTCGATGATTTCGGGGAATGAGTGGAATGTGCGTGATGGATGTTCAAAGACGTGAATCAACGTGAGACAGAAAAAAATGAGTCAAAGAAGAGAGATTAATTGATTGATTTCTTTATTATGCCTTAATTGAACTGTGAGGCAAATACTTAACATGAAGTGAATACCACCTTAAATCTAATACAAGTGAAAATTAGCGAAGACAACAATACGCAAGGAAAGAAGCATAGATAGTAAAAGTACAAAAGCACTACAAGAAATAATAGAGCGAAAAGTAATAGTAGGATAAGTAGTAGCGCAATAATGAGCCAAATAATAATTAGTAATAAATACAGTATGATAAGCAAGGCAGGTACAAGGTACAACATATAAAGAAAGATAATGCTACAACTGCCGAAAGCGTGGCACTATTTACAAAGATAGAACCTGATATTGACTACCTATCTACTGAGAGACATTCATGATTATTCTCCGTCCATTTCTAGTAAAAATAAGTGAGAGAATGTTTTTTGAAAATATTAATAGACGAAATTGAAGTGACAGAAGGAGGGAGAGTGTGCCGAATGAAAATAGCTGACAATTGGACTGAGTTGCGAAAGAAGGCAGTGTGATGAAGCGGGATGTGAAAACAGGCAGAGGAAAGCAGACGTGAAGAGATACGCAAATAGGATCTTTCCTGACAAACAGTTCTCTTAAGTATGAAGCAGAAGAGAGGTTGCCATATTTGGTAGATATGAGCGGTCAGGAGATACAGACATTTTACAAATATTTCAATTGGCGGCGATAAAGTGTGATGTGGTCGTCTCTCCTTCAGTCGAAGATGAATCGAATAGCACAGTTCATGAGTCTTTGGAGCTTCAAGTTGAGCTTAACAGTTAGATCGAGATAAACTAAGCAGCAATTATCGATATAAGGAAAGATCAGGGTGGTGATGAGTTTGCACCTCAGCCATTGCGAGAGAGACTGCTTGTGAAATTTCAGTTTGTGCAGAGTAGAGCAGACTTTTTGAGAGATGTGATATACGTGGCTATTTCAAGAAAGATTATGACTCATCATCGCCCCGAAGTTCCGGGCTTCGCTTACATATGGCAGCTTGTTACCATTCACAATAATTGATTGTAACAAATTCAAATCAATAGATCGCACATACGGATTGTTACCAGGATCATGATCTTAGACTTAGAGAGATTGAGAGAGAGACCATTCACATTGGCGTATCTGAAAATAGCCATAGCATCTTCAAGAATCCTCTATAACCCTATTTGTAGCATAGCTGGAAGACAACTTAAGTAGATTTGGATATCAACGGCAAATATCATGTGGCTAGAGTGGCTCAAGGAGTTCCCAATGTTATTAATGGAAAGAGAGAAGAGTAGAGGACTAAGTATGGAACTGAGGAACTCCAGTTTTTATAGGCAACTATTTTGAGCAATTGTTTTTATTATCAATTAGGGTTTGAGTGCCACCAGTGAGATGTGAAAAGAACCACCTCAAAGCCTGAGTAAAAAATCCGAATGACTTTAACTTCAGGAGCAGACGACTGTCAGGGTAGTGTTAAATGCTTCGTTGAAGTCGAATAAAAGAGAGAGAGGGTGTGCGAGCAGTGCTTGAGTAAAAACGCGAGTGCGGATGGTTACTCAGTCGAAAGCGTGAAGGTGAAGCTTGAACAGCATGATCAAGTATAACAATAAATTGTGTTTACCTCCCTAAATTGTCATCCCTACTTATCATTGAGCGTGATCCTACACATATTAACCCTTTGAAATATACATTTTTCTCATGATCGGATTTTTATGAAATTTAGTATACACGGGTTTTTGGGGTCGCTGATTACGAATCCGTTATCAGATTTTCAAAATTCAAAATGGTGGATATACCCCCAGAT
>JARQST010000096.1:658912-693310 GCA_030142225.1 Pachycephus smyrnensis | reverse complement strand
GGTTGGTAATTGATGCATTTTTTCTGAATTCAAAGAGGTGTAACACCGGTGTTACACCGTGCTTCAAAGGGTTAAACCGAAATATTATTCACGATCATTTGAATTTGCTTTGGCCACAGTGCTATTAGACTAGCTAGATAGAAGGAGGTTCCATAAAGTCATATTCAGCAAATCTTTGTATTCTGACGTCACAGTTAACATTGTTTTCTCTTTTCTCGAAAAAAAAGTAGATAAATACACTCACGCAACTAGACAAGGGTCAATTGTTGATTTTCATGACAAAGTACAGTTCTACGTGGCATCTGTCGTTCTGTAGATACCTTATGGTGAATCTTCGTGTCCAAATCATTCACCGAAATATCTCTACGGTTTTCTCGACATTTTGGTAAGGTAGGAGGAATCGATCATTGAGTTTCCATTCTTGCCGTAGCACTGCTCACTGGACGCGTTTGCATATATTCACGTGATAAAACACTAAAATTTTCTATGTGAAAACTCGTTTAACTATACATATATAGCGTAGTATAAGTATAGTATACTTATATACAGTTTCTATACCTAAAGTATACGTACTATATATGCCTGTATGAGACTAGTAGGTACATAAGTGGAATCAGGTGACAATGGACACGACTGGAAATTGAGTTGGCACTGATTAGACATTGCAGGCGTGCCGTCATGCCTTTATACCGTCATGCCTCGCCGGAATTTACTCTACATACCCTGCAAGTCCTATTTCGCAGCGGATCTGCTTAATATCAGCGGACGACTTAAATCAAAGCCGGTGGCAAGCGTCGAATTACTGGTGGGCGCTCGAGAGCGTCTACGGGGAATGTGACGGCGCCATGGAATTCACTGGATAAGCGAAATACTTTACTTGAACGTCGTTAACTTTACGATAACGGGGAGCGGTTTTCCCGGGACGGAAACCAGCCACTCCAGGATATGATGATGGCGATGATGATTTTATTGCCGGATTAATTTCCTCTTCGTGCTCGAGTTTGGTATCTTTCACCGATATTATTATATACCTACCCGGTAATGTAGAAGCTTCAGCGATTTATGAATCGTTATATATACATCAATGAATGGGTGAGTTTAACGCACATTCAATCAAATGGAAAACATTTGTTTTATACTCTGTGAGTTTACTCGGTATTACACTCTGTATATTTTTGGTGAACCGGTTATATCCTCTTTTAATCATACTTCGGACAAAGACTATATTATACATGAGTGATTCAGGATTTTCCAATCTAATCGTTATAACGGCAATGCTACATACTACGTCATATATTGTAAAAATATATGTGCGTTGTATACCTATATACATCCAGTACGCGTCACTTTGTAGATTTTTCTCCCTGGCATAAAAATATTAAAGCATGGAGTTTCGTTCGCGATGAAGATACTACAGATTTTCCAGAGACAGAGGTGTATAAGATATAATGGATATTTTACTGATATCTTATATCTAGATACATATGTACAAACCACCCAGTATTCATAGAAACTAAATGGAAAAAGGAGTATAAGAGTTAATGCATATAGAAGAACGGTAAATATTATTCTGTTTTCACCTTAATCCGATTCGTCGAAAGATATTTGTTTCCTGTAATAGCTGAAGAAGCATTACAGGAACAGTGGGTATTATGTATACTAATGTTACTTGTCCACCTGAGTGTAGATAAAATATCCATAAGAAGTTATTCACTGCTTCCAGATGTTTTCAAGGTACTGAGAAAAAAGAAGCTTCCCCAGTCTCGAGCAAAGCTAATCACCATTGAAATAAGGACTGTTGACTTAGGTTAAGTTTACACAGGCCGGCGTGTATCAAGCATGTTTGAGTACGTAATACTTACGAAGAGGCTATCGGTAACAAAAACGAGCATCTTCTTGCTGTAAACTTACAGCTGACCGTCCTTGTACCTGCTTTGTTTAATATGACAACAAAATTCCAAGATATATATTCTCACAAGTATAAGTGTATACTATGTAAACGTATATGGAGATTCGTGTGAAAGTACGAAGATGGTCTTGTATACTTATGAAAGATATTTCTAAGGTTTAGAACAACCTGGACCATTATATCCGGTAAGCTAGAGGTCTTTTCGTAAAGCAATGTTCTCAGAGCCCTTTCTAGGAGGCGTAATCCATTTTGTGCCTTTACGAGGATTTCCCATACTCATCTCTTTGAGTATTTCTTCTCCGACCATTTGACATCCATCCATTCGGCAAATTAAACTTCCCGTCCTTGACGGATGTATACCTATACGGGTTCGCTTGACTGCGCGCAACATTTTTATCCGGTCAAGTGTCACTCGATCTCAATTTGTATACAATTTCCATTATTGATTGGTAAATGCCAGTGCAGCAATTCAACGATTTCATCCCTTCTATGTTCTCTGAACTCTAGCATCCTTGTCCACACATTTGTTCTCTTCTCTATAGATATTACTATCCACCCTGCTGCTATCACACTGTGGCGTCGTTCTCATAGGTTGGAATTAGCGACGATATTGGTATCTACTGTGTTCTATACACAATTCACAATAAAAAGTCAGGACGGTTGCAAAAATGTTTGTCACCGATGAATGGTGCGAATGGTTAGTTTCTATGTTTGTCGACCATATTTTTCCCGATGACAGAACGGATCCGCTAACAGAATTTCAAACTTTGGTAGCACGCCAAATTATTATCGTCCCTTGTGTTTTACATTGTCTCGGATCAGCTCTGTCAGGGCGACCAGGATGTAACCTGGTTTCCTATTGGATGATGGCTATACATGACGTTAGTCTCATACACGACTATTGCCTTTCACGAAAATTACTCCTTCCTACAAGACACTCGCTGTATAAGTAATACAGGGAGAAGTGCATGGCTGGTACGAATACTGGTAAGCAGAAGTTTTGATGGCTGAAAAGTTGGCTGCAAGTAGTCAAGAAATTCCCATATGCTATGCTTGTGCTCAACGTCATATAGACGCGAGAACTTTTGGATTTGAGTTCATTCAGTAGGCTGTCCATATTGGTATGTAGAAATTTCAAAACTTTTTTTAATATTAACAATAACATATCGACTATGGATCAATGAGATTATATCGTACACAGATTTTTTATGTGTGGTATAAACTTATATAAATTTATATATTTCTACGCGTTCTAGATTTTACGATAGATACAACTACATTTATCAATATAACAGATACGGGGGATTCTCCTAATAAATGGCCGGTAGTATGTGTATCCCTTATAAACTCGGAATTGCCTTGGGATAAGTCGTAAATAGGATTAGCCCAATTTCACTCGAGGGGTCAGGGAGTCGAAGTTAGGTTTTACGAAACTGTTATGTTGCGTTATGTTACGTTTGCCTTACGTTACACGACGTAACGTTACTCGGTAGACTGATCCTGACCCTCGGAATTAGCTTCGTTATGCCTGTGGGCTTTCAAATCCCAATATGGAACAGGACAATTTGTATCCATATTGGTGGATCGTGCCATCCCCCATCCACGGTGTGGATGTGGCCTAATGATTGAATCCGCAGAGAATGTGTCTCGACGGAACTACTACCAAACTCCTCGCTTATTTCTGGCTTGGGAACTACTTCGAATATCCTCGTGTATCCTCGCCAGAATCCTAACTTAACTTGCGCCACAACGTAGTTCCTCACCACCATCCGTACGCATGGTTGCTTTCAGGATCATCGTTCCGCAAGGTAAATAGGATTGGAAAGTCATGGAAAATCGAGTACAGTTGATGAGACGGAGGGATCTTCTCAATTTTTCATAGCTCATTTCCGTTATCTATATAGTACTCTACCAAAAACGAACATCGAATTTCGTTCCCTCATGGAAAGCTGTGTGAGCCGCAGGTGTTTATACCAATTTTATTTTTTTTATTCTCCGATTCTTTTCCCCTTCTCTATATCGCGTGCGTATCCCTGTTTATACGATACCTTTTCCATAACGTTTTCACGACACAGGAAATCGAACGTGTGTTATATACGATATACCTACCTACCTATATATACCTATGTATATAATATACTATATGATATGACTGTAGTAGTGTTAGTTACTGACTCAATCTACTCTCGTGCATCGCAGCACCGGCATTTCTGATGCGTTTCGTCGATTACGATTGGTTCCGCGCTCGACGAACCTGCCCCGCGTCCTCTATTTCATTTTTTTTACGATGTTCTATTCTCTCATTTTATAACTGGCCGATGTGCATGGCGCGACAGTGCGTCTGTCCTGCGAATTCGATGGATTCGTTCGAGAAACAGGATTTTTCACCTTCGAATGAGCGCAAAACGAGGAACAGAGTTTCGATTGATTTACGGCAGCGATATTCCACGCGCGGTATAAGTATTATATCTCATGGAGATAATATATAGAATTTTCTACAAATTATTTCCTATATATTCCATCTACATAATGTACTCAGTCATATTCATTGGAGAGCGGAAATAGAACTATAGCACGGAAGGAAGTGCATGCAGATACATTGCACGTATATTATAGGCAGGAATTAATCGACCTAGAGCCACGATCCAACATATAAATATCTACGTATACTATATGTATTTTATATACTATAGATACATGCGAGAGTTCGCGTCTCGTAGCATCTGGTCAACGTGAAGTAAGTTTCTAATTTATTGCGATTTGAACCACGTAGCATCGCACGTACAAATGCGGATGTAATATCTCATGACTGGCATTCGAAACTCTAAGTGTTCCTAGACTATAGTCATAGTTGTGTACAAAAATACTTAAACAACAAGATGCAGCTGGACGCACTTAATTTTTCTTAGGTATATCCAGGGTACTGATTAGTTATGGATGTTAAATGAAAACTTGACAGAGAAAATATGATATATTTACGTAAATAACAATGGATCTTAGAAGGTAATTTTTTGCAAAGGGAATGGTTCACTCTAGATCAAGAAGTTCAGGTGAAATTTCAACGAGCAGTCAGCGATTGCTCGAGATTTTTTATCGGTGCCGTACATCGACGGACATAAAAATTCAATTGCCACTCGAAAAGTGTCCTCGTAGACTTGGCCGATCTCCAAGTAGCGAGTACGAAACCTTATACTCACTGCTTTCACGTATGTACCTATCCACATATCTCTCTACGCTCTCTGAAGCCTTTTTGGCAACCTGCACGCAAGTCAAGAGACTAGATAGGCTAGATATACGCGGGTAGGCAGATACGTACGTATACGTCACGTACCTCGGTATGTTGGAAATGGATGGTCTGATATATATTTCTGGTTTATGTCAGTATTTTTTGTGAAATAACATATATGTAGAGTAATTTAAAATACCTTTTTTTGCTTATCTATTTATGAAGCTCTGTAATGCGATACGTTGAGAGAACGATATTCAATCCAATGTAGAAAATGCAATGAGATATTTTCTCATTTTTATCGTTCTAAGAAACTCAGATGTTGGATGTGAAACGGATTGCTGCGGTAAAACAGTGATGTCTATACAAATGAAAATAGCTATGAGAATTATAATTAAATTTATGAATCTTCTGGCAAACTTCTGAAGTCTAATTCTATTTTCTAATTTTTGTATTTAAAGTAATAGGCGGAAATCATGTTCCGTATTAGGATCCGACATGTGGGAGGAATTTATTGGTGATGTAGTCAATATAGCGTCAGTATAAGCGAACTTTCAAAATTAATGCAATATGCCGAATTACATTTTTAGCTTTAAATGCTTTTAAAATTATAAAATATCTGTCGATATGCCAATACGAGTCCTTTTCTCGACGAATATATGTACAACACTAAACAGCGTCTGCAAACATGCACCTTCAGAGAACTTTCATTTTTTGTCATCAAATGTCATAGCGTCATATGTTAGATCCCAATATGAAAGATCAGTCCCTTACATTATACGCATTGTCATTATTTTAGGTTATCGGAATATCGGATATAGTATTTGAATGGAGCAAATATCATTTAATTATTGGCTTCCCACTTTATTGCATATGAAATAATTATCTGTATATTAGTGTTTACACCAAATATTTATAACCCCTGCTTTTATATTATCCTTGGGCGTGTGCAATGATAACTACACAAACTATATACCGTATAGTATACCTAAACAATCAGTGCAATAATAAGACGTTCTATCTTGCCGTAATTACCAGTTGGTTTATTTCAGTTTCCATAGTAAATTCCACACCGAAGTTACCGATGTTACGTAATAGAAGCACAGAGTGCATGTACCTGAAGAAATTCTTATGTTCTTGACCGTGTATATCAAGGACAGAAATTTAAAAAAAACGATATTACGCCATGAAAAATACTGTACAAAGAAATTACACAGAACAGCTATATCGTTAAAGAAAACTTTTTATCTATCCAAAAAAAGAAATGTCTATGGATACTCCTTTACAAGCAGTTTTACGAGTATATACTACAATGGTATCAACCGCCCCTAAACCTTTAGTGTTTTTAGTGTCCAATGATAGTCAAGTACTGTACCGCTAAGGTCTAGGTGCCTTCGATGATGATATACAAAGGTATCAGTAGGTAGCTAAGGATCCTCGAGTGGGACCGGTTAAATCTGACGCCAGGGAAGTAAGCATTGAAAAGCAAAGTCGCTGAATATGCGTCGTCACGTTTTGCGTTTAGAGGCGACGCTATCCATCCTCGAAGGATCCATAAAGGATTTATACTTGAGTACCCAAGCAGTCGTCCGCAAGCGTCCCTTCCATCCTTCAAGATGGGCACTGTAACACAACATACTTTAAGCATATGCAGACAGACAGGCGATTCTACTCAACACGCTATACTATAGACAAGGGACTCTACATGGAGACAAATTTCCTGTGATTCTTACAGATGTTCAAGTAGTTAATATAGAACTCGCATGTGAAAATAGGGATAGCAGTTGTGTTATGTAAATTTAAAATAATTTTTAAGGGATGTCTGGCAGATGATAAGTACACTGGAATAGAAGATAAATTTCACATATCTAGAGTGTAGAATTCACATATCGTAAGTCTACTGTGAAAAGTACTACAGTTGTACTGATGTAAAAGTTACACTACTAGTAAGTAAACGTTACTTTCATTCACATGACACTAATGTACTTTTTAGAGGCGTTTATTGCGATCCCTATTCTTCCTCGCGAGAGCAGTAAAAATTACTGAAAGATATGTATTCCAAAAGTCCATCATTCACGTATAGATACTTTTACGATAATAATATTATTTTATACAGAAGTATATATAAAATGCATTTTACTCTCAGCAGCCATACTTTAACTATATCGTCTACTTACAGATCTCGGAAAGATCTATCCTACGTTAAATCGAAAATAAAATACTTTAGAAAGACGATACTGATTGCCACTGACTCCTAGCCTGCGCTGAGAAACGGTGAGTCTAGATGAGACCGAGGAGACACTCTAGAACAATCAAATGGCGAGCATGGCTTAAAAACGAGTCAAGTCGATAATTCTTACTGAATAGGTAAGGTAATTTCTACTCGAATGATAAGTAATTTTTACATGAGAGTAATGCTAACCATACATCCGTTGGGATTCTCAGAAAGAAAACAAATCCTACTACATAATAACATAAAAGTGAAATGACGGACGAGCGATATTTACATCATGTGACGTGCGTATTGCACATCGGAGAAATTGCTTTTGAATTCTAGTAATTTTCACTTGATTAAGATGCAAATTATACATAATTTATGATAATAATTACTGGAGTACCTTTACTGAAATCTACGTGTAATTTTTACAGTTCCCACAGCAAAAATTACCCCTGTTTTGTAATAAATTTCATCGGAAAAAAATGTAAAAGTTACTTAAAATCATTTCCTTCAGTGTAATGTAAAAATTACATCATTATTTCTTCCTGCGTAGAAAACTTTCTGTTCGTTTTTGATTACATATGGGTAAATGATCTATTTACAGAGGATCCATAGGACAAGATCGGACCAAAATGTATAAGCAAAGTCGTTGCTATTTAACATCACAAAAGTACGTATGCGAAAGTGATGTATGAGAGTATAGGAATTTGCGAGGGTTTGTTGATGAGGTGAAGAAAATAAAAGAAAGAGAATGCGATGCTTTTCGTTTCCGGTAGAAACGTTTCCGCACGCAAGACGCATACTAGACAGTAAGCACGCGAACGGAACGCGCTTAGGTTTAGGTTACGTGACGCCATATATCACTTCTTTTCTATTACACTTGTAAATATTCTTCTTATACTTTTACCATCCGTGCGTTCCTTTAACCTTTGTATTTCATGCCACTTTTAGTTTCTAGGTTAGAATGTACGGAACAGCAGAGTCATTGTCGAAGGTCCTTCCGGGTTCTCCATGGATGAATGAAGGTTAGTTAGACAAGTTATCTTAGTTAGCTAACTGCCTTATCCTTTGGCGGATATTCTTGCGGTCACCATCTAATTTCACTGACACGAACGATGAGTTAGAAACTTTAGAATCGATTTAAACTGGAAACTTCCTGAACACTGGATAGATATTCTACGGTGTTTCGGCTTCGTTACGCATTCAAGTGTTCGGAACGGATTCTCCACGCTAGGAACTGCCTTGAAATCTGTTGATCGTTCGTTTATCGATACTACCATCGATTTCCGGTTATTTAAGGCATTCTAGTGTAACACCTTCCGACATGCATTAAGCGATTCCTATTAGATAGATAGGTACAATGATAGAAGCTTGATTATTGTTAGAGATCAATTAGTTCTAGTTGTATAACCATGGATTTTTGTAATTTTTGAGTAGGCTAGTTGAGAAAGCATGTTCTTTGGAAAGAGTTTTTAAAAGTGTAATGGGCGGTGAACTTTTGCGCGAGGAAAAGAATTAAAGTTTTACTTACAAAATAATAAAATGGATAATGATTAAGTATTTGATGGCCTTGAATGTGGTCACGGATGTATTTTTATACAAATACAAATATTTGATAGAATCCAGTAAGAAACACGCAATGGAGTTTAATAAAGGGAAAGAAAATTATTAGAGAGTTTTAGTGTACGAATATAGTTCGGCGTAGATGAAGATGTAAGAAGTATTATTTCAATATAATTTTATTTTCTATTTACATCCTTGATTTTCTTGTTGCTTGGCAAATTTAATTTTGTCTTCATTTTACTGTTAGTTATCTATTTTCTTTTGTTATCAATAATAACAGATACCTTTTTGCCGATAATTCATAATCTTCCACGGACTTAAAAATCAACAGACTTTTTACATAGATTTTCATTTCGGTCTCTACTTTCTCTTCAACTTTATATTTGTTAAAATTCATAATGGGGTAATGAAGAATTTTCAAACTTAATAACACTTACTACAGCATATATCACACTGCTGCGAAACTTTATCATTCATTTATAGATCATCGTTATTCTTCTATCCAGCAAATATTTGATAAGAAATAAGTCAACAAATTTCTCAGACGTAGTCCACCCATTCTAATCTACTGATTGTTACTCTCTGCATCGATTCCTTGAATGTTACTTAATTAATACTTCTAAATCTTTATATTATGCGTAAAGAATGTGAAAGAAAACGCTACATTGTATGTTTCTTTGATTACAATTTTTCTAAACTGTATTGTATGAGTTTCCCATTTATCTTGTTTTGTATCATATTGGTTATCGATAAACACGAAAAAAAATTACCAATATTCGACGAAAAAATGTAAGAGCACCTGCGGAACAAAAAATTTGTATCGTTTTACTGCACTTATTAATATTAGGGGTACCCATATATAATCAGTTCTTTTTTCAAATTATTGAGGAATTTTAAAAACGACATTACTCATGAGTACCTATAATATGATTCCAAATAAATACACTATGACAGATTGTCTTAGGCAGAACAATTTTCTATATAAGTAAAATAAAAGTTTTAATAAAGAATTGCTTAACATTCTTTATTAGAAAATAAAAAAATTTGTTACTTTCACAGAAAATAACTGTTTAATTGCAATGCATGTGATCTATAATAAATAATAATTACACTATGTTCAAAGAAACATGATAAACCCCCACAAAAAGTTTTTTCTCAATCAACATTGTGCTATCATGAAACTTCGTAAAAATTGTCAATGCTATTGATCGTTCTCGTACAGAATTATTTCTACAGGTTTTATATTCCGCCATAGGTGATACTTACGTCTCTACATGTCAATAAGTGGTTCTATTCGTGATGTGACACGCAGTGTTGCAAACTGCGGTAGACATTCAATTCCGCAGATACTTTTTTCTTCATTTTCTTTTTTGCCTCCTGCTCCTCATTTATTCTTTTCTCATTTCCTTGTGCTACCTTTTTTTTCTTTTAATCTCTTCCTTCTTCCACGATTCCATTCTGCATTCTAGTTAGTGAAGCTGGACCATGCGTCGAGCTAGCGAGTTCGTAAAATAGGCTAAAATTGGCGGGGTGCGAAAGGTTTTCGGAAGTGAACTAGAGTATCCATCGGCATCAAGAGGGATGAATAGCAAGGAGAGGTTAGTAAGGGTGGGATGGGGTGTAACGCAAGAGGTCAAATGAAATGAAATGGAGGCTGTGTTTAAGAGCGAAGCGAATCAATAGCCGAGGCTGCACTGTGACTCGTAGGCTAGATGTAGGTCATACAGTTAGCTTCTCTCTCTCTCGCTCTCTCTCTCTATCTCTCCCTTTCCCTCATTTATCCACTTGTTCGTATATCTGTTTGTATCCTTCTCTCTCTATACGCCCATTGATTCTACGTGCCACAATATATTGCATTGGCATCTCACAATCAACGGTTTATACATTTTTCATAAACAAATTCCTCGGACGGACCCCTTTTCGCATGGCAACGACATTCGATCTTGTAAACGAGTGACTTCAATGTTAAATTTCCCGCGCGTGGAACTATGACACGAAGACATATACTGAAGAACCATAAGTAGAAAATACGGAGGCGAATAATTTAAAAAATTACGTATTTGCATATATTTTCCTAAACCGACTTTTGTAAAAATTTCATTGTAAAAAGTTATCGTATGCTTCGTATATTTCGTGTGAAGTGCCTACATTTACCTTCGAATATTAACTTTTCCCAGTGTAAATATCGCCCGCTATTGTGTGTACTTGATTAACATTCACCAGCGAGAGTAGCGCGTTTCGCGACTTTCAGCGAAAAACAAGTGTGAATTTAGAGTCTAGTAGATATTTTTGCAATGGGTACATTTTCTCTGCTATACTATTATTTGAATGATTTTTTTTCCTCCAGCATCTACTTACTCCCACACTTCTACACATTTCATGCTTCGAAAACTATCTTATTCTGATGATGTATTCGCACTCTCGAAATATCAAAACGTTTACGAATAGCAGGCTATTTCCTATTTTAATTCGAAAAAATCTTACGTAATCTTAAGATTCTATAGATTTCGACTTAAGTAAATTGGAACGCGATAACACAAAGCGATACATTCTCGAACGTAGAAAAATATTCACGTTAAGGTTTTGGAAATTCTTCTCTAACTTTCTGCAAGTATTCTATATTTATAACTACAGAGGGTTATAGGTAAATGCCCAGGATGGCTAATCAGCAAAGTAAATTTATTTGTCCAACTATATTAAAGATTCGTTATCTAGGGCGAAATTTTTCGAATATTCTGGCAAATGATTCCTCCATGCTGTAGTATGGCGAAGCAAAGTGCAATTGGTGCCATTAGGTCAAATTAGTAGTTAACAAATTAACCCCGTGCTGATATATATGGTAAAGGATGGTAACATCGGGCCCCAATTTCATCTTCTATCCCCTACAACCCCTTTTTGCTGCCAATTGAAATAGAGGATTCGCCCATCGGGCATTGGCTATTGGCTACTTCCAATGGCAAACCTATTGATTATCCGCGTGCATTCCTACCACTTTGTCCATTTGGGTTTGATTAATTATAATTGCAGTGTCGATGCGAATGGGTTCCTATCGAAAACCACATCACGCTGTTCATTGTTCTCACCTCTCAAATTTTCCATCACTGATGATTAGTAAATCTTATTTCAATTAGATTTTACTCCGACCTTTATTAACAACTGTTAAAATAGAAATTTTTTTTAATGAATTCTACAAAGGTTAATAGGTCATGACGTAATAAGTATTACTTATATCAATCTGTTTGATCTGTCTGCATCTCACAAGTGATCTTCGCTCTGGTTTTCCTTTATACTTTATACCACTGTATTTGATGTTAATTACGTTGAAAGACGTCGTTAATTAAAAGGAATACTGTACTCGAATGATAACCCTTTTAACCCATCAGCGGTGATGCTATTACTAGCGTCTCACTCCCACTGCTGCGTCGTTCTATAGGTTGAGTCGTGTCGCGTGAGAGAAAGTCTCATAGCGTCACCGCTGACGGGTTAATAAGTCTCCGTTTGATATACTAAGAATTATCTAGATTCCAGAGTCGAGAACGAGAGTCACCCACTGAAGTATATCTGAACCGTTGAAAATTAGTAAAATATAGACGCAATGATAACGATAAAAGATAATTGATACGAGGAGAGTAATTTGTAGTCTGATACTTGGAAACCCGCAGAGACTCGTTATCTATGCCGTTATTATTATCCTCATTAAATGTTCTTGGCCGTTAAGGTCATACTGAAACAGTGCGAAGCGATATTCGACCTACTTTGCCATCTCATTCCTGAATTCTACACGGTGATCTTCTTAATGGGCTACGTCATATTCTCGCCATTCTTTAGTATCGCAATCTGTCTCTCCCCTTCGAAGAGGGGAAGAGAGATTGAAACAGAGAGGGAAATATGAAGCTGGAATGCGTTGACCTAGCAAAGTCAACGCATCCGTGCCTCGTTATCAAGAATCATCCATTTCATTTTTTTTTCTCGCCTAACAAGGTCTATATCATCCTCATAGGATATTTAGACGTTTGAGAAATATTTGAAGAGGCTAACGTTCATCCTCATCGTAAATAATGATTTTAGTTATCACTAATCGATGTCATTTATTCGATAACCATATTTACAAAAACAATACAAACAATACTAAACATTTAATACAATGTGTAAGGGACTTAGGTACTTGAGAAAAAGTGTAACGGGGATGACCACTGGATAGGAGTAAATTGATGGGTGAAAAATACAAAATATAACAAACTGCAAGTACAAAGCGACAGGTGGTGCTGCTGATGGTAAAGGAATTTTAGTTCAGTAGCCTTCGTGAGCAGGATAAGCCGCAGTGTAATCCTGTAGAACGAGTTCATCCTGTACCCCTAATTCGTGAGGTTCAGCTTGGAGGTGAGGTTCAGCTTGAACGTGAATTTCAGCATGACCTTCGGCTTGTTGAGAATGACCCTGGTCTCCATAGGTCGCACCAGAATGATCATTATGACCGGAAGTGCGTATCACTGCGTGGAATCCATCCTTGTCCGCATGGTAGCTGACAGTCCTGACGCTACCACCAGGTTCCTTCACGCTGTACTCTCCAGAAACAGTGCTTCCTGCAGGATAATTGAAATAGATAAAAAAAAGATAAAGGTGGCGTAGAGGACAAGGACGACGATATGGATAGATGTCAGGTTAAGGCGGATAGATCTATTTTTTGGCGTGTACACGGCTGCGTCAAACGGCGGCCAATTAACATACCGTTTGCAGGGCAGAAGGGATGAAGGGCTTTAAGGTCGCATAGCTGAACGGCTTTTTACTAGGATTGAACTTTCGAGACGCAGAACGATCTCGCGAGGAAGTTAAGCGAATACGAACTGAAGGTCGTCGGATAGCTACGCGAGAACTCAGCCTCTTTCGTGTCCCTCGACGAGCGCAAAAACAGACCTTGTGTTTTTCTTTCTGTATTAGTATCAGTCGCGACATTAGGTATAATCGAGTGCGGTGGAGGAAGGGAAGTTAAAGCGATGTGGATGCCACGTGGTAAATTTTACAAAGAAATTGAGCCGGTAGTTCCTCCATCGTCTTATCCCTCTTCTCACTCCTCGTTCATCATCTTGTAAATATCTCAAGTGACGTTCGAGCTTGTTCAGACTTCCATTTTACCTCCAGCCGATTATTTAGAATATGATAATCCATGGGTAATCTGAGAAAATCGATATTAAACTTGGAACTATATTTGAATATCACAGGGGATGCTGTATTTAATCCTTCAGAGGACGCTACGTCCTTTGATCCATAAAAATTGTACAACTACACGGTCCGTAAGACCGGATACGTCTATTCAAAGCTTAAGGAGATAATAATTTTGACTTTTTAATAATTGATTTACCGTCTCTTGATTCCTTCTGTGCATGGAAGTCACCCGTGTGATGATCCTCTACACCGTAGGAAAATTCATACTTCGGATGCGCCACGTAGTCCATCGTGTATCCATGATTCTCGTGATCTTGACCGTGTAGATGATTATACTCATTGTGATGAACAACATATGGGACTTTCACCTCATATTCAGGGCCTTCAACCGGACCGTGAAAGTGCATAAATGAACTTGCCAGAGATACATGGGGATTGTGCCCGAGCGACTCGGCTCCAAGTGAAATCACGCCGGCTCGTGTCCAGTGTATATTCCATAAAACAAGATTTAGAGTCATCGTAACAGTGGAGAGCTGCAACCGAATTATTCAATATTCACATAATATCATCCAAACATACAGTTGTACAAAAAAGTATACATACCCGTCCAAAAAAAGGAATTATATACATTTCTTTAAGATGCAAAATGTGCATGCAATGTGTACTGGAACACCCATAGACAAAATACCCTAGGCTTGAGTACTGTTATATTCCTACTAAAACTTTTGAATAATTCTCTTGCGTCTAATTTCTATCAGTGAGAAGGAACTTCATTTTTGAAAGGGGTATGTATACTTTTTTGTACAACTGTATAAAAATTACACTTTGAATATTTATACTGTCTTACAAACTGTCCTTTGAACTAAAAATTCTTCAAACGAATCCTAAATAGTTTTCGAGAATTATCTTTAATAATCAATAAGCTATCCCTGTCTATCAAGGACATGCACGCTTCTCATACTATCACTTTTTTATCAATATTATTTACGTTTCAGGACGTGTAACGGTTCAACGCTTTAACCTTTCCATGAAGTTTACCGTCAGGTACTCATCCATCCTGTGCACAGCAGAATCGATTTCTCGTTTCCTACCTTCGATTACGTATCCGTAAACTTGAAACTGAACCGTTATAAGGTATTTCGGCTGTTACGATGTACTATTCCACGCATTATGAGGGACACAAAGTGTCAACGCATACAAGGAACGTATCCAGGAAGGTTACTCGATTCCCTTTACCCTTTACGATCCGAAATGCGCCCTTACAAACACCACTCGATTGCTCTTCCGGTTTATATATCTACACGTTTACTGGTCTATTTGTCTATTGGTCTTGTTGTCTATCAGTCTATTTGACTACCTTGAGAGCCATTTCTTCCATTTCAATATTAAAGGCGGTCGGGTGAGAACTGTAACTTTCCAACGTCTTTCTAGGCTTTTATACTGCAGTTGTCTTGCACTGCCCAGTACATATATGTAAGTAGATGTAATACGATGTTGCATCTGCCATAGTGCGTGCCGTCGGGAAGGAGCGTCGCGATTCCAACGCCCCACTTGGTACGTTTGCTGTCTCCTATAAGATGCGCATAAGAAACGATTGGAATAATGTCACTGTCGTACTGCTGTAACCATTTTTCACTTTATGTAACATCACGTTTTCTTGATGGCACGTGGAGCTTTAAGATAGTAATGACTTTTTTCGTGGGGACCGGTACGTGTTCTTTTACGTGTTTATGGGGCTTTTGAGAAAAGGTATCCGCGAAATTGTTGACCCACCAAGTAAGACAGACAACAGTGTTCTCTCTGAACAAAGAACAGCAGGCTTTTCGTGTTATTAATTGAAATCATTTTACCACCTGGAAGTACGTCTTCTCGTTTATTCAATTATTTTCTTGTTTTTTCTTGTCGTATTTTTTATACTATACGATAATTGTAAGATAATCAAACGGCTAAAAAAGAAAGTGGAAAATCGCATTCAGGAGACGAATTGTGTTTAGCGTTAATAATCATGTGTTATGTAATGGTTTGGTATTCTATTTCACGATTTAACTAATTATATTTGCGCTAACAATAAGTGAATTGCTGGAGGAATATATAAACAGCCTGTAGATGTAACAAATGCAATTGCAGTGATTGCTAGCGTATCAGCTATTGAGGATCAATTATAATTACACATAGTATTTTGATCGTGACCTTCTAGCTTTCTGATTAATTGTGGATATACGGATTTCTATCTTCACTCAGAGTTCACTCGCTTTGATATGATAACGCGTAAGGACAGAATGTGCGTTTATTGGTCTATATATTTTAGAAAGTAATATGTTATAAATAAATAGAATAATTTTATTTGATCGTATGACGAAAATGATTCGTAATGGAAAAAAAAATTCTCTCCGGCGGGGAATCGAACCCCGGTCTCCCGCGTGACAGGCGGGGATACTGACCACTATACTACCGAAGACTTAGATGTTTAAGAAAAAATGTTACTTGTATTTAAACTAGTTATAGATAACTGAACCTTTCTAATACGGTTACATTTTTAAACGTAACCGCATAACCACATAACCACAAAGAACACATACAAGTATCTTATGGAATTAGTATGACTATAAAGGAACATGAATGCATCGCGATGCATTTAAAATAGTTCTATTCAAAATTTTGGACAAAATACTGCATCGATTGAACTAAATAATTTAAAAACAAATAATTAAACTGCAAACGTGAAGGTGAAAATACATAAATTCCATTGAAGTAGTCTATACAGTCATGCCTCAAGAGACATCTAAATTTTTGTTTTGACTATCATTATGTGTCACATTTTTTTTCCGTTTTAATTTTCTCGAATAGATACCTGCCAATGGATCTGAGTATACAAACATGACGCAGAGTATGGAATTTTTAAATTATAAAAAATCTTGTTTCGAATATAGATTTATTAACAGGACTGCGTGACGCTATGCAGCTGCAAGTTTTATTTCCAGAACATGTATGTACATACATATCATTATATGAATTTAGTATACAGAATGGCGTAGAGAAATCATGTAAAGCTCGATAGTTTGTAGAAGAAATTGTTGAAAGTTTTCGCGGAAGTGTTTTATTACCAAGCGAAAAAGTGGTTGACGGTGGAAAAGAGTGAATCTTGTGAATACCAAACGCAAACCCCGAGAATTATCGTTTACGTCTGCAATCGGCGACAAACATCGCATACGTATCGCTGGTCAGGCTTCTGAAAAATCCGCGGTAGAAATGTCCTTTTTTACTGTAAGAGATTATATGTAAGGATAAGGAGCGTATATATATATGGTGCAGTAGTTTTTCCCTAATACAGCATATACTAATCACTATCGCTTACTGAGTAGTTCAAGTGCAAATTGCTCTGGATATTTAAACTAGGTGATATTCAATATCCATTACTTGCTATAGATAGAGCTGTATTTTTAAAGTATTCCAGGAAAACCGATTTTTCATTATAGTTAGTAGCCGATTAGAACCACTCTTATAATAACTTTTTCATATCACAACGATCGTTTTGAAAGTCCACATGAACTTTTATTTTTGTCCCATCTGATAATCTAGTTTAATATTTCGTATGAAAACATTAACTTAGGGGAAATGCAATTTTTATTGAAAGTATGCCATGGAATTATCGATTTTTCTTTAGTGATATTAAAACTATAAATTTATACTCTGTATACAAAACGGTTTGTGAGGCAGATATAGGTTACTGTAATAAATCTATATTATTAATTCAATACAGTATCACGAGGTCAATAAATATTTATTGATAAATTGTAACACAATCTGAATAGCGTATAATTGTATAACAGTACAGTAGAGCGTCACTTATTTCAACAAATGAGGGGGCCTCCACTCTACATGCCTGTTCCCCTACATCGTCCAAGATCTCGGCGCTGCAAAGCTGCGCAGTGTTCCCTTTTATCAAGGTCTAAGCGGACAGCTTGGCGACGGTGGGGTTTAGGACGTGTCGGAAACTTGGAATAAGTAACGCCAAATTCTTGAAATAAGTGACACTGTTGAAAGACACTGTTGAAATAACTGACGTTGAAATAAGTAACGCTCTACTGTATTACTATATTTATCACCTATTACATTCAAAATTTTTATTAAGACAAGTTCACTTTATGAGACTGAAAAATTCAGGTATAACAACAAGGTTAGCATTTGGAGTAAATATCGTACGTCATAATTTTATCACTCATTTCATATAATATCTCCCAATGTGAAAATTTGTCATTTCTCCGTGGATAATAATACTATTCATTATAATGATCTCGCTTGATTATATGCAACGTATATTTAAAGTACAATAATAATAAATGTAGATTATTCGAGAGATTTACCAGCTCAATATGATATTTACATAGGAAGCATTGATTTATTTTCACTCACCAGTCGTCAAATATATTTCCATTAATCGAATTATGACATTTAACTGGCTGATTGAGAGTTATGACCAGGATTCACTCGAATAATTTAAATGCAGAGACGAAACCAATTATCGTTTTCGAATTACAATGATCACAATTTCTAATGATCATCAAGTATATATGGGAGTTTTCAAATAGTATGTATCGCTGCTTTATGCACAGTTTCCGAACAATACGGGGGAAAGTGTGAACAATCCGTTACATTTTCATTGCTGTCTATAAGTAGCCATTTCAATAGGCGGCTAGAACGACGTAACAAACGCTTTTACCTAACTCTCGCATATCCGACTTTTTTCCTCTCTTTCTTCACCATTATTCTCTTTTTTTTTTCTTCCATAAACCTACCGGTCCCCATACACATACACGCACACAGGTGCCCCTCCGTACGCGTACAGAAACCGCCTTACAGAGAAAACAGAAACGCTCCTTGCCTTCCGCGTTTTTACGCTTGAGTTGTTCTCCGTTCAATTAAAATTCCCTCCGAAATTTCATTTGTGTGAGACATTTCTCCCGACGGCGTCGTTTCCGCCCGGTCGTATCCAGCACGCCGACGATACACGGTGAAATTTTGTAGGGCGATTACTCCGCGCTCAAATTTCTTCATTATTTTGGTCAGTATTTACCCGCCCCCTCTCCCCACGATGGTAAAAGTGTCAACGGCAATGGCTTTTAATTGTTTAGCTTATTTTGGTAATTATTTGTTTTTTGGCGTCTTTTTTGTACAGTAATTGCCCTCTATGGAGTTCGTAACAGAATACGCCTGACACATGCGCCATTCCAGTGTTATTATTAATATTTAGGAATGCCAGACGGCCCGATCAATGGTTCAACATCAATTACAATGTTCGAAATCTCATTTCTTCCGGCGGATATTTAACTCATCCCTTCTTTTAAAATCTCAGCTGGGGGGTTAACGGGAAAACTGAGTTGCTTTTGCCTCCACGAAAGTAAAAGATTTTCGTGATATAAAGCAAGGCGATCTTAGTCGCTCGGAAGCAGATATAATTAATTAACTTTCCTTACTGGCGATTAATTACCGGCGAATTGGCAGGTCGAATCAGAAGCCAAGGCGGTAAGCTGCCGTGGACTGTTTTCGCTACTGAGTCGATTCTAGTATGAGCATAGAGGCAGAACTCCCTTTCTTTCCCTTTTTGCCTAGCTGGCACAAAGGGTGGAAAATGAGAGTATAGGGAATGAGACGGTGAGAGAAAGAGAAAGAGAGAAGAAAATGGCGACGGAAAACATCGGAGCACCGTCCAAACAGTCTGTCAAATATTTACACGCCATTGGTTTCGCTGACCCTGTTTTGCGACAGCTGAATTTCTTGTGGTATCTGCACGGCACGCGAGTACTTCCGCCCGTAGAATCAGCCGCGCGTATAGACACGAATGTACGCAAAAAAAAGTGACCAAGCGAGAGAAGCCAAAGAGAAATGGCGACGCGTAATGAGAAGTGTAAAGGAGAGAAGAGTGTCTCTCATGTTTTTCACGGTTTATGATCTCGCACGTGGGATTTCCCTTGGCGTTACCATTAGCACTACCGTTAATTCGCAAGCGCCAGAGTGAATTCCACACGAGATATCATGGTGTCACCCTTTCACACAATTATAGATAAGAAGTAAGAACGAAGCCCTTGGGAATCAATGACCCTTTCCTAACGAGGTAGAAATCAAAGTTCAAGATCCCTGCCGTTTACTTGCACTTGGGTCACGCTAAACTGATCAAGTGTAACGCTTTCACTGAGGCTTCACTCGCATTACGGTAATCGCTTGAGAAGAAGAAGAAGAAATGATCAGCGTCCTCGACGATCAAACGTGATTGGACGCCGATCAGATTTCCTCATGGTTAACGACATCCATTTCCCTCAAGAAATTGAACGAGGATCGCTTACGTTGTAAGGTATATTCGAGTAGCATTAAATGACCAAGCATTTTCCTGTCGAATAAGCGGAATCGCTTGGACCATACTCGTTAGCTTAATGAGAATTTTCATTTTATATCTGGCCAATCTCATCACGTACGTTTCGCTTCCGAACATTGAGCGCATGCGCTCCTGCCATTACTATCTATATAGACATACATATAATGTATATGTATATTCATGCACGTTCGCTTCTGGTAATTATACTCTATGCACATTACATGCATTACGTTTGAAGTGCGACGAAGGATCGATGATAACTGTTTCCTACATTTCCGTCAATCCATCATGTCGACTCGGCTTTATTCCGTTGGCCGCTATTTGCTGGCTAACGTTTATAGTAACTCCGCGTGCCTACTTGCTCGTACCTTTTGTTCCGTTATATACACCCGTTATAATGCTGTTGTTATGCGTTACAGTTCTTTGCTCAATAATAAAAAAAAGTTCCTGTAGCCCTTTTCATGCAATTTATACTATTACATCACAGCTTCCAACAAGGTAGCTAACCGTGGGTCAAAGGTCTTAGTGATTTTGTAATTGAATGCATAATCGACACTACCAACCCTTCTTCGATGGAGACGTCGGTCCTACTGGCAACCTTACAACTACCGTTTACCGCTTTACTAGCTCATTGTTTTACTGCGTTAAACTATACATCCAGAACCAATCTAGAATCAGATTAACACTCACTGAACAGTTGCCAAGAATCGGAAGTGCTACCGGTCTTGTTACCGATCGAGATTAACGCGGAAGTACGAATTCGATATCGTGAATACAGGATCATTCAATAGATAGTTCTTAAAAAAAAGTTTTTCATTTTCAGCCAGATCGATTAATACGTATTTTTCTTTTTCCCTTTCGCTATCGGGAATATTTGCTAAGAATATCTCTGGTCATATACCAATAGGTGATTTTACTTTACGCAGAATAATAACGTGTAAACATAAAAGCACTCGTCCCGAATTACGAATTCATAGCTGACCTCGAGTCGCTCTCTGTGCACCATACGCGTAGTGGATATATTACATATATATCCAGTGCCAGCACTCTCTCTGACTATATCTACTAGCTGCAACGCAGGTAACGTAGAGTCGTATTATTACATAAAGTGGATCACAAGTGTGTCTATGCTATGTTTGTCTGGCTACCTTGTATACGTTACCACTAGAGTCTATATGATGCCGCATGAGTCGTGATATGCCGTCACGAGCGACTTCAATGTCTCATTAAATTGTTGCTCTACGACATGAATTACTTAACCTGACGTAGTTTGAAAATGATAATAACTGAAGCGATAGTGAGTTCACGAGCTCAATGTGTTTTTCGACAATTTCCAAACAATGCAATCCCTGCATAGTAAAAATTCCGGTGTTAAAATTAACACTGAAGTCGTGTGTGCATATTTTCACACTCATTTCAGTGTAAATCGAGAGTGTTAATTGGGATCCATAAGACGCCGAACCGGCAATAATGGCACTGCATGCTAAGTGACACTAGCGCGGTGCATTTTTGCACTAGCGCGCGTTAATTTGACACTTTCAAATACCGATTTAACACTATGGATTGACCTTGACTTTTTTCACCGACAGATATTTCAACAATTTAGCCAGTGTAATTTTCTCTCTAAAAATAATGTTAAAACTGACACTATAATAGACAACACTGACAAAAAGTCCACACTCATGCGATTTAAAATCCGAAAATTTTTTACAATGTAGCAAATCACACGTGACTTTCTATCATATCACGGAAATATATGCTACAATAGGAAAATAAAATATGTTTCAGTGCAAAACTGTGAACCTGCATACTTTGTAACCAAAATTGTATGCAGAGCCACGTGCGATTTTTTAGAGACTTCTTTGTTTTCGATCTTTTGAAAAAACACATTGAACTCATGGACCGACTATAGTACATTATTAAAATATCGATAAGATTCCATTTTTTTAAGACCATCGTGTGAAATCGTGGATTTTAGTAACGGATTACCTGAGTAACGAGAGAGAGGCGTCATTGAATATTAAATCATCAAGGATGACTTTCTGGCGCCATAATACTCTTCATTCTTTCTTCTTTTTACATCAAAGGAGATACGGAAACACTAGTTGACACGCAGACGCTCGATGGCTTATAAATCCTTCTCCAACGAAAGAGGGAGAGGAAGAGAGAAAGAATGGGAGAGAGGGAATAAGAGTAAGCCTAGTGGATTTTTAGGTTGCGTAACTATAAAAGGTTTTAATATATCAATCAATCACTCTTTTGACTGATATTAGATGAAGCGAGTCAGGCACTGGCATCAATCTTTGATTATCCACCCTTCGCTGCTCTCGCCGAATAATTTTATTTATTTCACCTCTATTTATTACCGACGGCATACCTTCTCGCTCAGCGAGATGCGGGCTCTCTTCTTTTTTTTTACATGATAAGACAATCTATAGTAAACATTCAATCGAGTTTGGCTGCACTCGTTATTTATCGTCCAGGATGAAGCAGATAATTTATAGATATTAATCTAATTCATTTTCCAATTTAATTTCCCTTATAAGTCGAACAATAAAGCCTTCTAGCACGCATTATGGGTACTAAAGCTACATTTATTGATATCATCGCCTAATACATTGATAAGCACTTACTGATATGACATAAACGTGACGTAATCACGGTGAGAGGATCAGAAACGCGAGAAGCATGGCTTGACAGTATAAACGATTTATTAACAGCAACGAGGTAACACTTTACAACAATTTATATCACAGTAACGCCTTCTATGATTTATTAATGGTGTCCGTCGTCATCACCGTGTCCGTGTCCGTGTCCGTGTCCGTGTCCGTGTCCGTGTCCGTGTCCGTGTCCGTGTCCGTGTCCGTGTCCGTGCCC
This sequence comes from Pachycephus smyrnensis, assembly GCA_030142225.1. Taxonomy (NCBI): domain Eukaryota; kingdom Metazoa; phylum Arthropoda; class Insecta; order Hymenoptera; family Cephidae; genus Pachycephus; species Pachycephus smyrnensis. The sequence goes on along the minus strand of JARQST010000096.1, from coordinate 669,984 downwards.
GTGCCCATGTCCGTGTCCACCGTAGGTTCCTCCGGAGTGGTCATTTCCACCAGAATTGTGAACAACGGCATGGAAGCCGCCATGATGGTCGGCGTGGTACTTGACGGTCCTAACATTGCCGCCGGGTTCATGAAGGGTGTACTCTCCAGCTACGTCCTTACCTATTTTCAGAGAAATTAGAAGAACAAACAATTAAACATACGTACAATAAACCCCATTCATATTGTTCTAAAAAGATTTTCTAATTAGAAAACCCCATTTATATTTTATTCACAGAATGTCTGAACAACTCACCATCCCTGTGTTCCTTTTGACCATGGAAATCTTTAGTATGATGATCTTCAACTCCATAAGCAAATTCGTACTTGGGATGAGCCTTGTAATCATGATCTTCGTGGCCATGTTTGTCCTTCCAAACAACTTTGACACCCTCACCCTCTACCGGTCCATGGTAATGCTGGAAAGAGTGGGCCTTGTGTGCAGCCACATAGGATACTGTAAGGGCCACCAAGGCCAACACAGGGACAAACTGGAATTGGTATAACCTGAGTTAGTTACGTTCAGACATTTTCGTCCTCTGTACGTGCAACGTATAAGCTGGCACGAGTTTACCACAATTTCGAAAGCTGGCCGTTTACTTTGGTGCGCCGAAATCGAACGGTTATTGGAAACTACCGGCGCAGCTATTTTGGGGAAGTTTGTTGCCCGTTCCATTGGCTTTGCACGGAATTTATAATAGCATGCCGAAGAAGAGTTTAATGATTTTTCCTGAGTTTCTATAGAAGCTACCTCTTATAAGCTCAGGTTGTTATGGACGGACATATACGCACGTAACGTAATTTTCGGCTGTTGTTTCCCGTATCGATATCGGATGTCTCGATGATTTATGATGGCGCGCTAATTTCAAATTAATGAAATCTATTGATCTATAATCATATTTTCTTGGCAGGCTTGGAGAAACGTTAATAATTCTCTATGGCTCTCTCTAGGGCTCTCGCGCTATCGAGAAATTGCGTTCTTCGTTTCGAGTATAAAAGCGAAAATGAAAAGTTATCGGTGTTACAAAAGTTACGAATACTCTGCTGTATTCTTTGCCAAAAAATTTCACTATATAAATACTTATTCTTGGAAGTAATGTATATTCGCGAGCACGAAAATGTTTCATTCCTGGCTGGACTGAATCCGAGCACAGTGGAATAACAATAACGCACCTTGAAAGCCATTGCTCCTTCTCGCAAATTGTCAGCGATCAAACTGATGCTGTATTGGAAATAACGCCGCGTTTATATACTGAAATATTCTCCTACGAAATTACGTGACAATTTCTTTCGATGCCCCGCGCATGGCTCCGCCTCGTTATTCAATCGGTGTCCCGCTTTTGTAATAAGTTGGCGGATTCAACGGTGCGGATAGGAATTCAGTAAGCAAAACATATTGCTTCGGGATTTAATCCGAACTCGGTAAAGCATTAAGTACCTGGAATAGAATCAAATATTAATATTGCGTAGAAGCAATAGGCGGCTAAGTAACAGAGCAACAGAAACCAGTTCACGTCAGTGCATCTTGTTAGTTTTCTATGGCATGTAGGTAAGAATGCATATGACGTATCGATTTTGCTTGGGATATTGAACAACGTCGGTTTTCAGTGGATTCTATGCGTTACGTCAGAAGCAACGTTTTGACAAAAGCCTTTTCTGCGCATTCACATTTCCTTCCTGTCTGATTTTTGCAATGACTGGAATTTTAGGCGCGCTGGATTCGCGCACTGCATAAAAGCGTGGGAGTTTGTGGCTTCTCGTTGTACTACAGTCTCCCTGTGGGCTGCCAGGAGCGACTTTCATCCTGGGAAACCTAGCAAACATCCATTGTGATTTTTTTTTAAAGATCTTATCCTACGCTACGAACAATTTTGCTCAAAGCCTCCTTTTTTATTGAAATTTATCAAGGCCCACGCAACCTTCCTGGAATATTATGAATCTTTGATCGCACATCCTTTTGCACGACAATAATTTTTCAAAAAGGAAGATTTTCAGGAAACTGATATCTTAAAGCAATTAATATTCCCCCATTTATCATCTGACTAAAATTTAATTCATGTATTTCACTAGCTATTCTGCTGAAAGTCCCATACGCATTTCATAATGAGAAGTTCATACATATGTAAGTGTTTGTCGGAATTATATTTTATTATTCTATTTTATTATTTTGCAGACTAATCTAAATTTGGGGCACATCTCTGGACTGTGCGAGTGCTGTTTACATATAATATGGGAATATCATTGTCATGCAGTAGTGACAGAGTGGATTAGTGTGAGATTTTTAAAATCCCAGCTCTGACTGATGTACTATGACTTTCAAAAACAGATGGAAATGGAGATAAAGCGTAGGGGTAACAAAATGGAGATGGATTAGATATTTATACGTAGGATGTACGAGCGCACATATGAATATACATATAACGAGAGTAGTCGACAAAACAAACTAGACTATAGAGGGTGATTTAAAATACAGGGGCGAATACACAAACTTGGAAGGGTTGGATGGGTGATCGAGTGAGTGGTGGAGGATGTTCAGGGTCACGTAGAAGTTGAAAGAGATGAAATTTTGGTAGGTTAGGTTAGGGTCGTAGGTACGTGAAATCGAGCCAGATCCGTGAGCGAATGAAGTCTCTATTCATAAAAGCAGCGTTGGGAAGGGCGTAGAGAGCGGAAAGTCATTTCGTATGAATTGAGTTATCTATAGTTGATAACCAATCACATGCGCCGGTCGCTTTAAAGTTTAGAATGCGTTGATTTACGGTGTGGTTTGACTATTGTAAGCCAATCGGGGTTCGCGTTACGAGGTTTGTATTGACACGAGACTTCGACTCAGCCATAATCATTCATGACTATGGGTTATATAGATATATATAGTACTACCAATAGAAATTCAGGGCCTTCTATGAGTCAACACCTTTTATTTCTTCTGTCATTAAGTTCGAATTAATTAGAAGGGAAATCGATGCGGCAGTCTCAAAGCACGGACTTTTTTGTGCTTGCGCTCTGGCGCCTCAACGAACCACGACAGAATGGCACCGTTTCTACTAGCGTTAACGCGGAAGTCCTTGTACTTTCTACCATGGAACTCTTGAACGTTATACGTACGTCAGGTGGTACCTGATGGTATAAGGATTTGTGAGAATTCAATACATCCGGTACACTTCATTTCCGGTCCATTTCATTTTGTTTATTACTGTTAACGCTTGGTTAGTTTCCTACGAATTCAAGCATTCTCTCTCAAATTAGCTTCTATTGTAGAATACCTAACCTATCGTTACTTGACGAATCTCGTTATTTGTGCTTATAGACGACGCACGCCTCTTACGTTTTTGTCTTCTGAATTAGGCGAAGGGTGTCTCATCGGGTTGGGGTAATTTTTGGTAGCACAAAGGTAAACAACTTAGGGTGGCGCGCAGCACGACCGTTCGTTTCATGCAAATGTATATTCTGATGGAAGATATGCAAAGCAATGGGACCGGCAGCGAAGTTTGTTTCATGCTAGAGGATTACCAAATTAGGTACAACCTCCATTTTGCATATTTTGCATACCACTCGGGCAGCATCAGTGCAGGCCGTTTCTATGGATCAACAAGAGAGACACACTTGAAGTCGAAACCTATGGATTTATCGTTCAGCTTCGTCCGTCGACAATTCCTATGCGAATGGAATAGATACTACAATCCTTCCTTTTTTTCTACGGTTAAATTTTTTCTGCATGACAGTAACTACAGTTCGAATTAAAAATCTCGAAATTTTTGTTTTAACCACCACAGTGACGTTTTGTTTGGCTTTACTGAAATTGCATTGCGCCATGAATTCCGCGTTTGAGGAAATTCATGGAAAATTGCGCGAATTCCTGTGATTCCACTACAGCGGCAGAAATTCCCTGACATTTGGCTTTATGGGGGATCAGCCAGTAATTGTCTAACGCCATAATAGTCTATTCGGTCTTTACACTGCATCTAATGCACAGTGTGTGAATCCGTGTGGGCTGACCCGCATGCGTTTCTGTCGAGGCGCAGTATTCAACTGTGTATCGCGGTGAAGTCAACATTGACAACTGAAACCATAACCATATTCGTCAGACACAGTTGGCTGCGTCTAACAATTTACGAGCTTAGTTTACAATTTTCAGTGACACAGCGTAACAGGTTGACCAAATGTGTGAAATACTTTGGCCAAATTTTCGTGTTGGCACCGATTCAGATGACAATGATTTTGCCAGCAAGTAATTTGTACATACAATACTGGAGCATTATTTTTATTATATCTATACTATTATTCCATTTTTTAATTTAAATATTTCTATTATTTTATATTATCTATTAAGATATCTATAATTACAGTGATGTTTTTTTTAAATACTAATTTTAAGGGGATACTTATGTTTAAAATCGTAAAAATAACCTTGATACTTAGGAGAGGATTGGAAGTAAAGTAAATAAACGAGAAATGTGCATTTTTGACATATGTATGTTACGACATTTTCAGACCTTACAAAAAAATTAAAAAATTACAAAACGACGGATTCCCGGCCCATTGCAGTTAAAGGTTTTTTTTTTATTGCAACGCTAAACGATAACTTCTCACCATATCGAACCAGTCGTCTGAAACAGAAATCATTGAATATCTGTTATCTACATAAATGTAGTTTTCGGATGAACCTTGGAAATTGAGGTAAAATAATTTTCAAAATGGTGGTAAATGAGTTTCTGGAAAATTGTTCAAAATTTTTGCTTCTAAAATCCGCAAAATAAATGTTATTATTCATTTCCGATGTTCATCTGAAAACTGTATTCATGTAAATAACAGGACTTCAATGATTTCTGTTTTAGACGACTGCGTCGACATGGAGAGTTGTTATCGTTTATCGCTGCAACAAAAACAAAACCTTAACGGCGATTGGTTATAAATTCGCCGTTTTGTAACTTTTTTAATTTTATTTGTTATAAATAAAGGCTTTAAAATGTCGTAACGTATCTCAAAATTTCATACTCCTTTTTCATTTACTTTATTTCCAATCCTCTCCTAAGCATCAAGTTCACTTTTACGATTTCAAACATATGCATTCCCTTAGTTTACATAAATTTTTTTCTGATCAGATTAAAAAATGAGAAAATTAGAAATGTTTGCGAGTCCGTTCGATTATTGATCAATCGTTCAATATCTTACGCTATGCGAATGAAATCTACAAATGCGTTTGTCACAAATGCAAAAGACTCTTCACGGTGTATTATATACCTACTGCTCGTTTATGTCTTCACTGTTAGGTGCTACATCTATTATAACATTGCAGTCCCGTTCGAAAGTTCACAAGATGAGGAAAATAGCATCAGTTTTAGTTGTATGGACACCTGCGTTGGAACCCTTTAGAAGTCGGACGCACGTAATGTTCTTACAGTATTGGAGGCATTATTTTACCTGTCATAGTTTCAATTCACGTGAAGAGCAACGTAATCAAAGAGGCCAACGGCAGTTATTTCTTCCAATGATTGACGTAATTTCCTTCCAGTTCCATCAGTGAAATATTCATAACGATCGTTCTGTGGCGAATAGCATGACGTGAATTTATACACGTGGCACTAATTGAAGATAATTAGATTGACCATTAAGTATTTATATTCCGTAAAGTAGGTTCCATGCGTCAAACTACATTAAGTTTAACCTTTCTTTTTTGTTTTTAGAATATCGATACGAATGAGCTTCACACGTGGTAGGATTATCTCATATATCTATATTAGATCTGTGAATTAAGTATATCCCGCATGTAAATCAAAAGTATGGAAGAGTATACGGGAGAAATGTAATCAAGTACGGGAAAGATTTATAAAGTATGGAGAAAAGTCTTTCCGCGAGTATGGGAAATTGTTTAAGATCGATTAATAAGAGTATGGGACAGATTTGAGGATCGCATAAAAAAGTATGGGATCGGATTATATCTTAGATTCGTCCCAGACATTTTTTCCATACACTTTTCCAGACATCTTTCCCAGACCTCTCCTATACTTTTCATTTTCATGCTGGATAATATCTTGAAAAAAAAAGTAATTAGTTTGTTATTAATATTTTGCCCATTTGCTAATGCCATAGAATGGTGATCATTATTTCTCTATTGATTTATTATATGGGCAATGATAGCCTCCATGAATATGTGAAACTACACTCGAAATATCAGGGATCGGTCATCAATCACTAACATACCTGTCACTTGGATTCTCGCGTGCCCTTTATTTCGTAAGTTATTGTCATTAACGATCGGAAATCGAGCAAGAATCAACGGTAATTTTCAACCTGAGAAATTTTCATCCTTTTGTGTCAAACAATGGATAAAAAGCATTTCCGTACTCTATGTTTTGAAAGCAGCAAAGTCCAAAAAAAGACTAATAGTCAGAAATTAGTAGAACCCTCGTAAAAGTAAGAAAAGCTTTAGTAAAACTTTCATGGAACGATACAGTTTTATTTTCTGCTTGGACCCTTTAGATTAGTTGGAACAGACCGGAAGTGGTACACTCGTACAAAATAGGCGGATATCTCTAATTACAGAAAGTCCTATCGAACCGAACCTTTCTATATTTGCTAAGCAATTCGCTTTCGTTACTGAAATGATATTTACGGAGAACGACACGAAATTCCCCTACCAGTACGTTGATAGCGTCGTGCAGACACTACTTGGACGACGATTGCCGTCCATTTTCTAATCCGGGAGAAACAACATTTTGCCGAGTGTCGCGTGACAAATGTGACAAATAAACACAGCTTAGCCGACTGTAATCCTGGAAGGGATAGACGTTCTCCAGTTGGTCACAGCTGCCTGGTGCACCCAACTCGGGAGCAGCTTATACCTTTTGCAGTTTAGTCGTAAAGGGTTGTGAATCCGACTGGGATTTCATGTCCAGACTCTTCGTAAAGTATCAAAAAGAATTAAAAAAAAAAGAGGAAAAAGAAATATATGGGAAGCGTTATATCGACTAGTTTTCTATCTACACTTGGCTTCTAATGCCACTTGCTCTATTCCACAGCTGGATAGTATTGACCTCGATAATTGTATCGTTATTAAACATTAATATTTAAACAATTTGAAATTGTGTGGAAAAAGTGGCCTATTCCTACTTATACATTACTTACTGACTAGCGCAGTGGTCATTATACCAATGAATACAGTTTCATATGAAGAGTCAATGGTACAGCTAGACACGAGCTTTCTATTACGTGTACCTTTGAACTATTCAATTGTATAATAGTTTCTGTTACATAAAGCGATCTGCATTATCGATACAACTATTCCGACATTGACGTGATTCTGTACTTCTGGTTAACCTTAATTTCTAGCAATATTACCAAGGACGGATAATCCTCTGTAACGCTACAGTAAGAGACGCGACCTTCCACTTGAGTATCTGAAACCGTAGCACAAGTTTCTTATTGTTAATAAAGTAAAGTCTTCCAAGCTATAGGAACTGTCTAGGAATTCACGTTGAAGCTTATATCAAAAGCGTACGATGTCTATTTCAAGAAGTGGGTACAAGACTGTGCGAAGTAATTCAAGAGAGGGGTCAAAGCTTGATCCAAGAGGGAATAGTCCGCGATGCATTTCTTTACTCGGAAGGTCAGTTCCTCGAAAGAATGTTTAAAGTCGTGGACAAGAGTATCAAGATAAATAGAAGTGCACCCACGTATGTACTGTCAGTGGTTCTGTCTTCTACAAAGTACAACTAGATATAGTATCACCCTATGTATTATAGACAAGCTGGACATAGACGTACAGAATACACTTAAGCTCTCAGTTCTATAGAGTAGTATCTATTCTAAATTCCAGAATAGAGACCCTATAGAATAGAATAGTAGTGTAGAGCTCCATATAGCAAGCAGAAGCTCCAGGATTCTAGACGCGTGACCTCTAGGACGAAGGAGCAATCCAGAGGGTGGAATAGGATGTTTTAAGAGGTGGCATCGAGGTTGAGTAGGGTGAGTAGCGTGAGTAGGGTGAGTAGCGTGAGTAGAGTGAGTAGAGCGAGTAGAGCAAGTAGTAGGCTGTAGCCCAATGCCTATCGCAACCAGAATTTGTACAGCGAAGGTTGTCACTTCCATTCGGTGTTTTCGCTAGCAGCAGGATTACCAAGTCGGTTTTACTGCGTGTCGGTTTTACTTATTCTCGGGTAGCATCTACTGTTTGCTAGCTCTGCGCGTGACTAGACCGCAGAGTGTGCGCTTGTCGTCGTAAACTCCCTATGCGTGTCAACAATCATCCAGGGTAACTCCGACAGGACGCTATTCAAGAAGAACGATGCCAGTCGATGTCTTCTGCTGCGAACTCAACTAAGATTTCCTATCATTTCCTGGTACAGTCTTCCAAGAAATATTATTCATTTTTAGAAAACTTTCTTGAAATTATTGTGTACTACTGACTAGAGACTTAGGTATGACGGAAGAAGATCTGTCTACTAAATCGTATAAGTGAATTAATAATGGCGACGTATTAGATAACTTGTGTAATGCTATTTCCGCACATGGAAATGCACTTCATTTGATGACTTTTCTGGTTCTTTAAATTATGTTTTTATTTCTTCATAGGTTTATTAACGAGGTCTGAGTGCAGTTGGTATCCATTATGTATTGTCACTATTTATTCACTTCTGTGAGTTTGCAGTTTTCAATGGACGTCTTATGTTGCATGTAAACTTACTATGGATGCCCCTTCATCTCGCTGTTTTGTCTTGAAGAAAACGTTTCATTTCCACGTTTATGAGTTGGACGACGCTGCTTCTGCTGTGACGAAATGGCCATGTCGGTGTTGGATGTTTAGTAAACAGTATGGCGGAGTCATTGCTGGTTGTTAAATTTGTTTTTTTTAGACAGAAAACTTTCAAAAACCCCATTGTATTTTGTGTCATTCTTACCACTATTATTACTGTTATTGTCATTGCCAGTTTATAATAATATACTTACAGTATTGCTGAATTTTTATGACTCACTTGACATATACTGTTTTACAATTGACCTTCCATTGTGATTTTTCTACCTGAAATTTATTATTATTTTGTACGTTCCATCATAAATATCCTCCCAGCAAATACAAAATATAGCTGTTATGTAACTAGAACAAATCAACATAACAATGTTACATTATTTCCATGTAACTGGTATTTAAAATCTTACTTAAACATAACAAAAGCTATATAATCGTAACCTAATTTAATTTCAATCCTGATACATTTAATGAATTGTGAAAAGAAGAATTGCGAAAGTATGTCCGCCAGGTAGCAAGGCGTGAAAAAATCAACCCGCAACTAAAGTGTATCTCTCAAATTTATATATCAGAGTAATACGTTTAGGCTAACACACTTTATTAAGTGTGGTAGCGTAACGTATCAGCTACAGTAAGCTTTCTGAACACCTTGAGTGTAATTATTTAAGATCTAAAATACCCGTATCTCATAAAATTAACTAATTTCCCAGCAAACATGATCGTCACATTTATGTTACCGTTACGTAGTTACTATAATACATAGAATTTATTATACTGAAATATAACTGTTACAAGATATGTTCGCTGGGACAAAGATGTAAGCTACATAACTGTTAGATTACAGTTACAAGTCGTTGTTATATTATAAACCTAACATTGTACTGAGCTTGAGCGGAAAATTACAACTTTCACAGTAGTAACATGAAATAAACTGGCAATCTAACGTGTTACTTTAAGTTTCATCAATGTTACATTACGGTTATGTAATTGTATTTACTGGGCTATACTTTCGATTAATCTCTGAAGATGTATATCATACTCATTTGCCGCATCAGGTGAGATTTAAGAGAGTTTATCGAAATTCTAAGATCGTTAGTATCGCAAAGAAAATTTTGTAGGAATTATTCATTAACAAATGTTGGAATAACTGTTATAAAATATAGTACCACCAGGATATACTTGAAATATAGTAAAAATTGTAAATCGAGTTAAAAAACGTGCAATGCGCAACAATTCTCATACAGTATAGTAATATTTACGAGGAAGACGTAAACAGATCTTTGCTGTATATTAAATATACGTTCGACAAGTAAATATAACTATTTGTAAATATAGGTATACTAAATTTCGCACTTGTGGAATCATACTCGCACTGTAGCTACTAGGAATGTCAATTTGTTGGGGTAAGATATTATTTAAAAGAAACAATATACGGTGGGTTTTCTTTAATTTTTAAAAAATAATATTTTGTACATAGCAAAACCGAATATACGATATGGAGATCGCATCGTCCATACATACTATGTTTGTGCGCTTACCACGACTGTAGCAAATATATTTTTACCCAAAGCGTCCACATATTAGGCATGTCGGGTGCTCAAGCAATTAGTAACTCTACGTTACGTTAATAGACAGATTGTGTATATACTGTTATTAGAGTATGCCACGCGAAGGTGTTTGGTTCCAGGTTGAGAGATTCAAATTCTGCCACCTAGCGAACAAATTTTCCTTTAAGCACTCACTATTGTTATAACATCACAGACCGTTGAGACTATAATTTTCTAGGCCGAAACCGTGATGCCACACCAAATATGATTGGTCATTAAAATATATAGCATACCGTACAGCAAACATTACTATAATACTACTTCGAGACCTGCCACCAAATCTGATTTCTGCTTCGGTTTGCTATACTTCTATAATAATATCAATATATCTCTGTACTACTAAACTCAGTTTAACAATCATTTGTATACAACTTTGTCCATGTAAGCGAGACTACTTCAAGTGCCGCTGAGGGTATTTTATATATATTAATTATTCACATAGTTATGTCAACAAAGCGTGGAATAGATTGATCGTAGTGAGCCGTCGCATAACCTGGTTTCGTTTCGTCAGCGAAAAAGTATTTATTAGATCAATAGTAGTTTCTGTGTGAAAGTTGTGGTATCTTCAGTAGGATAATTTATTAATCTTAATTGGTAGGTATACGTATATACAGGGTGATCCAGAATAACTTTCACACCCGTTACTGGCAGATACTGGAACCGATTCTGGACAACACGTAT
>JARQST010000096.1:645621-658812 GCA_030142225.1 Pachycephus smyrnensis | reverse complement strand
AATATTAACTCTCGACTGTTGCCAACTTTTTATTTATTAAATTATCATCCTCGCCACTATCTGCTGGAACGCCAAACCTCGCTTCTCATTTGTCAACTCTAATATTAAATCATTTAAAAATTACAGCAAATTTTGCAATACGGCGAAATACGTGTTGTCCAGAATTGGTTCCAGTATCTGCCAGTAACGGGTGTGAAAGTTATTCTGGATCACCCTGTATATAGATTTGTCGCCAAAGGATATTAGCCTCATTAGGGTGCCTTTGAGGCGGAACACGTGCTTTGGATTAGCAACATAGAAATCGAACGCAAGATACAAAATAGTATAGAACCAGTTAAGCTAGCTTCAAGCAGTAGTTTGGTTACCGATAAAGTTTTGTTTTGCTCGGTGGAAAAGAAGTCGATTTTTTCTTATTTCTCGAATACGATGCAACGGCAATAGTGCCTTATAAGTACACTCATGAATAATTCACGAATGCAAACAAAAGTGTAGTGCGAGCTGGTCCGCCATAACACTTGTGTATTTCACGGAGTACGTATAGTATAAGAGTAGATACAGTTATAAAGCAAAGTGCTAGCAGCTAGAGTGGGTGATATAATTTAAATAATGCTTATCATTTTTATTTCGCGCACAAAGGCTTCCATAAATTAGCATTCGTGATTTCCATCTTCATGGTTCGTTTCCAGAGAATGACGCCAATCCGCGTATGTAGACGACACCGACGCCAACGTCGGTCTCTATCCGTGTAAATGACGTCGACTTATTTTTATTCGCTTGATAAGCCATTCGACGATTGAGATCGGTCAAGTGGCAATTTGCACTTTTAACCGATAAGCCGTTAGGAAGCCTTTAAGAAGACTTAAGGGAAGCTTTTCAAGATGGAGCTTTCGAGGTTAAACGGGCGAGCCGAGGCTATTGCAGTCGTTCGATTTGCTTTACTGTACTTTAATGGAAAGCGTTAGCCAGTCATTTCCGTTGGTCTAATTTGGCAAAGGGTCTGGAAGTGCTTGCTTCATAGGAGTTTCAGGAAAATTATTGTGATCGATAGGATTTCATGATAGGTATTAGGGTACCTTGGATAAAGCTACCAAGCAAAGGACTGCGATTGGCCGAGTATCCTAATAGGACATTCATGCGATTTCTCTCTGTATCTCTCTCCGGAGGATCATTGATATTCCAGGGAGCAGTCCAGACCCACAGCATAGAGAATTGAATGCAACATTGTCCTGCAGGTGGGTACACACCGAGTCGAGTCCCGATTCGATCAATGGACTCGTTTCTCTTTGAAGCGCTAAGCGGAATACCTCAACCACGGATTTTCTGCATCTCTGCATCCCTGAGAAAGAGGACGGTCCTTTCAGGACATTCACCTTTCACCCATTCTCAACAATTATGACTACTCTATAAGAAAGGACATTCCTTTCAATGCTTACTTCTTTGATAGAATATCTCTGGAGATTACAGGAAGACTGGTTATCGACTGGAAGTACTGAAGCGATTGGATTTAAAAAAAGTAATGAAAAGGCAAGAGAACCATTTTATTTGTTTGGAAACCGTGTAGTGTCGTAGTATTATACACAATAACAAAGAGTCAGTACTCTCCTTCAGAAAGCTACAGCCTGCCAACTAACATTAAGGGCTTATATACACCCTGAGGTGGAATTTTCGAGGTCGCGTTTAGAAAGGTTTTATGAGAAAACGAATTTATGCATTCATACTAATATAAAGTATGTTTTTACTTGACGTTTTGTCTACAAAGCCATGTCACAAAAATCACAAAATCACACGAAAAATTGCAGAACATTATTTTTTTGCTCATTACAGAATAACCACTTTTGAGGAGAATATTTTTTTTATGTGGTAATTTTGGAGTTCTATAGTAATAGTGCTCTGCAACTTTTCGCTAATATTGTTATTTGCATCCATGCGCACATCGATCATGAAGTTTTCCGTAAAACATGGTTTGTTTCAGATGAGTGCTTCATCTGTAATCCTGCACAAGATGTAAAAAAGGACATTCAACATCGGACCTTAAAAACTTGAAGATTTAATAAATTTTGACTTTTGGTGGCATTATTTTGTAGATAAAACGAGAAGAAAAAACATACTTTATATTGGTATGAATGCATAAATTCGTTTTCTTATAGTGTTTTCGATTGGTCGAAATTTCTTGTACCGGGTGTAAGGTGTAGATCTTGTGGGTGCAAACTTTACACCGCGCGAGTGTCATAGGGTGTACTCAATAGGTAAGTCCAATCGCAGTCCAATGCAATTCAGTGCACAGCGAAAATTGCCATCGAACATAAGAAATTTCATATGAGCCTAACGATCCCGCCAATCGAACACGCAACGATGCTACACCTTACATTCGGTGCAATAAACCAAGTCAACCGAAAACGTTATTATAAAACCTTCCTAAACTTGGCCTCGAAAATTCCAGCTCAAGGTATATATGAGCCCTTAAGCAAATTGGGCATTCGTAAGGAAGTCTCATAGAATTAGGATGAACTAATAGTAAATGTCATGTCTATTCTTTGATAGTCGCCATAAATGTATGATCAAACGAACTTCCTTGTCAAGCTCGATCTTCATTATATGAGTACCCCGTCCGAATAGATCACTGGGTAGCTTTCTATCCCTGCGCTAGATGGCACCACATTTGAAAGTCAAAAAGCGATTCGCCCTAACTAGCGGCTATGTCGCCATTAGACTCATTCAAAGCACTGTCATAATGCATTAGGATTTTTCGTACCGAATGCATCTTAAAATCTGGGTTACCATGGAAGTAATCTATTCGAAGAGACGGTCATATAATTATGATCAAACTTCACAAGTAAGTTGGTTTCAAGGTCACAAAGTAGATGTTTAAAGCAGATTACGACAATTAATTACATATTTACCAGAATAATATATCTTTCCATTACTTGAGAGGAAATCGTAGTGATCGCCGAACTTCTAGATGACGATGCTGTCTTGCGTTGTGGTATGGCGCGTTAAAACGCACGTGACGTAGTTGACAATTCTTTTGCACGCTGTTGCAGGCCGTAGAACTATTGTAGGACCCCGCGCTTCAGTAGTGTTTAATGGCATATTATACGGAGGCGACAAAATTTCGTATATACTATTCGTCTTCAAACTGAGGATCTGTACCAAACGTTCAAGACAACACTGTGGGCCAGGGAGCGAAACGGCTAGAGCAATGATACAAAAACATGCAACTATTAGGTATGAACTTCGCCTAAGAAAGATGGATTGTAAAGAATGAACATTAGTGACCACGGCCCGCACACTTTTTTTTAATATATGTTCGGACGTTTCTCCTGGTCCTGTGAATTAAACGTTGGCCAACTGTTGTATAGAGCAAGTTTTGGGGACCTGCAGAGTTTAGATACCGAATCCGAACAGTATATGGGCGAAGTCCACATGGATACCTAATTCACTTAGGTTTTCGTAAAAAAACCCCTTCGTGAGATGCTACCAACGCTGGGCGCGAACCACGATCCTTTCAGTCGCAATATACGAAGCTAACCACTGGCTTACGGTCGCCCTTGGCCCGCACGCATTGGGACTAGCCTGACAGTCACGGACTACTACTAACGTTCACTGCGGCAAAAGGTTTAAGTTCTAGGTCAGGAAAATCGACTTGTTGAGAGATTGATTTTTCGCACCCAAAAATCTTTCTATCGACTTCATGTTGAGTATTCGGAGTGTATCGTGTGTTTCTGATACATATTTTTCAGTCCCTGCGGAGCTCTTTTTTCTATATTCGTTTACCGTTTCATGAAATAGTGTGACAAGTGCTACATCACGACCGCCAAAGGTCATTCACCTCCACAAGCCGATCAGTATCCATATTTACTTCTATTTTATTAATTTTGTAGAGAATGATCGAAAAATCGGGCTCCACAGGGACCGAGATGCCATCAGAAGGCTTCAATTGAGTCAAATACATTTGGAAACAGTGCTTTCTGTGTTTCGATTTTTGGATGCGAAGTTTCCTTGCTTCGGCCCTTGCTCATATGAATCATCTACACGTAGGAAAGTCAGTACGGTTCCCTCTTAAGGAACATGAAATAACAATATTATGCTTATAATCTGAATTAATACTTTGAATATGTTAGCATCTAATTATATTTTTTAAAGAGTATAATCTTAAACTTTAGCCAGATAATATTTTTTTGGCGAACATGCAAGGTTCAAGCAGGGGTTTGTTACAAAATGTTGCAAATGCTCTTCCGTTTGATTAGTCCGGCTTGAAGTTTTCCTAATCTCTTGAATGTTTAACCCTTTGCGATAAGTAGCCGAAGTTTAAGCATGTCTCGTGCTGTGTGCTTTAAATATGTTAGTGTCCAGATCACTTCTGCTTAAAATAACTTTTACCCATCTTATTAATCATCTGTGTCGAACAGGTTCGTATGGTTTTTTAATTGTGTTGAGAAGCCTACTGTGACTGCTCCTAATGCTTTCGGTCTTTTGTATATATCGGTCGAGAACCGATACCATGTAAATATTAAGGTTTTCTTTGAAGAAAGGTAAGTTTAGTGTAGGTTGTACTGTATATTATTAAGACCAGACGTTTTAATTCCATGAGTTATTCTGATTTCGATTTGATCTGAAGATACTCTAATATTATTATAAGTCAATGAGTGAAATCGTTTGTATTCTATTTCCTGTTACCAGTGTAAGCAGCGATACCAATTTTAACGATAGATTTTTCAAGTCCAATTGTTCGTTTGGGTACAGTGTGGCAAGATAATTTATTACTATACTTGGATCCCATATCGATTCGTACCTCGGCTTGTTTGGTTTTCTATACTCTATTCAAATATATAAAAGAAGATGTTTGTATGTTCATATGTACGTTACCTCAAAAATCGAGAACCACTGAACCGATTTGAAAAACTCTTTTACTGATGAATAGCTCTGATCTTTAGGAGTAACATAGCCTATGTCAACAAGGGGATGACTAATTCCGTTTAGAAATACCGACATACACGCGGGCGAAGTCGCGGGCAGACACTAGTATATTATATACTCCTTAAAAAAAATCTCCCAATTATAGAGTCTTGTCCCCAATCCCCATACCTAATTAAAGAAATGGCCAATCGAAATGAATTTATTGACCTATATGATACTCCCATTGCAAACTGTGCAGTCAATAATCTTGTATTATCCAAAGTCGAGCTGATGTACATATTTATCTGATGTTTATTGCGAAATGTATACCGTTATTTTAATTATTTATGGAAGCCAAACGACATTGACAGATTTATCAGCGATACCTATTAGTCTATACGTCTCCCTGACAATGTGCCTGCCAGTAGGGTAAGTTTTCTGTATAGTCTTTCCTGTTAACAGAAAGAAGTAGGCAAGCAATAGGCTCTAATACCATTAATTTTGATTCCAAGATAGAATTAAACAGTGGAAACAAGGGCTGTAATGCCTATCGTCGCACTACCACAATACTCCTAGTCTTATCGTTTCTATTTTTTTCTAATATCTTCAAAATAATTGAAAATGATGGAAATGCGCAAAAGAAGTATTCTTGCCAATACGTAGTAAAGGTTTCTGTTGTAGCTACACTGTGGTCTCTGTAATAAGAAACATATGCCTCACATTTACTGTTATTTCTACTAGCGAATAAATCTACTTCTTGAGAACCAAACTTTCGTATGATTTTATTAAACGTAAACTCTTCTGATTCCCATTCTGTTTCAATTTCTAATTTCCTCGATTCTGCGTCTGCTTCGAAATTTTCCGCTAAACTAATATATGATGCAAAAAGTCAAATATTTCTGTCCTCACATCATTTCCATATTTCTTTCTCTACTTTACTGAATTCTTTTCTCTGAACCCGTCCCATGCGATTTATTTATGATATAGCTGTCGTATTGGCTATTCTAAGAAGAATATCGGAGTTTTCCTTATTATTGGCAAAACATTTTAAACCTAAAAAATGCTGCTTGTAACTCTGAAATATTTGATTTTTCGAATTCGTTCCAATGCCCATGAGCTTTATTTTTTTCACATACAGCTCCTCAGTCTGATAATGAAGTATCCGAAGAAATTATAAGATCAAGTTTATTTAACGTGTCGAATGAACTTTCAGCTGTATGCACGTTGACCTTAGACCATTTAAAATCTTCCCTTAGATGAAATGGAACATTCATCTATGCACTAAAACTACGATTAGCATTTCTTAAGGTAGTTCGGCAGAAAATTTACATAAGTTTGACCCCCAATTTTTTGGATTCAAATGAAAGAGTTCAGACTTCGTCACTGTTATGTCAAATGAAAATGTGTTCTACCGCCTAGTTCATGAGATAGTAATTAATAAAAGTAACAAAATTGAGGTAATGGGGGAAATATGGCTGAATTTGACCGGAAGCTTGACCTATGTATTAAAAACTATCAGTGGAAAACTTGACATCTAAGGCGCTTACTGACCAAAATTGAACATTATTTACCATACAGTTATGGAGAAATAATGTGTCGAAAGTAGTCATGTGGCGTCTGTCTCTGTCTTCATTGGGATGTTCTCTGTTTATACATCGTTGGTAGAGAAAAAGGTGGCAGCACAATATTGCGCGAAAAAATGTTCAAATTTTAACGCCACATTTAATTTGTGTTACACGCGATTTTTTTCATGAACCGTCTACCAGTACGTAGTTTATACATTTTTTCACTTGTAACAACTTCTATTTATCAAGATTATACACTTCATGCTAGTAACCACGTGCTGTTAAAAGGTTAGGTTCAACTACCAACCGTGCAAACGTATTTACAGATGGAACTACTTACAATTAGTACTAGTCAACCGTCGTCCATATAATAAATGTGGGAAAGCATTATGAGTTGCTTATGGGGACAATTATTATGTGCAATTATTAAATCAATATTTAAAAATATGATTTGCTACATTTTTACATTTATTTGTGGATTTAAAACAAATTAAATGTATATATGTTGATTTGACTTCGGAAATTTTCTGCCGAACTACCTGAAACCAAACAATTTTTCTTTTTCAACACATTAACTGTATGTTCACCCACCCGTAACTAATTGCTGGATAGACTGGTGTGATTTTATCAAGAAATTGTGCAAATTACCTTATCTTACATCTTTTAGAGGCGCTAAATTTGTTAATCTCTTTAAATAAATCTATCCTCTTTTCTTGTGTAATCTCCATAGTCGTATTGATTAAATGAAAGATAAATCCTAAGAATTTACACCTGGCTGATGGAATTAAACAGCACTTTCACTTGTTAATTATGAATCCTAATTGTTCCAGTAATGAGATAACTTGAAACATATTGTATTTGCAGTTCAGTAAAGAGTTTCCCATTATCAAAAAATCATACAGATATCCTACTGATAAAATTCCAGATTTTCTTAATTTGCTTATAACAGGTTTTAGAATCTTCGTAAAAATATATGGAAATGTACGAAGTCCAAATGACAGGCATGTAAATTCATATATCACGTCGTTGATAATGAATCTTTAAATCTTTCTATCCTTTAAGCTAAGTGTACAAGTGGCCGCACATCTGAGACAATGTTCGGATTCTAATAATAATTTAGCATATAAAGACCAACGTGTCGTGTAAATGGGTTGAACCAACTTGAAGAGTAGGGTTTCTAGTTTCTAAAACACATCCATTGTTTATTACAATCTCCAGTATTTTATTATTTATGCATAAATATTATGAAAAATCCGAATGTCCCAGTGTCCACACAGCTATTATTCGTCATGTTCCGATGCCCGGACACTAAAAGACCCAGTCTCCGGACACTTGGATATTTGGGCCTATCGAAGACTTGAGAAAAATGTCCAAATAATTTCTTCCATATCAGGGACGGGGGGGGGGGGGGGAGGTTATTTTCCACTTTCTAGGCTTAAAAATAAATATTATTTTTTGAATAATTAAATTCAGTTCACATCTCCATGGAAAGCAGGCTTCAAAAATGTCAGAACCTCTCATTGATTAAAAATAAATAACTTTAGGAATACAGACTATACATGCCGAGGTTTATAAAATATATAACATCAATAACAAGTACTTATCAAGCTGCTTTTCCGATAAGCTTTAATTGGTCTTTAACGTACTCAGTTTAACTAATTTTAAAGTAAATAATTGCTTACCTTGCTACCCAACTTCGCAAGGACGTACCAGTGTTCGTACAGAGTCGTGTTCGTACATATGATTTGCGTGTCCCAATAACAGGACACGAAAATTATATTATTAAAAGTGTTTTTACGAGAAGTTAAATGGCAGTTTGTGATACCCTACTTCTTCCTGAATAGGAAGAACTATTACTTATCACGAAAATACGTAAAAGCTAAACGATATGATAGTAAAAAACCTTTGCCATTCCTTAGCTTATTGCATAAAAATAAGTTGCAATTACCTTCATGACGTGAGAACTTCAATAAACCTTTAAAATTATATTATAATTAACGTGGGACTGTATTTGACACTTTTTCCATATATCAATTAAGTATCGTAGATACCATCTCAAGTGTTAAATTTTCATTTTTATTCGTAAATTACTTAATAAACTGAAATATTTGCAGTAGTGTCCGGGGACTGGGACGTGTGCGGCCACTGGTACACTTACCTTACGTGCATTGGTATCAGAAAAGAAGCGTCTTGAAGATCCGTTGTACTCATGAAACATTTGTGTGTTATGAATCTTTTAATAGTTCTAACATCCTCTATTTTTAAATGTTCATTACCAATAAAATCATTTAACTTTTTCAAATTAATTATGAATTTATGGGAGCCGTTTGGCCTCTGCACAAAATATTTTGGAAATAAACTGATCAGGATATGTTTCACATTTAACAATGGCCCCAATCTTTAATGAATGTTCGATTGCTATTGATAAATTACGTTTATTCTTTACCGACCATATTTGTTCCTTAGGTGTATTATTTTGTACTGGTGTTTTTATAAATGGAATTCGATATCCCTTTATTCACAATAGTCATTTTTTGTCTGAAGATATATTCTCCCAAGCTGATCTAAACTTTTTTAGTCCTCCCACTGTTTTTCTTACATCTGGACTTAAAATTTCTTCTGAAGATACTGTGTCGCTATTTACTGGCTCTATCTATAATTCTGCTTATGTTTCCAACTCCTACTTTGATCCTCTCTGATATGTGTCCCACATCTGTCTGACCTGGGAGTTTTGTGAATTTGTTGACCTTGTCGGCGGTAGTAAGGTAGACCCTTGTAGTTCAGAGATTGTTTCTTATTTTTGTCCGTTTTATTAGAGTTCTATTTGTTACTCTTCAGATCCAATGACACCTTCTCAAAAGATTTTGCAGTTTTCATTCTCTTATCCAAATTGCAACCAAATAGATATTCATCAATTAGTGCATCAACCAATGCTTCTTTGGATGCTGAGTTTACATTAAATGTTCTAAACAGTTTTCGTGTTTGTCAATCTATAAAATGTAGGACTGATGAAAGACGGTCTGCATCACTAATCTTCT
The DNA here is from genome assembly GCA_030142225.1 of Pachycephus smyrnensis. Taxonomy (NCBI): domain Eukaryota; kingdom Metazoa; phylum Arthropoda; class Insecta; order Hymenoptera; family Cephidae; genus Pachycephus; species Pachycephus smyrnensis. The sequence goes on along the minus strand of JARQST010000096.1, from coordinate 649,313 downwards.
GGTATTAACTGGTACCAATCTGACCTTGAATTGTTGCAAGTCCGCCATCTCTTTGAATATCATTAGGGAGCATTGCAGCTCTAGCCTCAGGACTTAATTTTGGGGCTTCCATTCAAGTGCAGGTACTTGGGGGTGGATACTTTTTCATCAGTTCTTTTTTAGCTGCTGCAGGTAGCCCTTTTTTGATAATAGCTTCGCATCTGGACGCAATATCTACATGTATCTCTTTCCCTAGTATCTTTTTCTCATTTACGTTGCCCCCTAGAATACTTAGGATATTTACTGTAATTTCTTGTAGTACATGCGGTTCCCGTGACATATCATTTGCAACAATCTGGCTATCAGAAGGACTCGGTATCATTTCCGCATTCTGTATTTCCATTGTAAAGGAAATATTTTCCTTTTGCGTAATCGGAGGACTCGATTCTCTGTTCCGTGACGTACTCTCATAACCTCCAAAAGCGATAAGGCACTTAAAATAGGGAAATCCTTACCTTCCTCCAGAATTGATCTAAAAGAAAATAAAGGCTAAGTTTTCAACTCGTGATCAACATCTCCAAGAGTCTTGTCCGAAGAGTGCTCAATGAAATTATTGCAATCCTAATTATAGTATGGCAGTTAACTGGTGTCTAACTTTGATAGAACTCGTCTTTAAAATCTTAACAATTTAAACAAAAATTATATTTTTTGCTGACAATCTAGAGTTTCTGATTTTGCACTAGAATTCCTCGATCTATGACGACGTTTACGTTTCTTTTTCTGTTCTGAAGCTAATTTCCTTTCCAAATTCTCTTTCATTTTGAACAAACCACTATGTTTTCTACAATTTTCCTCTACTGAATTTTCCATCAATGTCTTATTATGTGTTCCTTTACGATTCATTTCTCACTTAACGATAAAATAACTTTCTCGCGATAATAACGTGGTGTACAACTGTGCACCAAAAGAAGGAACGAGTCTAACGGCAGTGTAGGCGGTGGTTGGGGCGAATCGTTGTTGGACTTTGAAATGTGGCGATATCTAGCGCAGGGATAGGAAACTACCTAGTGATCTTAAGGACGGGGCGGGAAATATAATTGGCGTACAGAGACCACACCGTATACACAAGTGACTGTCAAAGGAATTAATTAATGATAAGGGATAGTCAAGAACCTTCACTGTACGCAATTCCTACAAATATACATACACCGCATAATTCAACTGTCAGAGCCCTCACGATGGTGCTGTTTTATCCAAGAATACTCTAGGAAGTCTCAAAGGGGACCTACAGCATTACGATACTCAAGGACCTACGAGGAGGGTCTTCCTCGTGCTCTTTACAATGAGAGCAGCAGGTTGGTGATATTACGTGATTCCTTTGCCACGAGATGAGCTGCTCCTTCAGAGCTTTGAGATTGCTTCGCTCTGACTTCCCTTGTTCAAATACATTGCGTACCGGTACCTATCTACATATCTATCTTACATCCATGCCCCTCCTCCCTCCCATAATGGAACAACCTGCTAATGTAAGTAGCTACCCGGAAGACATAACGCAGTGTGAAACACGGATTTACTTTGAGAGGACTAAGTAAATAAAGTGCAGGGACTCGGTAGCATTGCTACTGTTGCTAGTAATAGTAGCAGTAATAGTAACAGTAATAGTAGCACTAGAAACAATCGTTGCAGCCAGCAATAGGGGCCCTAGCTAAGCTCTAGAAGTAGAGCCCCTATAAAAGCACTACGAGAAGTATTCTCGGAGACTGTTAGTTGTACAGTGTTGTACATACCTATAGTAATTTCATACGAATTGGAAGGGGGCATCTAGTGCATATAGCCAGTCCTGTCAACAAGGGCTGGTGAGTGTCGCGAAACACAAGGTAAAACATAGGAAGAAAAGCAACGCGAAAACGTTCGAAGCTTTCGCGCTTTGGCGTAATGCGGTGATAAATAATCGTTACGCCTTGTGTCATATTACCGCGTGCCGCTCGCTTCTGTAGAATTTATTCCGGGCTCGAAATCGCAACCGGAAATGGAACGTCTACTCGCAAACCAGGTGTGAGAGTAGGTTGTACATACGTATTTCCTTTTGTCGCAATGCACCGACACGTATCTACCTACCAACCTACCAACCTACGCGTCCATTTTCGATAGATATTGCTTGCCTATGGAGTTTCTATACTATCTGCTGCATCATTGGGAAATCGGATATCTGCAACGTGAAATATACAGAATGTACTGTGCATTCTTAAGACGACTAACCAATCTAGTCATTCACATTATGTACGAGAAAATCAATAGTGAACATATCAATAAATATTTGATGATTTAATGAAAAAATTTTTAATTCAGCTTTCCTCTAGTCGCTCTCCGTAGCATTTAATCTCTTTGTTTGACTTTTAAAAAAATATAATTGTTTGTTCGATTTTTTCCAGTACAAAAAGGAATTGCGTAGGAATTTTTACTTTGGTTACATTTCTTTGATAGAAGTTTTCTCTGTTTATATATTATAATGGCAATATGGCAAACGGGGTTATAAAAAGAAATTGATGAAATGTAAACTTCCATTTTATAAGCTGACGGATTGAAAAAAAAAGCAAAAAATGAACTGTACGTGATATCATTGTTTGTCGATAAATTTAAGGACAGGCTTTTTTCTCCTTCCGCCGGAATCCCATTTACGTACGCTAATCGGATTCGAATGTGACCAGATTATACGCACACATTGTTAAAAAAAATGGCAAGAACCGTTACTGACCTTTTTTGTAATTTCATATCGGATTTTGCGTTACAGAACTAATTCTCAATGGTTTCTAAAGTGACATGAGCGATTGTTTGATATAAAAAATAATAAAAGTAGCTACATTATTACATAATAAGTGCTCTGACTGTTATTGCATTCCCGATATTTTCTCGAATCACTTATGTTTTACGCTAATATGAGTATCTATTTAGAAAATTATCATAGAATTAAATGTCAAGGTCTTAAGTATTAGATCTGTATAAATTACAGTAATAACATAACGTAGCATACACCCAAAAAAAATAAATAAAATGAATTTAGGAAGTATAGTAAAATTGATTTATATGGGGTATAAATGAAACCAGTCGATAATTTACGCACAGATGGGAAATTGCCTATTTGACGTTAATTTGATATATTTGTAATAAAAAGAGATTTTTTATCAAAGCATTCCACATAACGAATATATCTCTAAAATCGACGTCCCGTTCGCAAAATGAATTTCAGTGAAATGGCCACCACTTTCATACAGTCAGCTGTATTCTACCCGTTTTCACCCTTGACACCAGCTACTGCGACACTCGTGACGTCCTGCGACGCATAGCCCCACCGTATCTACCGTTCCGAAAAATTTAATTCGAAAGGGAGACACAGCTGTCACTCTTTTTCAGTTTAAAAATCCCGCAGTGATTTAAAGCCTGTTACTAATTGATAGATAATTGCAATAATCAGTAGAGGGTGAAAGGAATTGGACGTTTGTTTTCTTCTTCTCATTTAACCCTTACTCTGTACTGTTGCTTTCGGCACCCTCAAACCATACACATGGGTCAATTATGTCCGAAGTGTTTTCAATGGGTAGAAGTGTTTTTAAAAATCTGAAAAAAAATTCATATACCTTGTGACGTATGCCGTACATCGGCGTAGCCTACAAATAATCCGTGGCTGCTCCCAACGTGCTGAAATCCAAAAGAAC
>JARQST010000096.1:617920-639703 GCA_030142225.1 Pachycephus smyrnensis | reverse complement strand
AGTGTTTTTTAAGGAGGGAAATTCACAGCAATCCTGTACTTGGCGAGGTTTTTTACACAGAGGTGTTTTTGGGGGGTTCGTATTTTAATTCCACCATCATATGTTGCAAACATAAGCATCACATGCGCACTCATAAACAGCATACAGCCTTGCAGCATGGCGTGAGCCGGCATGATCTAAATATGAGGCAAATAATCTGTACATCTGTCTATCTGGGTTCATCCAAAAGTATAACTCCAAATTACGGTTATAGATCGAAGATGACGTACGTAACTAATAATACTTACGTATTGGTATAATCAAAGGGTCCATACCTAAATTAGAACTCATGAGTAAACCATAGTTGAATGGGTGAGAAGTTTTGTGTACGAATGAGTCTATGCCAATGATAGGTTTGAGCAGTGGAGATTCGCATTACCAGAAAGCGAGTTAGAAGAAATAGGTTAGGGTTAGGTTAGGTTAGGTGGATTTAGGAAAGTTTCCGCAAAGGAATATGGAGTCGGAGAGATCGTTGATGGGGGGCATCTATTTTTCAGACTATATACGAGACTGTACTCGCGCATATATATACACACACATATGGTATATGGGTTATTGTATATATATATGCTAGTGAAATGTATAAAGGAAACGTGAGCTTGACAGTGATACAAAGCCCCTCTATTTAAACATATACCGAACAGAAATCGCGACGCGTAGTCCGTTTATAACAATTCTAGACTATATATTTTTCTTCTTTCTTATGTAAGTAGATATATAAACATGCAGGCAGGTACACACATCTATAGAATATAGTCAGACATCTATGTATCTGGAGATAGCATAGCCAAGTTTATAACGAAGGGATCACAGATACGCAGGGCGCGAACCCGAGTGCGTCATATGTTATCGGATGACAGCCACGAATAATATCTGCACACAACTGCGGCTCGTGTTTCTATTTGCTAGCTTCGACCAAACAAAAATTTTTTTCTCACGTAGACTTTTTGGTCCTATCGTGTCCTATCTATTCGATATGGATACGCGTGTATGATTAGGTATGGATACCATTCGATGTAGATATATATATATATATATATATTGTAAGAGTTAGTGACGTGCAGAATGACAATAAGCTTTTTACTTTATTGAAATGCTCTATTATTAAGTTTTGCTTTCAGTACGAAAAAGGGAGGCATGATTGTGCTGCTGATGACGTATATTCAGAAATCGATAAGGTCGAATTTTTTATATGCTTTTACTATACAAATTATTTTATTGTGCGTAGTTTTCCATGTGTGTTGTGTTGCTTGCCCGTAGATCTGTTATTACGATCCGAATATACGATTTCACCTACGTTTTAATTGACGTAGGTGTGGTGCGGTCTTAATGACTTAATTGTACGCTCCAAGAACTGAAATTGTAATGCCGATCGATGGTTGTGTAAGGCCTGAAATTATGTGTCGTATTTTATAGAATGATTATTAAAGTCACTTGTGAGAGGGTTGACTGTCAATTGCTGAAGAAACCAAACTTGACTGTGTGCAATGACGTAGGAAACATCCACTGTTTGGGGAACTGAATGTAACGTGTATACATGTTCGCAGAAGTAAACGGAAGTCATTAAAAAAAGTATAATTTTCTTATGAAAAACAGTAGTGACTGTTTGAGTACTGGTCGAAACATATGGGATGCAGGTAGGTAATAATCCCGTCTGATCCTGTTGAGTAGAGTGATCACCTGTTCCATAGAAGGAAATCGTCGTTTAAATGTTAACAATCTAAAAAGTTAAAGTAGCAGGGAAAATACTGAAAATATCCCTTAGGACGAGGGAATTTTAATTTAAGTAAGTCCAAACCTCATTTGATGAAATCGACATTGCACCGCAAATTGTTTTTACTATTCCCAATATGCCTTACGTGGATATAAATTATTGATATATATTTGTTAATTATTATTAATTTATATTTATATTTGAATTATTATTAATAATATATTATTAATACAAATTAACATATGTTACATTCACAATCGACGTCTCTCCACGTCTACTCAATGATTATTTGAATTGAATACCCAACGAATACAAGGTAATAATGACATGTTGCCCACGTAAAGATGTTGGTATGGCTAAAGTCTGGAATCGAGTATGGGGAATTGTAGGCAAAAAATCTGGCTTCTAATCAGATCCTATACTTCCATCCCAAACTTGTCAATCGCAATATTTGTACCTCTTACCGAGACTTTTTCAACCCACATATCTATACTTTACAGGTAGTAGACAAATAATTGTTCTGCCCATACTTTGAAAAAAACCCGATCGCCATACTTTAATTTATTGAATCCCATACTTCACAAAATAATCATAATGCCGATACTAAAAAAGTAATTATATGATTTTCTCTTTTGTCTTTTTTTTTCAAAATATGGGCATAACAATTATTTTTGTACTGTCTGAAAAATCTGGATTTAAGGGTTTATTATATAGCTACCCAAGTAAAAATGTTATATGTAGGTTACTGATCAATAACTGATCAGTTTGGATTTACGTACCGCCAGTGAGACGAATCTGTACTTGCGATTGACTTCATCCATGCGCGATTGGCCTTATCCAAAATACATATTCCATAATAGCTATGTACATTTTATGAATCTCCACTAGTACACGGTAAGTACGTATTTTGCGATGAACACATACTTTTGTTGTATTATCCAAATCATATACATATAGTCTATGTATGAATGTATGTAAACATTTATTAACCACAAAATTATTAATTATGTATTTAAAAAATACATACATATAATACATATATAATATGAACATATATACATACATAATTTGTATCATTTCTTTTACTGCATCTTAATTCTGATCCTCGGCGTCTATTAGTTTTCTATTCCATTTATGTAATGTATTGTTTTAAGAGAAATTTCCTGAATTTGACAGCGAATAAAGCACGACAGCAAAGATTGCGAACTTTTCAGGTTCGCATGACATTTTCCATTGCGTGCTACAAAATGAAGCGGGCTGTTCGTAATTTTGCTCTCAGCGCACTCTGAGTGCATTCCTAGCAAGTTTACGAACAGCCTCAAGACGAGCATGAAGCACACCTTCTCTTGGTTTAAGTATACAAAAGCCGCTGTGTTCAAAATCATTGTTCTGATGCTCTGTCGACTGTCAAATTCAAGAAATTTCTCGTACAAATTCATCGATAGAACACGAACCTTGCAGAGGCAGAGGATTAAAATCAAGATGCAGTAGAGGAAATACTAATACGAAAATCAAGGTGCAGTAAAAAATTCATGTAAATTCTATACGTATGTAATATATACATAGGAATGCAACATTGACAGTTGGGGATACAATAGAACATATTTTCTATCATTTAAAAATTTTTGATCAAAAAGTACTTTAGATATTGGAATTGGCCACTTTAATGTTATCACTTCATTAATAGTAGTTTTTGCTACAAGGGCGTAAAGTAGTACTTTTACGCACGATCGTACAAGAAAGTAAAAGTACTACGCCCCTGTAACAACCATTATTTTTTGCAATAGTATGCGTAAAGTACGCAGTTTTGTTTGTGTACGTAAAAGTGCTACTTTAGGCACTGAAAACACAAACAAAATTGCGTACTTTACGCGTACTATTGCAAAAATATAGTTTATTCAGTTATTAAGCAGTTATTTTTGTATGCTATCCTTTATAAGTAAAGGAATGACAAATTTTTGATGGTACAGAAAAAGTACGTGTCCATCGCAAAATATGCATTTACCATGTATTACCATGTACTCGGGTAATACTTTTTCTCCCAAAAATATAAATGTAGACATTACTTTTAAAAGCGTGGAATTTAACTACTCAAAATTGAATGAAAATTATGGATATGTAGATTGAAAAACTCTGGGTAAGATGTACAAATATTCCGATTGAAAAGTCTGAGATGAAAATGTGGGATCCGATCAGAAGCCAAATTTTTTTGTCTAAAATTTCCCATACTCGATCCTACACTTCAACAATAGAAAAAATTTTACGCGGATGATAATATTAGAATTTTCTACTCAAGGATATAATAGCTATAGAGATTAATAGTACATTCAGGGGTTCATGACTAATATATCTGTAGGTAGAAATGTACAACATTACGAATAAATAATTCTTACTTTGGTTGTAGGACGGGCCCTCATCCGATCGATGCTTATAGTGCGTCTCAGTAGCGTGGATATTCAAAAGAACCATACGATCCATTTTGTAGTCAATATCTACATGTAACCTCGTGGAACATGTATGCCCTAGTGTTCGGGCAAGGGTTACTTGTCAATTCTGATACGTAGAAACAGGTTTTAGGAAAATTCTCTCCCACAAATGTCCCAGCTCAAATAGCCTGACCAGCTTGTAGTGAATATGTCCAGTGTTGCTCAGCCACGAAGTAGTATAAATGTATCAAAACGCAGACTAAATAATAACTCCTACTACGTACAACTAAGAGTACAGATAAGCACTTGAGTTAGCCGCGTAAAATGTTCCCGGTGAACCGAGAGTTTTATTGGCTATTAAAGCGCTTGTAGATCATTAGCGCAGACTAGGGGTGAGAAAGCTGGCGTAAAGGTCACAAAGAGGGGTTGCGAAATGGAGACGGGCATTTCCTCCTCGATGGAAGCTCGATGACTGAGCTTTCCGTCCGTGCGCTTGTACGAATGTTCGAAGGGACGGCTGATTAAATTAAAAAAAGAAACTTCAACCCGTATTAAAAACCAACGTTTATTTCTGTCCCTGAACAATAGGGTCCCATTCAATACAAGGACTAACCTTCCCATTATTGGCTGGCCGTTATGCTTTACTTCTCAGGTATCTGGATTCTGCAGATCTCGATAAATCCACCATCACACGTTACTTTCTTTAATTGGATAGCTTATATAAGGGAACGTACGATAGATGCCTTAACGGGTATTAATAGTGTAACGCACGCATCAACGCACGGTTGCTCTTTAACGCTCGTTTCTATTCGTTATCGTAGATTTTCCTTCGCAGCTCTGTAAGCTCACGAAAGGTCATTCAATATAGGTACCCATCTAGCTGTCTGGCTGTCAAGCTTAGCCTCTGTGTACTATTACGAGTTTTATCTTCGCATCGCCTCTTACGTGGCCGACGCGCAATTAGCGATATTAAAAGTCCAATGTGATATACACAGCTGTATCGCGTTTGTCGGCACTGTGAATTATGTTTCTCATGTTTATACAGCTGGATGAATATAGGTGCGTAGATGGAACGGTGAAAGGTTAAATATACGTAGTGCGAAAAAATACATAGAAATAAAAAAACTGTTTGCTTTTCAATTTTCACAGGACACTCTTCAATTCGATTAGACGGCAGCTCACAATACGTTAGCTTTATATTTCAAGTTAGATGGAATTGAATCTTCGATTGTCGAAACCGTGGTGGGCCGTGACAAATAGACACGTATGTTAAGAAGTCTAAGGTCAATTGAGATGGTAGAAAAGAATCTACTTCTTACAGATATTCAAAGCCTTGAATAAACAGTCGTAAGAGTATTTTTAAGATTACTTAGAATACTTACTTACGTCATTAAGTATATACTATCTTTGATTAACTTTTCTTACACCTAAATAAACTAAGTAATTTAAAGCGACTGGTTAATTTATTCGTATATCTTAATAGTAGCACGATTTCTATAAGCGACAAATTACCCTTCTCGGGTATCCAGCTCGTTTTATACCGCTATCTTAAATCTGATACCAGCGCTGCTATGAAGCTTATATATTACAATAGAAACGATAATAAACTGAAAATCTCAATTTAATTCGAAAAATCAGATTTCATAAAGCTCCAGTTTCCCAAGGATTGGACGATGTATAATATCTGCACAAGTGGGAGAATAAAGGTATTGTTTCCACTTGAGAAAATTCAACATTGATTTTACCTTCTGAAGTGAAATAGAGTAATACTCAACGCTCATCGCATGAGAACTAGCCCATACGATAATTCTTGTGGAATGTGAAAAAAAAACTAGGTTGATACCTACCTTTTATTTATAGGTAGACAAGGTACGTCCTACTCCAAAGAGATTGTGAAAGCAAGTCAGGTATAACTCACTTCGATCTTAGCATTATCGAAAGGTGTTATCACCCTCTTGCGTAGTGGGATGAAAGTGTCGCATTAGTGACTCCCAAGCGAATCGAGAATTTCACGGTAAAATTCGCCGTCGCGCGTCATTTCATTTTTATGTGTTCCGCCAAGGTTTACGGTTGCGTTGCGAGTTGCGACGATATTCGAAGTTGCGACACTCGCGCGACCCCTTTTTCGAAATCTCCAACCCGATCGATAATCCGCGCGATGAATATCGCGGTGGAAAGTTTCTCGCCGCTCTGTATAAATCCATAAAATAGTTCATTCGCAAACCGATTTCTAGGCATGGCAACCGAAACACTCGTAAAACCAGTTGTAGCACTGGTACAGTAGGCGTCGCGACGCCTTTGACTACTATACCTAGTAGCGACCTATCTACGTTATGAGTGACGTTCATTCCCCAACAGTTCGCAGTCGTCGAGGTTGTAAAAGCTGTTCTTTGCTTACTGCTGACATTCGCATGCAAATCAGCTATGGCACAGCTTCAAATGTAAAGCGTTTCAACTCTTTGCGAGAATTCAACATCGTCGCTGGGTTATTCGTCATGTCATCTACGTCGTTTTACCTTCATTCTATTTTTTCCCTTGGAATAGATAGAGGGATTGTTATTACGGCTGTGAGAAAAATGGGATAAAGAAACCAAAAAAAAATGACAGAAAAGTTATTTGTATTTGTGGAAACTTGTATCAGACTAGATTAGGTTAACTTACGTATATTAATTAGGATACAGATTTGATTAATGCTGAACTGATGAACGTATGGCGACATTAGGATAAATGTAATTTGATGGCAGATTCAAATCCGTGGGTATAATATACTAGGGAGTGCCCACGGCTTCGCACGCGTAGAAATCGCTGCTGCCGTACAAAATTTGCATATCTCTAACAAATTAGCCAACATATGCAGTTTTAGGTTGTGCGGGCGCGTTTTTTCTCCGACTTGGACAACATTTTTGTTCACTGCTCAACCCCCTGATGAGATAGTATGTTAATACATCGCCTATGACAGTCCAGAGATTATAAAAAAGCCAACAGTGAAAGTTCCGTCAAAATCGGTTCATTGGTTTTTGAGATCATCGAACATAAACAAGCAAATTCACAAACTCTCCCTCTTTATAATATTATTATAGTATAGATAGATTATTATAGATATATAATTACATAAGATGGATTGATAAATAACAGATATCGTGAAGTGGTTGATACAGCGGGAAAAATCAAATAAAATAATGTCGACGTGTTTTCCAGCGATCAACATCAATCAAGCTCCCTATCCTTTAATCGGAATTGCACAGTTTTAAACCGGCGAAACGATTAATCACTTAAGTACCAGTAGACACGTACTCTCAACCCTTATTTATACATTTTCTATAACTCCTTTCATTAATTGCATGCATATAGCTATCAGCTCGTTCGATATCGACAATGGCTTCCACATTTGCGATTGCTACGATTTATTTGACATTAAAAGCCCTATACTCTCCCTCCCGAGCTTTTGCAATTTCCTTTCCTTTTATTTTTTTCTTATTTACTTTCGACTCCCTTCTTTGTATTGGATTCTATACATTTCCGAAGCATAGTCCAAACACATGAGACTTCTATTACCATGTATTCAACCCTGGAGCATTTTACCGCATTTAATATTTTATCCACTATAAAATTCAATTCTTTCGATGGAGTGATCTATGCACGAGGATTACCTAATTTTGAAGCTTTTTTTAATTTCAGCAATGATTAAGCTATGTATGAAAATAAAAAATAACAGATTATTGCTTGCTAGAGTAGATCGTCTATATCGACTTTTGCGTTCACATAAAACGTATTAAAATCACGCTTTCATCGATCGTGCTTTCTTTGTCGGTTGTTGCACGATCCCTTGAGATCTTTTGTTTGGGCTACTCGGTAATTTATGTATCCCGCGCGTCGACGTTGGAACGTGATAAATTGGCGTCAGCGTTGGCGTCCATCGCGATTTCGCGGTCTGTGCGAAGAATATCCCACGAACCGCTAAGCTTTCTTGCGTAGTTATACGTATAGGTATAATAGGTATAACATATATTTCAGATATAATAGGTAACTATAAAGGGCGAACGTCTCCGTATATCCCCTTTAATTAAAGTCCTCTTAATTACTGTACACCCCGAGAGATAAAAATGCATTGCCGCTGAAAGTATAAGCTGCGTGAAATGTGTTAAACGGCGTAATCTTCTCCTTAATGTCCAATTACCATGCATTATCTTACAGAGTAGAAGCAGAAGCGCTCCAGCATCCCACTCACAAAGAAGATGAAATTATTATTAAAGTGGATACTATTTGTACGACATTTTACGTAATTTAATTCCGACGATATTATATCCTTGACATAAAAGGATACACCCGTGCAAATAATTTTTATCATTTTTTTTTAACCGACTCCTCTTATCTCGATGGAAGATTCCTGAAATTCTATTCTTACGTTATAATCTGTGACGTGATTTTTTAATTCACGGTCACAAAAGGCTCTTGCTATCGATTTAGATACCGCTTACGCCTTTGCTGGCTCTCCCCGAGTCATCGCCCTGTTTGGAGATTAGGCTCTCGGCTAGATTCGCACGTCGTGTTAAAGTTCTCGACAATAGACACTGTTTGGGGATGAGTAGAGGTCAGGGTGCTCGAACCTGTCGCGAGGAGAAAGTCTCGAGGAAACGAGTTGCCCGGCAGGGGAGAGCCCCCGACGAGATTCCTCCACGAACCTGCAGAAGCCCGGCTGCAATACCGGCGCCCCATCAGGGAAGTGCAGTGGGCTGGAGAACGGGTGGAGGAGTTGTCTAAGGGTACGGGCAGGGGAGGAACCCCCTTGGCCCTGGTTTGGGGTATGTTGGGTCCTGTTTTCGCCCTATGCACAGGGGAAGCGGTCGTGAAGGATCTCAAGAAATTGATATGCTACCGAATTGTTAAAAGACGCTATCGATAGTTAAAGGGACGGCTCGAGGGAGGAGACAATAGTTACCGGCTATGGGATTTCGACCAATCCGAATAATCCGTTCTCGCAAATTGTTATCGAAAAGTCAGTCTGTCTCTGGACACCGACGAGGGCTATGAGCTGGCTCGAGCTACCGTGTTGATAGTTTTTCTACCCGTGTTTGCCTAGGCGGCACGTTAAGCTCCCGTACGCGTGTGTAGTGCGCGTTGCCGTGTAATGTTCTCGTGCTGGCTCCCGCAAAATTAAAGATATCGAAAGGTGATTTTCCCGTGTTCCCGAGGTGCATCCTAGTGCAGTGGTGGAGTGCTCTGTAAGGGATAGCCTTGGATATTGCTCCCGGTGCCCTATGGATTAGGCGTATCAGCTCTGGTGAGTCGTGCCAGTTTAGTAATTAGTGCAGGGATTCCGATCATTTAGTTTACGAAAGATCTCGCCTCTCCCTCGTGGCCGTCTCTGCGATTCCGGTGTTTCCTCGGCTTTCGTCCCTTTAATCGGACGTTCGCGTTCTCGTCCGTTTAGATTCCGAAGATTTCCACTATTTACTTGGCCTAACTCCGACCCTCTCTACCACAACCTGCATGCTGAGCGGCCGTGCATTTCCGCAACCGTTCGCTCTCGTTCATGCATCCAGTTGCGTTTGTCAATTTCACGCGTCCCCAAAGATTGACGGTTCCGATTGCGTTTGTCGATTTCACGCGCCCCCAAAAATCGACGGGCTCCCTTCGGGTTTGAGCCGTTTTGGTGGAGTCGGAGAGGTTCCCCTCGTCTCCCAGGACATACCGGTTCGTCGGTACCGGTGAAACAAAAGCTGGCTGGCGCCCAGCCGTGGCTTGCGGATGCATGAGCGGGGGTGGACGGCCGAAGGTGACGTGTTCCAGGTTGAGCTCTCGCGTGGTCAGAAAAATACGTCACAAATCATACGACACGATTACGATGGATTCCAATAAACATTTTTATATATGCATACATCCACTCCATTAATCGTGGATGAAATAAAGTTCCTTTGAGATTGGTCACAACAAAAATTCGAATCCCATTAACTTTTAGAATGTAACCTCTAGATATTGTAGAGAATAAGTAAGAATGCGTGTATGAGTGCGAGAGCGTGTGTGTTGTGTATGACTGTGTGTAAGAGTGTATGGATGAGTGTACGGTCAGCGGACAGGGAGACAGAGGTTCAGTTGGACACTAGCTGTTGTGATGAATAAATCAAAGATTACCAGATTTTGCTGATTGCTGCTCATTCTCCCCGAAATCATATCCTACAATATTAAGTCGCTTCTCGGTATCCAGCTGACGTATTACAACTTTAAAACATCAAAGACGTATACCTTTTTTTCATGTATAAGCATACTTTTACAGAATTCTAGATCTATAGATACACTCTGTGTATACGTGTACTGTATAGTTATAGCACCGAGATTGCAGCTAGCGTTGGCACGATAATATATTAAGTTAAACTTACTTGAAAAGCACTTTGAACTTCGCCCATAAATAGCCGAGATTTTTTAAAAGCCACTAAAGCTCGTATTACATTATCCTTATCACCCGACGCATGTACCTGTGCGTCTTTATCTGCTATAGCAGCTATTCATATTTTTGACCTACCATGTGAACTGCAGTCGTCTCATAAGTTTTAGTCGACCTGTACACATCAACGTATAAAATCGTGTCATTCGACATTGGATCAAAAAATTGTCCACATGCGAACTTTCGTCAGTCCCACGACTTTTCTAAAATTAATTATAGAAAATGACTTTAACCCTTTCTGATTCTCTTTCGCAACGTCCAGAAACAGAAATGAGAGAAAGAAATTATTTTCGTTGATTATGTCGAAACGACTTGATAATTTATCTTTTCGGGTCAGCATAATTTTTTTTCTTTTTTCTTATACTATATTTTTCCCCGTTTCCTTTGACCGCTAAGATTTATTTTCATTCTTGTCGTCTGCTTTTTATTTTTGTTATTAAAGTTAATTAATGTGATGTCATCAGCACATTATGCGTGTACTTTATTTCAAGTTAATTATCATCAGGCTCCTATCTGCGTCCATCATTCATTGATAGAAAGTAAAGTAATATACTCCTATCGAAACATTACCACTTAACGTATTTTTGCGTGTAATCAAATATTCATTTCAATTTGTAAGTTTCTTATGGAATTATTTCGTATCGCGATGTGACGCCATACGTACTGGACTGATGTGTGTATAGAGTGGGACTAACGGATGCATAGGTAGTGTGAGACTGTCCGTGAGAATGATTAATTGTTAAAGAAAAGAGAAAAAAGAAAAGAGAGGAGAAATAACACGGAGCGAATCGTGAATGTCATTCTCGACAATGGCACTTAACGACAGAAGGGAAGAATTTTCGTAACAGCGCCAGAATCGAAGGTAACGAGGTCTAGGTAAAGAAAATTGTGAAATCGCTTTCCCACTCCTCCCCGTAGTCACCCCCTCTTAATTATACGATCCGTCGGACGAGGCAAATCTGCGAGTGTTTTACGGGAGCTCTCGCAACGTAATTGGTAATTATACTGTAGTGCGAGGGAGAGTGAGACAGAGAAAAAGACAGAGAGACAGAGGGGGGAGAGAGAGAGTGAACAATAAGAAGTAGAAATGGAATAAAAAAGGACAAACGAGGGGCAGAGAGTTCTTCCCCTATTTTACTGGTGCAATTCCTAGGGCAACCGTGGAAGGAGGGTGTGCGGATGGAATCCGTCGCGTTGAAATTACTCTTTAATTTTTTTTCTTTTTCGGCACGTTCGTGCGATTCTTATGTATGCGTACTTCCCAGCTGACACAGTGATGGTACGTGAGCGTGTGTCGGTATTTTTCAGAGGGTTTATAATACAGGGGGTAGTGTGGCACGAATGCCTCGGGGAGATCAAGGGGATGGAGCCCATTGTCGAAAAAGCAACGGGCCAGTTTAATTTGAAATTGGTTCTTTCCAGTGCCCATTGTCCTTTATTTTTATTCTATCTCTAATCTTTCCGATCGATTTAAGCTTCATCGTCTCTGTCTCGATTCTCAGCTTCGTCCTCCATTTCGCCATCCTCCCATTCAGGTTTTCTTACAACAACTTTTCCGCTCCGTATGCTGCTTGTCTTTTTCCTTTTGTCTCTTCCCTCATTCTTTCGTCCGTTTGAATTCGCCCGTCTTTTTTTCATCCTTTCGCGCGGACACATTACGTTTCCTTAAGATCCAGCCTAACAATTCCTTTATCAATGTTGCTCATGCTCTATTGGGAAATAGAAACAGGCGGTACAGTCCTTCTTTTAAAAACTCATAGTTTAGAAATATCTCAGGATAGCTCAAGATCCGATCTCGTATTTCATATTTTCTCCAATTTCATTTTCGTCTGCGGCGACTTCAAGCGCAGAGCGGTATAAAACTATGAAGTACTTGGGTCAGTTGAGTATTTGCGCCATAGCACAAATATCGTCTACGCAGCGCAATGTATATTATACTAGGGAATGCCCGCGGCTTCCCACGCATAGAAATTGCTTCTGCCCTGCAGAATCTGCATATCTCTAACAGATTAGCCAGCGTTGTGTGGGAGCGTTGTTTCTCCGATTTGCCCAACATTTTTGTTCATTACTCAGCCCCCTGATGAGATAGTGTGTTAATCCATCGCCTATGACAGTCCAGAGATTATAAGAAAGCCAACAGTGAAAGATTCGTCAAAATCGGTTTAGTGGTTTTTGAGATCATCGAACATGAGCAATTATATTTACAAACTCGCCCTCTTTATAACATTATATAGTATAGAAGTATAGATGACAGAGTTCTATATAAGGTAGCATTGCGGATACTACCTAAATAGTGCGTACTAATACTACATTTTGTAAATGTTCAATCATATCTTCTTCTATATTTTTTCTTTTATTGCCCAACAACTCCATGGATATTTCGTCGTTATCTTTATTATTTCCTTTTTTTTTTTTAACGACGCCAATCTCGTTACGAACAATCGCCCAATATCATACAATGATCCTGGCTATGTAGTTAATCGAAAAACGAGCGCCACTCGCGGCTCGATATTACGCAGTAAACGCAAATGGCCTCCTGTACATACATCCTACTGGAAGTACAGGAGAATATGGCAGCGAACCAAAATGATCTTTCGCAGTGGGAATGTTGGAGTCTCACACGGTTCCTCGGTAGGGGAGATGAGCAGAATACCGGTCACTTAAGGAAAAACTTCTATATTTTGAAATACAATAACATTTAAACAAAAATAAAGACATCATTCGAAGGTTTTGTTTATCAGCTCTAATGTGGCCAAGAATCATTGTATAAAATTGATAAACAGTACTGTTCTTCTTAACAATTGAAAAACAAGTAGGAATGACCGGTATTAGCGACACTTGCTGGTAATACCGGACACTCTGCTGGATATACCGGTCAATGCTCTCGTGTTAAGCATGGCCGATTCCCAACTACATTGATACACAACTACAACTACTATTGAATATCATATGTTCAGACTAAAAATAGTGAATTGAATGTAATTGTAGTTCGTTTTAACTAAAAATGTTTTTATTGAATGAAAACTTGAACGAAAAACAATAGTGTGTTTATTATAATGCGTGAATGAATAATATATTCAACAGAACGCTTTCCTTACTTTACTTATTTACTTTAATGTTGAAATAGCACGTTGTTACTGATAATCGATATAAAAATTTCAAGATTATATATGTATATTTTTAAAATTTAAATCATCACATGTCAGACAAGACAGGGGTCTGATCTATGAAGAATTGGCCAATTAAGAGTCTGACGAACTAGCCGTACGTGTCGTACGACTGACCTGAGAGGGCTCTCTTAGACTAATATACGCTCAGCGCAGGCGCACTGACACTCATGTTCGATTGAGATATATATGAAAATAAAGCTAATGAAACCCTAAATATGCCCAGTGACCTCAAATTTCGATTATTGATACCTAGTATTTGTAACAGCTTATCTAAGTTTCTAACATCAAAAACGACAAAAAAATATATCCGTTTAGATCATTTTTATAAGAAAAAATTATCCGATAAAATTAAATAAAATTAGTTACTATAACATAATAAAATGTAATAGTGTCAATTTCAATGATACAGCGTCTTTAGTTAAAGTAGTTATCGCGAGGTATCGATTTTCTTAGGAAATCGTTGAAACTTTGCCTATCTGTTATTCTATGCTTCTTGAATACATGTGTGAAGTTTCAAAATTATTTGCCATCTAGTTTGCAAATTATACGGAATGAAAGTAGCAAAAATTGCACTGTATAGATATACCTCGCATGTTAAAATTGCTATATTTCTTTCGAGATATCTCAACTTCTAGGTGGTAAAAGTGGACGAAATTTCTAAAAGGCACTTCTTTTACATCGAACATTACTACGATGATTTTTGAATAAAAAATCTTGAAATTTTTCAATCATTTTTTTACTGCATTTTTAAACAATATGTAATATGAAATTGAAAAAATGATGGATCTTTATCCTTCCGCTGGTCTCAAAGATAATACCTTACGTAGGAAATATGTTCGTAATGAACGGTGTACAGGATATCCACAGAAATACGACTACCATTATTATGATGCTTGGTGAACTACCTTAAGTCGTAATGACCGTGACCGGTATTACCAACTGACTAGCATTAACCTCGTCTTTTCTACTTAACCTATTCACAGATTGCGAGAATCGTGAATTGGCCCGGAGATACAGTATGCGAAACAACTGTTAAGTACATCAGTAGATTGTTAAATATGTTCCGCCAGAGGAGCTGCGACCGATATTCATACAGGGTAAGAAGCCTCTACAGGGTGAGCAGAGGAATATGAGAGAAGGCGAGGAAGAGAGGGTGAAGGAGGGAGGAACGAAAATTTATAGAAAAAATTTTATGTAAAAAATGAATTTCAATAGCAAACTAAATGAAATATGAACGAAAGAGATTCTTTTACTTTATTAAATTTCGGATACTAATTGTAAGTACTTGTCCGTAACTGCGAGTATCGTTCGTGGGTAGACATTAAGCTTAATAAAAGCCACTCCGAATTCTCGTGAATTCTCATACAGCCTCACCGCTTTCCGAGCGTATTAGCATAATTGAACAATGAAAATGCCAGGGAAATGAGGAGAAGGCGGGTATTCCCCTCATATACATCTTTTATCTTCTTTTTACCTATATGCAGTCTGGTGAATGAAAGAAAAAACGATGCAAATAAAATATAAGAATAGTTCGTATATGACCAGCAGAGATTTCCTAGGGGCCATTTCGCACCCTCTCAGTACACGCGTCACGCGATTGCAGTTCGGACTTGCCCTACAGTCCAACGTTACCTGAGCCCAACGTTAGGAAAAGTTGGATTTTGAAATTATCGAATTCTCAAGGCGTTCATCTCCTCTATCTAGACAGAGTTCTACATAGGCTATGAGTTCTCTCTCTCTCTCTCTCTCTCTCTCTCTCTCTCTCTCTCTCTCTCTCTCTCTCTCTCACACACACACACACACGCGCGCGCATAGACTTTCTTTTTCTCTTCACATTCACTCACCAACGCCAAGATGAATAAGAGATCGAAAAGACCACTGAGGGAATAATAAGTTTACTCGCTGTCAGTAGGAATAAAATGCCGAACGAAGAATCAACACGAGATACGATGAAAGTCCTTCTTGATATTCAGAAAGCAATGCTGGAATTATCTAAATGCACAGATAATAACCTTCCCATTATAACATGCTTAATATTATGATATACCATTTCTTACTGTCATCTCATTCTTGGTATATCTTCCCAAGGATGGTAGAATAATAGCGCAGGATAACGACTCTTGCAAATAATGCGATGCGCGTTCAACATTAAAAGTAAAAAGGTATAAGAGTCACGCGGCTTTCCTTCTTCTTATTCTCTTGTTTTCTATACGTCTACGGCGTTGTTGCACCGTGTCCTGCTCACAGAGAATTGCTTGCCTGAACTGCATTGTTTTCATGAACAATACGAACATTCCCGACAGCCTTGGCGAAAGGAAACTCGAGGCAGCCCTTAGTTCTGCATGGCTACATAACTGCCTATAGTTAACCTAAGGGTTGCTATGTAGATGGTCATACTCTTCTTTTGATCGAGAAGTGTAGCGGCATATTCTTTCTCTTCCTTGTCCTTTTGCTTCATCTTTACTTTCTTTCATCGTCCTCTGGTTACCGGCGATGCTCGTACGAGCGTGCGATTCAAAATCTCGACGCGACAGGCCGTACACTTTCTAACAATACGAGATAAGAAACTTGCTGTTCCTTCCCACCGAGGCAGACGGGCGATATCACCATCCTACGTTCGGAAACGTGGATAATCCTGAAGGAAGAAAGAAGAAAAAGAGGTCGGGGATGGGGGATGCTTACTTTTGTGGGAAGATAACCTTAGGAATTTTAAAAAAAGCTTGAAAAAGCACAAACGGTACGGTAGGTATCTACCTATCTACCCATTTACATAGTCATCTACTTACCTATCTAATATCTACCTATTTCTAGGTAGCGAAGCCGTTGTGCGATATGACTTTACGATCTGAGAAAATTGGTAACGTTCTAGATAATATTGGCGGTACTGAAGATAGTAGATAAAGTTGAACGAAGGAGGAAGATAGTTTATTGCGTTCATTTACTGAATGTACGTATATATATATAGTTTCCTTTTGTTCTGCGACTAACTTTTGTCGTTTTATTTCTTCCCTGCACATTGTATATTTAATCTTGGATGGCGTCGAGCAAAATTAGTGAGCATCGTACGGATGACGAAACTGCCTTTGGATTGCTTCGTGTGCCTCTTATTTAACTTTCTTCTTCTATTCAGCTTTCTCTTTGCACCTCTCTTTGTTTCTCTTTTTATTTCCTCTCTTATTTGTTTCGTTTTATCTACATTATTCTTGGATGTTCTAAACTCTTTCCTCGTAACTATGAAGAAAAGGTCGAGTTGAAGGTGTTGAAAAGTGCCTTTGAATTTTCTAGTACCTACCTATCTGTATTGCACGGTGTAACTTTTTAACGATCGTAATCACCCTTCCTCGTGCACCACATCACGTTACAGAATTTCCTTTATGCACTTCAAGAAAATCATAGTTCCCCTCCAATACCACGCAGGTAAGTGTGCTGAACCCTCCAATAGTCGCACGGCGGATTCACAGTCCGCACGAATCGCTTTTCTTTCATTCTTGACAATACTTTATAATTTTATGACTCTTTTTTTTCAGCAGCTAATACATTTTATTGTTTATTTAAAAATACAAAAATCTAGTGACATCGGCCAGCGATCAAAATTTTGACAGTTTCGACATATGTCACAAAAGTAAACAATAACCCAAAAGTGCAGGGACAAGTTATTTGAAATAATCACATCTACCGAAGGACTTGTTCTTCTGTATGTTATGTAGGTAGATTATTATTAAGTTTTATCTAAGTAATCAATGCATTATTTGTATGTAAAAGGCTTTAATTATTGTAACCTACAACGATAACACATCAATCCTCTTCGTTCTGCCTTTACAGATAATGAAATTTAGGTTTGTTTTACTGCAGCGCGTAAGGAGTTCAACTACGATGTCTCCATGTAATTTAATGTCCCTGCGACTTTCCGTGTCCAAGTTACAGTATCCTTTTCAATCCTGGATCCTCCCAAAAATATGTAAGAGCTTAAAATGGACAAAAACAGAATTGCAAAGACATGTATCGCTTTATTTCGTCCCCAGAACGCCCACACCAAATTGCACCCCTCTGCGACTTTTCGTGTCCAAGTTACAGTATCCTCCTCAATCCTCTCAAACGCGACAACTTCAGGTGTCCTACTTGGGATGGGACATACGGTATATAAAAGTTTATAACTAATTTTGTGTTAAGAACCGTGAAAGAACCTCAAAAACCCTGTTACAGGAATGCGGACTGATAGTCCGTGCGCGGCCAACGACACCCGGACGTAGAGCGCGACTACTGGAGGGTTAAAGATATTGCTTAACCCGACACAAGAATTCAATCCCTAAATCGAATTTTATGCGCTAGTTTGTAATGTTTCCTGGGTACTTTAAATTATTCGGATTAATTCAGCAACATCCACCTTTCGGGTGAAATTTGATTGACTTTACACACCCCTCGCAACCAAGGCGGACCAACCTTCATTCACATACAGATATAGTAGGGGTAGGTAACAGTATTATGTCGTCGTATGTAAATAGTAAGTACCCTTTCATGTACGTGGTAACTATAAAGTCAATTTCTCGTTGAATTAATTTTGATAAGATACCTTTCTATCTTTGTGTATTACAAGATGATGAAGCAGTTCTTGTATATATACCTTGTAGAAAGTAGACGTGAGCTCTTATAGTGATACGATTATTACGTTTGCGACACCCTACAGAATTCACTGTACAAATAACGCATGCGCAGTTATTCCCAACTCAGTAGTCTGCAAGCTCTCGCGTGGGAAAATTCTATATCCTCTTTTGCTTTTAGCGATCTGCTACCCCTGTGACTTATTCAACTCCGCCTACTAATTCGCCCCTTCAACACACCGACAAAAATCCGAAACCGCGCTGCGATTTTCTCATCGGCATAAAAAGCACCCTTTTGTTAACCACCCTTCTAGCTTTTCAAGTTACAAACTCAACCGTAATTCGTTTAGCGTCTCGTAACCAACATAAAAACAATTTTGAACGATCCAATCAGCAACATCGTCGTAAGGAGTGTAATATATCGTTCTCCAGTAGAGGGTACAAGAGGGTTGATAAAACTCTTTCTTGTCGTTCTCGTAGAGATTTCGAGGGGTGAGTGTACTCTTAAAGCACTACAAGCTTAAAGCTTACGAAAGTCACTCGAGTCTTTACCATATGAAAGTCAATAATTATCATTCAATTCGCACAACGATTAAGACTTAAAGCAAAGACTTACCTACTACTAGCAATGCTGAAACAAAAAGCGATATCCCCGATAACGAAAATTTATGATAACGTTTTCATATTTTGTACATCGAATTAATATCATCCGTAGATCAGTATTATCCCTCTGGATGGTTAAAATGCGTAAGTAATTAAAACCTAAAGCGTAAAATCGTCAAGATCTGTCAACATCTGAAAATATTGCCAGGGTGGATACACTCTTATATCGTAATGTTTACACAATCTAATAAATCTCTACATGTGTCACGTTACAATTTAGGCATTATTTGAACACGGTATATTTACAAAACCCACACGGAAAAATTGGTGATGTTGGAAATTCTTTTTTCAGGTAGTATACTGCCTGATTTTATTATTATAATAAAATTGAAATGATATTTACGCTAATTTCGTTTAAAATTACATATTTCTTTATGTTACCGTTACTTTTCAAAAGGGTAATTTTACTGACAAATTGCAGTAAAAATGTTTTGTAAATATTACGTAGCCAAATTTTTTTACGTGTGAGGAGGAACGTAAACTCCACACACTGGTTATTTTTAAATGGATTACTTGTATGGTAATTAATAGCGGAATGTATTTGAAAGACTGTGTAAATTATATATTCGTATTAAGTGATGTGCAACTTGTGCGGATTGATGGCTGATTGAAGCCCTTGGACCCTACAAGACGCCAGTAAAACTAAACATACGGACACAGGGGTCCTCAGTTTTCCAAGCTATCGACGAGTGCTTTGTATTAGCGAGTGCGAGGACTGTTCTTTTTCAAATCACCCGATGTCTTGTCACTCTAGACGCTGAAATCTGAAGCCCCCGGACCCTACATGGCGCCAGTGGGGCTGAACACCAAATGTATTCGAAACTGCAGTCGCGTGTAATTCATACTAACGAACAGTGAATTGATGCAGCTTCCAATAGTAGTGCGATTATATGGTACTTTTCTCTGTTACGTATATAAGTCATGCTTGTACGTATTCGTAAAATTACTTGCGGCAACAGTAATTTTGAATTTTCAATACTTATTGTATCCCGGATATTATTATGCAATTTCGTAATACAACAAGCATCTAATTTGTCATGGAAGCGATAGTTTGCTAATCGGAGAAGAAAGAAATATATATGTTAATTTTATATACAGAAAAAATCAGTTTTTTTCCCGTGTATATGATGAAATATGCATATAGTATATAAAGTTTTATATAAAAACAAATTCTGTATCGAAAAAAATGAAATCTTACTCAATGTATTGACAATTTTTGAAAAATATTTTAGAATGTTTTCATATATATAAATAATGACGATTATAATTCGTAATCAAAGTAACATTTACAAATTGGGCTGGTGGCTCAATGGGTAGAGTGTCATACTCCTCATTTGAAGCATCCCGACAACCGCAAGTTCCGAATCCCACTTCCGGCAGCAGAGATAGACGTGTACACCAATCGCGAGTAACACTTGCACGCATTTTTAAAAATTTTGTTTCAATTGTACATTTATATCATTGTGTCAATTATATTTTCCAGGTATTTCAATAAATAGTAACAGTTTAAATAATTTTCTATATCTTCATACTGCAATAATAACTTTTACAGATATTTTTTATGTAAAATTCACTCGTTCCAACCGTATTTATCACAAGAATATATTTACTGCTAAATGAAAGAGATGATTACATATAATGAATGTTATCCATATAATCACCGATGAAAATCACACAACCCACTCATATTGTTGTAATATTTGCAGAAAATTTTTTCCTTGCAGGGTCGCATCGTACCTGTAATCAAATTGAGGTTATCACGTGGGATTGAGAGTACAGGAAGATATAGGGTGTTGGTCAGAATAAAGTAACGAGCTAGGAAGGTAACTGAAGGGACAGTAGCCCTTAGGGCTGGTGCACCATCCCTTTTGTTTACATTTGCAATCACAAGGAACAGCAGCAGCATCAACAACAACATCCCTTTAACTCTGACCTAGGGTATAAATCAGTGGTTAGGACCCTCGTAATCCGACCGAAGTCACCCCTTGCTTCTAAAGTAGATATACATATATGTATAAGTACTTGCATGGGAGATTTTACTTCGGGATACACGCAAGCCTTTCTTATGTCGAGATTTCGTATCATGTGTTTCCTACATGACATTTACTTACTTGACTGGATATAACCAAGTAATTATTATGAGGGTTGAAAAATACCTACCATCAGCCCGGATTGCACTCCTATTATTCCTCGCCGCTGTTACACGCATGTCATTCATCTTGTCAGCGTAACGAGAAGTTTCCAATGTTTTCTTTTTTGTTACGGAATACAAAACTGATCGTATTGTTGTATCGAAAATACAGGCTTCATACACGAAAAAAGTTATGTAAATATTGAAGTAATATGAGTAATATTTACATTTCTTACCGGCAATTATATGGGTAATATTTGTTAGGAGTAATCTTTTTCCAAAATCTGTTGTACAAATATAGTGAAAAATAAAGAATTATTATTATTATTATATCGTTGTGATAAACGCAGTTCTAACAGGTAAGTTTTACATTTAAAGCACGCTTAGCAGTTGCTGCTGTTAAATAAAACATTGAAATATATGCAATATCGTAATAATGAAATATGCATTACTATAATGATACATTCAAAAAGTTATTCAAAAAATATTAAAAAGAAAAGGCGGATATATTTCTTGAGATTGGTCAAGAGACTCGGTCGAGTCTCGCGCCAAGTACAGGCAACCGGCTGTACAGGGCACGGCCCGCCGAGTCTCTTTACC
>JARQST010000096.1:599656-617820 GCA_030142225.1 Pachycephus smyrnensis | reverse complement strand
ATTTCAATATTTTTTGTATGCTGAACAATAATGTAAGAATTCACATCAATCCTGTACTTGGCGAAGTTTTTTACACGTTTACATCTACTTCCCCCAGAAGCAGGGTTGGAACACGCGATAACTGGGATGCTCGAAGTGAGGAGTGTGACACTCTACCCACTGAGCCATCAGTACAATTTTTAAATATTTTGTCAGTTAAACATTATAAACAGCAATAGTTCTATATGTGAAAACTTTCTTGAATTCCAAAGAAAAATGATTTAATAATGATCAGAATCTTTTACCAATGTCTCGTTAGACACATATTGAAAATTCTTTTAACTATTTGAACTGTTAATACGTTTTACAGCTATTCAATGAGACGTATATCAATTTACTATTCACATAAACATACATTTCATGCGCCTACAGTAGCTACTACATTCAGTTCAGCAATATTTACAAAATAATGGTACTGTAATTTCTTGGTAAAATTTACTTTTTCTAAAGTAATAGTAACCTAAAAATAATGTTATTTTTTCTGAAATTAACATAAATTTCACTTTAATGTATTTACTGCCTTAAAAAGGAATTTTTACTGTCCTCATTTTTTCCCGTGTATAGTAACGTTACGTCAGAATGAAAATCTATATCGTTAGTTAACCTTTTTCTGTTGCTAACTCGTTCCTTGTTACGTATATCGGCAGATTCGTCGATCTACATCGAATACTTAAAATAAATCTACGCTGGTGACGCATTGATTTCGATACCCATCATTCGCACTTCGTTGACAGGACATCCTAGCTTACATATTTTATTGCATCATTCCTCCGGATCAGCGGCGACATCATAGCGTTACTATTCTTAGTACATCATTTCTCAGAACTAGCGACAAAAGACACGTAGGCAAGCATCCAGGTGATAAGGCCAAAAATTTGAGAGACATCGATCAGTTACGGTTTAGAAGTCATAGGGATCAGTTAGAAGACACAGCAACCCTTCATTCCAAGTTGCGAATCAGAAGTCGTAGAGTTCAGTCAGAAGACATCGCAACACTTTATTTAATAAAAGATCTAAATTTAAAATCTAAGTCCGAATCTCGAGTACAAGTCCAGATTCTAAGTCCATTCCAAGTCTTTTGGCGCTATTTCACAGTTCGAAATTTCAACTGATCAATCTTGTACACTTTATTGAGAACCCCCTCAATAAACGTAAGTTACTTTTGATTTTATTTTTAATTGCAAAGATTGTGTTGATTTTATTGTGAACCGTACTCATCCAATTCCTGAAACCCTTTACAATTTCTTAATCTTTTATCTGCAAGGTGAATCCTTAATTCGATTTCTATTCTCCTTGATACCCTACGAAGATAACGTTATTTCAAGATCAATTTTATCATTCTTTAGTAAAAATCTAATCCAATTGTTCAGCCATCAGATTTCTGAACAAAATAATTACCATATCTCACCCAATACTAATTTTGGTATTTTGCAATTATTCTCAATTGTTCTTTTTTTTAGGTCTAGCAATTAATCATCATATTGAACCCCAAGGTATAACGTTATCCTCGGCAAGGCTCTAAGAACCTTTAAAGATCGTTCTACGTCTTGAATTTTCACCGTCCGTCGGTAACCGTTCATCTATTATCCACAACGTCGCATGGCTCTCAACGTCTCAGGGTGCAAGTAACGGGACGATCCCGGGTAAAATTTCGAAAGGTTTGACCTTAAACAGGCCACTTAAAAATCGGTAGAGTAGATTCAATCGGTTTCTCACTTTCTATTTTATCGATAGTATGCAATCATCGTACGGACGTTACAGTAATACTCGTCCTAAATATATATATATATCCCATATATATATGGGAATTTTTGTCTCGATGATATTCCATGTACACGGTGTCCTGAAAGAAAACTTGTACAATGAAGATTTATTGAAATCATTTGTTACCTATATATTCTTTAGCGTATCGAGTTTCTTTATCTACTATCTATTCTTGTCGTGACTAATTAACATCATTCACAAGACTCGTGATGTTTTGTAAATTACGAAAAGGGTTGGAGGAAAATGGAATTTAATAATAATACTAACGTCGCGTTTGTCATTGTTTGTATTAGTATTATTGCGTCTATGTAATCTGTGTATTATTAATGCGTATGTATAACAAATATAAATATAGGTATATCAATCTGAACAGAGAGAAAGATAAGTTCGGCGTATCGCATTGCATAGTTTGCTCGACGTAGCTATCCCCATTGAGAAAGTAAGGCCGGCTTTTCATTATAGCGTATGATTGATGAGGCCGAGGCGATATTATTTTGAGTAGGTTGCACGTCAGGAACCGCGCAAACCCCATTATCTGTCAGTTCTTCCCGTGTTCCGTACTCTACCCCCTTTGTTCGGTTTCCCCGTCTATGCTAATGGAAAGCACTTTTAACTAATGCTAATGGAAACGCAACACCCGGTATATGGAACGTAGGCACCCTGGAACTAGTCAAGAAATGATCTCTCCTACTTTGGGCGTCGGTTGCAGTTACTTTCTTTTTCTTTCTTTTATTATTCTTGTTTCTTTCTCCCTATTTCTACCCTCTGCCTCACCGCAGGGGTGCATCGATCGATCTTCGCTGTCTCCCGAATTTTCACGTCGCTTTCCTCGCTTCCATCGCTGTCTGCCGTTACGCCACTTGCGAATTTGTCTTGCTTTATCTCACCGGAAAGCCGTAACCATCCCCTACGCAAAGCAGACCCCTAAGTTTAAATTTGTCTTCCCTTCGCGCTGTCGTTCCACCCTCTCAACCCCTCTGAGCCACTTCCGTTCCATCTTTCACTTTCTCATTCTGCCGCCATTTCTAAGATCTCTCCTCTCTCCTCTCGCTCACACAAGAATCAACTTTTTATATAACTATTTTTGCCCTCGTCTTTCATCCAGCCTAATCATAATAGAATATAACTTTTTTTAAGCTTGCTATCAGAAGAAATTTCTGAGGGATACCCTGTATAATTGGGTATACATAACTTCCGGCTAGGTTTTATCCATCTTGCAGTAAAATAGAGAGTACAAGATACTGATAGTTTTCTATAAAAGGAAAAACGTTTGATCCTAGAATTCGCAGTTATACTTTATAGCTGATTTAAATATTGACGAAAGTTCTCATTGTTTTAGCTAAGAAACGATTTTTTGCAAAAGCTCGTGGTAAGAATACAAGAAAGGCTTCAAAGAGTTCATAGGTAGAAACTAGGGACCGGAAATCCTGATCAAAATGGATTCGCCGTACGTAATCGAGTGTATGATTTATTGTAACCGAAGGGTCTACCTTCATTTCCGGTAGCACGAAACCCTCGGCAATCCTACTACGACTCAATTGGATTTCACTGCATGGTCTGTCCGGATCGGCAATCTGATTGGACCGTCCATTTACATAATGTACCAGCCTACACTCCATCTTCCTATCGGAGGACTCTCGAAAGTTACTCGGAGGACCAACACTCCCCGTCGAGTTTATTATATATCTCACTATTTCCGTTCTACCTGCAAGGACTATTTTATGCCAGCTCCTTTAAACTTGCGAATTGCATCAGAGTAAATTGGTGGAAACAGAGTCTAGCATTTCCTGCAGGTTTGTTGAATTTTGTTCAAAGCCACTCAAGCTGCCACACAACCTGTCCATGCATACATGCTTTTCCAAATACATTTCTGCACTAGCGCAGTGCTAATGGAATCCCCAAGCGAGTTTTGATGCCAAAGATAATTATAACGTAACGTTGATAATATAACGTTGACGATAATGAAGTTCATTATCACCTCGTGTAAATGCTCCTCATTTAATCCTGTTCTCTTGCGCTCATGGGTATCCACTCGTTTACGACCTGCTATTCATCTATTTACACCCTAAGCTCATTCGCGATGGATGATTCAGAGTTTATCTACTCGTTCAGACTACTACTCAATTTTGAGAGTAGATCACACGTCTTCGATTTTAAGGTATCGCGTTCTTTCATCTGGTACGAGTCGTATACCTACTTTTCTAAGAAGACATTCCAGTCTGACTCTTTTTGTGTGGTATGATCCTCTTTGCAAAAAGTAAATCGCTCAAAGAAGTTCGAGCACCTTCGTGAATTGGTGGGGATTTGCGGTTCTCGAAGGTGAAGACTGTCCACTAAAGATACTGATGACAAAGCCACGTGTGGAGGGTGGGTACTTAGAGATCTACCTATGGGTCGGTAGAATGATCGAGGCTCGAGCCGATGGTAAATCGTCTTGGAAATGGAGGAGCTTTTAAAGCGTTCATGTGGAAATACGAAATGCCCAATGGGGCTGGTGAACCCTTAAAACTCTCGAAAGCCCAAGGCTTGAGCTTTTTGAGGTAAAACTCCAGTGAAATCTATAACTCAGCAACACCCTAGGCAAGGGTGGGTGGGTATAAAGGTGGTCCTCGAAGATGTTACTACTGGAGGTTCCAGAACAATTTTGTGGACGGGATTGTCCATCTTCTTGAAGCTCTTAGATAAATCAATCTCCATCTTGAAGCACTTGAGAAACCTTTGCTTCAATAATTGCTACTTATTGATAAATGGAAATTGAGTCGAGGATTAAAGCCATAGAGGCGTTAAAGAAATTAAGAATCCGTTTGTAATTTCATATAAGAATTTAAGCAGCCAAAAAATTGTTGAAATACAAATGAAGTTCGTGATTATATAATGTCAGAAGTGAAGGAGTTCAGGATCCGCTTCACTTTCGCATTTTTATATATATATATATATGTGTGTTAGAAAGCTGAGCTGATTTTGCGTTAGGCGTTATCCCTGATGGAATGAAAGTATTTATTATTCCCTGGTTGATTTTAACCCAAGGGAGGTTTCTTTAACGGTGTACGTTTGAGTATCGCGTTCATTTTGTGCAGGATCACGGTACTTGCAGATATTGCGTTAGTATTCAATTGAAGGTAAGCAGCCTGGTTGGTGGAATGTAGTAACAAATGTTGGCCGTCAGCATGAATCCGGATTAGCTCTCGTAGCTTCGAGCATGAATAATTCATTTCTGTAATTTTCTTCGTTTCCATCTTCGTTCTCTGGCCTATATCGCGGTCTGCTCATCCGTTTCGGCACGGGCGCCGTGACCTGATTGATCTGTTTTCATCGAAGAAGAACACCCAGAGAAGCCAATGTATTTCGCCTTCCATCGACGATAAATGTCCGATCGACCTACTGGTATCGATGGTATCGATCCCAATCGATACGGTGAACACAGCAGGTAGTCTAAAGAATCAAAAGTTAAATCCTATCGATATCTCGCGATTCGTGCTCCACATTTGGTCTACCTGTTGAAAATGAATATTTCAAAGTTTTTAATAGCATTACACATCATTTACATGGAAACGCTAAGCTCTCGGAGATTGCATCGCGCTGGGATAGACACATTCTGTTACATAATCGAATCTCATGTATTATACGCCTTTTGATATCACGCCAGTGGAGCGCGAGGAACTTGAAAATGTAATTTTCAGGCTGACAATCAGTCGGTATACGCGCCAATTCTTCCACATGGCTGGGACTGTAGAGTTTTCTACCTGGGAGTGCTGGAGGCTATATATTTCTATTGAGCGACAATGCACCTAAAAAATGCTTAAGAGCCATTGCTGTCAAGTTTCTAAGGTGTTTTATATACGCATATATAAATATATATATATACAGTCGACGGTGCCGGTAGATATTCACGCAGCCGCGACACATGCTCTTGGTAACTTTCCAAAGTCGAAAGTTTTGCGGAGAAACGGGTGCATTTACTTGGCGTTGGAAAATTGTACGAGTTAGCAAGCTATGTTTTCATGTATTCCATTCGAGGTTTGAGGTACTTTTCAAAGCATATACATAAGTGACGCTATTCCAACTGGGTATTTTGCCTTGAATAAAGTAAAAACGGTACTTCCGGCAATTTCTAATACCTACGACAAAGACTGCAATATGTATAGAATCATGGCACCTTCGTATCTCGCAACGCTATTTTCACCTTTCACCTAGTAAGATACAATTTGAATAACACAGTAGCTTGATACCTACTGCTGAGCTGCGGCCATAACTTTAAGAAAGTACCTACCCTGGTATTACACTACATGATTGCTACCTAACTTCATACTCTTGATAATGGTCTTTACACGGTGTTAAGTAAATCGGCAACTTCACCATGTAAATATCTCCATGCTTTATAGTCTCGTATATGTGCTAGACTATGCACATTTATATATCTATATGTTAAGCATAGAGAGCTTTTTTTCTGCTGATTAGAGGTTAGGTATAAGCACGGAATGATAATAAAAATGGTAAAAATTCAATTTACTTTTGTCTTATGATGTATGTGTGATAATATCTCTTCGATATTTAGGGGTTTACTATTTGCTTCGCAATTGTAATTCGGTTCGCGTTTCGAATGCGAACTTTCCTGTTATGACGTATACATAAAGCCGTGTTCATCATGCATGATGGTATAAGTTCTGTAGGACTGTCGGTGAGAATTTCTGAGAATTGTATCAGAACAAAGCATTAAAACAGATTGTAGTACTCGCCATTGTCTTAATATGAAGTAATAATGATGAATGTATATGTTAAGTTACTGAAGAAGATAATAAATACAAGTAACTTTTGGGCGATAAGTGAGAAAATTGTAATGTTGTAAAAAAGATGTCAATGGGGAGATAGAGAAGTAACAAATAATAAAAAAAATTTAATAATAATCTTTAGTGATTAAAAGTGTAGAAATTGAAACAAAAGCTGGTAATTAAACTGAATTAATTGAATAAATATATACGATTAGTAATCAGTAAAATTAAATTGTACATTTTTACTTATTTTCTCTTTAGAGCCTTCTCAAGAAATCAGTAATACCGTTACTGATAAAGAAGAAAATTAA
The DNA here is from genome assembly GCA_030142225.1 of Pachycephus smyrnensis. Classification (NCBI taxonomy): domain Eukaryota; kingdom Metazoa; phylum Arthropoda; class Insecta; order Hymenoptera; family Cephidae; genus Pachycephus; species Pachycephus smyrnensis. The sequence continues at coordinate 610,937 of JARQST010000096.1, read as the reverse complement.
CTTATATTTCACAGCGCTACATCATAATATTCTTTTTATTGTGCCAGTTGGAAAATGCGAGAAAGTTTCTGAAAAGTTAAAGTTGTATTCGCTTTTCCAGTTCAATTTTCAAATGAGATTTAATATCAAATTCAATCTAGCCAATTTGTATAACTCTTGTTGCTCATTAAATCGCTACAGTGGCACATCTGTGACTGAAAATAAAATGTTACGATAGTTCAGTAGAAAATTTTCGGAGTCAAATACGGATCCGTATTTAAATTTTTTTAATCCTGAAATAAATATAAGAATGTACCCAGCCAACAATTGAGAATCGCACCAGTCATGGTCCAATATTGGCAAGTTCTGGTCAAACTTTGGCATATAAGTCTCGACCCGATATTTGAATGATAACAGCGTTTTTTACGCGGCCAATACTTCTTACCACTGCTGGCTCAAGATTGGTAGCCATATTCGGATCAGGATTGGCCGGTATGATTGGGCCATGCTTGGGCTAGGATCGATCGCCAAGCTTGGCCCAATAACATTACCCCAATAGATGAAAAATAAAGATTTAACTTAGACGCATTTGTTTTTTGTAAATTGTTAATCTGTTCTTTTTACTCAAGACTTTTCTTGGACACCTTTTTTGCTATTTCAACTTTTGCGACGATTTCAAATTTTTCTTCCGATGGTGGATTTGAACCTAAAACTTCGTGGATTGGCCATCGACCTCCTTGACCACTAGACCATTTAAAACATAAGTGCTATCCGTGTTACGTTTCAGATAATTGCGGTATAGGTCTTCTTTAACGTCTTTAAAATCACAAAACTTTTTAATGAATTAAATTTTTCACGTGATACAATCTTTAACACGCGCACACAATGGTAAGTGTACAGACGTATGTACCAATTAAATCAGATTTAGTAATACAGTGAAATAAAATACAAGTAAATATTATGACTGTTTAACTTAGCCCCTGACTCGGACCAACATTGGCCCAAGATCTTACTAAAGCTTGGTTAACTCTCTCTGGATCATACGGAAGTCCTCACCGCTCAGTAAGCGAGGCCTTGACGTGTCGAGCGGCGAGCAGGGGACCGGGCGCAGTATCGTAGAACGCGGAGAAGGCCCCTGCAGTAAATGTAAACACTGCCGATGCGGCTGGACCCCGCGCGCTCGAGGCCACGGGTGTTTTCATCTATCGTCGGTACTGTGATTCGGGCGACGGAACGCCTACAGGCACACTAAGGGTGCGTTCCGATATTCGCTTCAAGCGCTGCGGGCATGGTTGTGTCTCATTCTGTTGCATGTGAGTAAGCAGGGGCACAACGATACTCGCAGCGCTTTGAGCGAATATCGTAACGCACCCTAAACCGCCGCGCCGCATGCACACAATCATAGTACGCGCTGTGGTTGGCTGGCGCGATCACGGAGATTCCCTGAGCTTTATGATTCGGAGAGAGTTAAATACAAAAAGCTCCTAAACGCCAAGCATGGGCCCAAACTTGCACCAAGAAGATTGGCCCAACATCTCGCCAAGACTTAATATATTGATACGAACTCCATCTTGGCCCGACGATGGGCCAGGGTTTTGCCAAGAATTTTACCAATCTTTGTTCATCTTCGGAAACCAAGACTTGGCAGCTACGATTGGTCCGAGCTTGGGCCGTTTTTCAATCGTGACAGAGCATCGGTAATTGTTGCTTGGGTAATTAATAATATTTATTTATTACTTTTAATTTAGCGATTAGAAATAATAACTGTGTCAATAAATGATTAATACTGCTTTAGAACATTTATTAAAGACGTTTGACTAGTACTGAAACTGATAACTATTGAAAAATGTTTGCACGGTTGATATTTGAACTTAATTTTTTTGACAGCACGTGGTCACTAACGTATGAATAGTTCCCCCAAATACAAATTTAAATGGAAAGATAAATTAACAACATATTGGTAGATGTTTTGTTAAAAAAACGTGGATTACAAATTGGATAAGATGCACGAGCTTTAAATATTTTTATTAGAAGCACTCAATGTCAAGCTTCTTCTCATCACACATATCTCACTAAATAAAGATTTGCATTCTAATACTAGTCAAATGTCGTTTATAATAAATATTGTGAAGCATTATTAATCGTTTATTAAAATAATTATAACTTCTAATCGTTGAATTAAAATTAATAAATATTATTCATTGCATTTTTATATTTATTTCAGGATTTAAGAAAATTACGTAAAGATGTGTGTTTGACTTTGGAAATGTTCTACCGAACTACCTTAAAGTCTCTATAAGTTTGTTTAATCCAACAGCTCGCTCGATTCGCCTGATCCATACTCAGTGATCCTTATGCTTAAAGCAGCAATAAACTCAGTAATGATGATAGAAATTACTACGTTCAGTAATCGTTGTCCCAATTACCCTGGGTAGGCAGTAATTGGCATAGTAACCAGATTACATTGTGAGCGCAGTAATTCCGAAATTCGTAACGATTAAATTTTTCTCAGTAATATCTATAATTCGTCTCGCACATTTAGGGATTGCGTTTATTTCTGTCGTAAAAATCACATTAACGAAAATCAAAGGTAAGTTGCTACATCGTCTGCCAAGTGGAATCCATCGACGTTACTTACGCGACATGCCCGCACCCATTTTCTACTCCAAATTAACTGCATGAATAAAAAACCATATCGTGAATACATTTATGTCGCATTTTACTGTAATTTTTGTTATAATTAGCTGTATCGCGATTTTCACATTTTGTTATGAAAATTTACTTAATAATAAGAACTAATATCATTAGGTAATACGAACAATGATTCATAAATGCTGATACCACTGTTTAGAAATCATGAGTTTAATTTAAATCGGTATTATTTCAAGGAACAATGTGTACGCTGTGCCATTCTGTAAATTCCGTTTCATCGACCCGACAGGAAACTGCTCCACGGAACGTAGCTGTTTTCAGCCATATCAGATTTTCATAATATGGTAATTTTTATCGATACGACGAGGGTGCCAGCGTTGTGCGTATGCGTGTAGATACGCAACCAGTAGTGACGGGTATGAAATCGAGGCCATAGGAAGGTCTGAGTGTCGATGTGTTATTAAAGTACAGTCACAACTGGAATCATCGTTTACGACCGTTTTATGGAATCGAGCAAGATATAAATCTCGATATTGAAAACCGCACGGTAAACACATTTCGTTATTTTTTTTCGACTGCATCATCCTCGAAAATCCGCAGGATTCCCGCCTACGAAGTAAAATAAAATCTGTATTCATTGTCCACGAATATAGGTGCTTTCAAAATGTTATCGCTCTTAAAAACCAAATGCGTTTTCCAATTGTAATTGGAAATTTTATATACCTTAAAATATTAGTAGACTTTTGGAAAGATTTGGCAATCGTACAGCCCCGTTTTGTTTTAATGTGAGCGAAGTAGGATGGCGGCTTTTGTGAAATGCCGCAATTAGGCCGCAGTAGGTTAGGTATCCTTCCAAACAAACATTTTCCAGTGATTCTCGTTAATCTGCCAACAATAATAATGGCTGCTATGTCAAGGAAAAGGGAGGATAGAATGAGGAGAGTTGTGAGCTTCTCGGAATTCACTCGTTTGTACCGAACTGGCGTCTCCCATTTGCTAGGCCCTATTCAATCCATGTCGTTAAGATTCAAAGAGCTGCAAAATCTTTGGCGTTCAGCGGAGATCAAACCTTCTTCGGCCTGAATTCGATTTCGCCCTCACACAACTATATTTAAATTTCAAACACGAGAACTTCCCCGATATCAACAGAATTCCACCTAACCAATGTGTGAATCGAGACTCTTATATAGACATATGTATACGTGTATACGTAGCGACATCTGGTGATCGAATCACCGAAGATCAACTATTTTGAAGTTCCTTTATGAAATCCGCATATGTTTTGGATAATGAAGTAGGTCAAGTGTTAATGGGTTATATTGGAATATGTGTTTAATTAGTCGAAGCCAGATATACATGTAATATAGACTGTTTAGCTCAAACAAACGAATTGAAAATCAGAATTGCTATATCAGTTAATTGAACGTGGTATAATTTCAGCTGATGCACCGATGAGTTAACCGAGTCGCTTCAAAAGGGTTTTCAGTCTCGTGAACTAGCTGAACCGCGTGCCACACTCTAAAACGTAAACGTATAAAGTTTCCAAGTAGTTTATTTTAAGCTGAAGGTTTACAATCTAAATCCTGCTTATGTGAAATATAACGTTTAGCTCATATTACCTACAGATTTGATACAGATAAAATTATATTACATCATCTTTTTAATTGACGTTTTTCTAAAACAGGATATTACAAGTAGAATTACGTGCAAATTATGAGATTACGAGTTAAATCACTATGTTTTGATGATTTGTTATGATTTTATTAATCCAAAATCATGTTTAGTGTCCAATATATTAACGTTAAGCTAATGACAAATTAAATATGGGTATCTTTCTAATATCAAAATTTCAGAAAGAGAAAAATTGGGGGAGATAGGGTGAAAGATCTTTTGGGTGCGCGGTGGACTGAGGCTGAACAGTCTGTCACTGCATATTATTTTACAATAAATAATCATGCTATCACAATTCATGGCTTTTTTCAACAATGATGCCACATATAACTATATAAATAAAAATGATACATTGTAATGACTTTTCCAAAGAAGAAATCATTAAAATAAAGCATCCGAGGCTGAAAATTCGAAATGTTACTCGAAATTGGGCGCTAGACATAGGTCAACGATGGCGCGGTATTACTCTCAAATTTTCTTATACTAGTCCACACTCGTCAGGGGTGTGAATTGAAAACTGTACGAAAGCTGAAATACTTAAAAGACAGGGAAAGGTTTCACCAAGAACTACTAGAAGAGACGGTACAAAAATCTACTGGACACGTAAGTCTTAGACGGGCTCCAATTATTTAAACAAAATATTAAGCTAAAAATGAACCAAATACTAGATGATACAGGACGAAAGACGATAATACAAAATAATACTATACAATAACTCAGGATACCCGTGTGTTAGGGAGACGATTCCACGAGTCGTAAACTGATGTGACGGATGAAATATGATAAACGATTGGATACGGTAATATAGAGATATCCGATATTGTAGTTTGTCGCCTTATTAGCATTCCACGGATTCGTAAATGACTCCGAAGAACGTGAGGCAACACGAACGGATCCGATTCAATGGAAGCTCAGTAAATGTCCAACATCTGTGAAATTAAACTTTGATCGTTTCTCGCCATCATTTAGTCGCTCCAACAAATCCGCAGAAACACTCTATTTAGAATTGTGGACACCTCAAACGGTAAACGATAGTAACAAAATTCAAACCACGCTTATCCTTAAGCTAAACTATACCATAAGTGACGTTTCGCTTCGCACTGATTTATTTTTCCACGATTCGTTGGATTTTTCTTGGGCCTCAGCGTGTTCTTAGTCCATATGGTATAGTTCTCTTAGCGATAGTTGTTACAGAGGCTGCAGCGAAATCTTAGAGAGACGTGAATCTCATCCGCCTCATGTCCCACATAGTACCCCACTCCGTGCTGCCACTGCAACTCCCTAGGGACTCTTGGACGGAGAAAACTCGAAGATTTGCCAATGCAGTTAAGCTTTGGCGACGCATGCCGCGGTCCCGTGCGTAGCTTTATTACTTTCGACGCCCCAAGAACCTCATAAATAGTCATTTCGCGTCCCGTAGATTCGAAATTTTGAAAAGTCTTTTCGAACTCACTTGAATACAATGCAAAATACTCCTGAGAGAAAAATAAAAATTCTAAAAACAAATCGGTACAATACCTTATGCTCCCGAGCCTCTCGGCTCTCACAATGTAGCCCTAATATGACTAATATGACCTATTTTGTGACAGGCACGAAATGCCATTTCACTGGATGTATAATATTATATGCAACTCATATATAAATTCAAACTATTTATTATACCTGTAAATGAGCAGATGTTTCGGGTACTTTTCCATAGGCTTCCCCTCGGTGTTTTTATTAAATATCGTAGTAGTTTTCAACTATTGTTTAATAGTTCCACAAATACGTATCATGTGTCTTGCGATTAATTCGTCAACGTTCCGACAATATTTCGAAATTTATCCAGTGCACTAGAAATTGAATTTATATTTAGTTACTCGCTGTTTCTTTTCGCGGTCTCAAGTTGGCCAAACCCTTCGTGATTCTCGTAATTCTACGCTTAAGTCTCCATTCGCCGAGTGGCAAAGTCACTTTCGCTACTCGCCCGTTTCTTGCCGCTGTCATCCTTATTTATGACTTCTGCAAGTCTGTCTCTCGTCTTTCGGAATCCATTCCGTCATCAGTCATCCTCCTGTCTGGAGGAACAATTCACCACCTATCGTAAGAAGGCGTTCAAGCCCATTTCATAAATTTGATTCGGCGCTTCCATCATCGTTAATTATAGGAAGGCTTGTACATTGTGAACCGCGAACAAATACCTTTTTGTTTTGTTAAGCAAAGTCAAAAAATTCTCTATAATTTTGCTTCGATATTGAAATGACTCTAAGAAACAAGCAGCAATATGGATAAGAACAAAGTCGAATTCTTGACTCTAGGCCTAAGAGATGCAAAACTTTTTTATATTGTGGAGGAGAGAATTTTCTATAAAAAATTAAAATGATACTCACAACAGCTATGGGACATTATGACATTCCAGAGTTTTTTGTACGATTTTCTTGAAATTAATATTGTACAACTTTGTAATTTATCAAATAGAGGACATTTGATTCTACTTAATTGCACAATAAAATTTGGGAGAATGCAAAATATATCGAGAAATGGAGTATTTACAATCGAGTAAACCGTGGAAAGTCTACAATGTGTATCAACTTTTACCTTAGTAGTTTATTTTGCGCCAAATAACATTTGTCTAATGAAAATAAGTCGGTTTATCTTCGCGTAGTCTCAAAATTTATTATCAGTCTTTGTTAGCGTGCAATTTATAAAAATTGCTTACCGCATTGGAAAATTTTCAACATGGTCGGTACTAGATAATCAAATGTCCAGATCTCCCAAGGTTACCGTGTTTCGCAGTATTTTTTCTACTAAATTTAACGTGCATTCTTACCAGAAAATTCACTCTGTGACCTTATTACATTTCAGAAATCGGAAATTTATTTTTTGCTTTTTTCTTATTCTGCTGTCGCTTTCTAATCTAATAAGTATAAGTATCTTCTGCATGTATTGACTAATGGTATTGTTATCACTGTACAGTGAAAAACAAGTACTCTCTCCAATGAATTGAGATAATTTAATGATTTCGAGAATTCGGCTTAGCAGACCCGGGAAAGATAGTCGGATGAAAATATGTAGATCTCGATAAGGAAATTTCGGCTTGTAAATCTACGGAAATCCCAGAGCGGAGCAAGATCCGTGGGGTTTGGCGAGGCCCGCGGGACCTCAGGGGTGTTTATCTACGGGGTAGCGCCGTCTGAATCCTCCCACGAGCCGGGAGTCTTATCTTTTATCGGAGATTCGAAGTTCAGACTAGAGTTGGCCGCGGGCCAGAATGGTAATGCAACCCTTGCAGCCCCCGCGCCACGGCGAATCACATTTGCCCGTATTCACTTTTCGCCCCTGCCGAGTTCTTTCCGGCGGCGTAACCGAAGAACTGCAAAAAGGAGAAAAAAGGTAAAAAGAAAAAAAGGAAGAGAAAACGTGCCTCTACCTTCTCTATTAACCTGACCGTAGCAAAAAGCCGGGGTTTTTCGCCTCGATAGTTCTTTCTATGTGGCGCATCACATCCTCTTACTATCTTCAAAAATTCGCACCAAAACGGCCGCGCAGTCATAAAAAAATACGCACCATTTAAAAGGCAATTGCTAAATCTTTGAAGAGAATAATAAATAAGTAATGTAACATACGTAATGTTTCTTATGTTACAGAAAGAATATGTCCAGGACAAAGACGATCACCGTCTACTGCTACTTTCAGGATAAAACGTTGCGTGAACAATGGGAATTTAATTTTGCTGACGCTCTCGTGTATTACCACGCGCAGGACGCCAGTAAAAGCGTCCAGGAGCGTAGTGAGACTTGTAAAATTTATGGCGCCTCCCGAAGATGTCTAGCTGGTAACGGGGACATTGAACAAGTGGTAATCGATTAGATTCGAGTCGACTCTACCCGTACCTACGTACTACGTACATACTGTACGTACAGAAGGGTGAAAGTAAGAATGGCGAGGAGGGACAAATCGAGAAGGGTTGGCCGAGGACGCAACTTGTCTCGGAGACTTGCACGTTGTAATATACTATATCCTTGTGAGTGCTGGCAGATGTATCTTGGCACGATACCAAAGCTCTAATGTTATCCGGCAACAAGGAGGGATATCGCAGAATTATCGTTACTCAAGGATTTACTGCAGCAACGAAGGCGCCAGTTACCCGAAGGTGTCACGCGACTAGCCACCACCCTGGTCTTTTTTTATTTTTTTCCCTCTATGTACTATCGTTTTTCCAAAAGTTTCACCACGCTCGACTTTTCACCCCAAGTATCTGCCATTTTTCTTTTTCTCTTTATCTTTCGCGGTCTGCTCACCCTTGTAGCCATAGTCGCTTTGCTGTTACATACGATCCCCTCCTCCTCCATTCTCGTATATACACATACTGAATATGGTGCACACAAATGACTGTTTGCTGTAACAAACGGTACGTCAAGTTTACTCGAGTAACAGTTACTCCCACTCCCTTTGCTATTCTTCTGTTTCCATCTTTCAGTAGAAGAGAACGTAGCTTACAACCTGCAAACAGATTTATCAAAACTTAGACGGATAGTCCTGTCGCTTCCTGAAAACGTATAAGTCGCCACTTTCAGGACGTTACTCTAAAGCGAATGGGTGTGTTTGATCACTCAGCTTTCTCGTTGCGGATCAACCACAAGGATGTTCACATACTGACTGCGGCCATGTATACTCATAAGAATGAGCAGAGATTCCAGACCTTACATTCAGGATCAATGCATGCTACTGAGAAAGGACTCTCTTCATAAAATGAGTCCAGAAACAGCCGGAATCTGGGATCTACCAATGTCGTAGCATCTGTCCACCATTCCCATGCCACAGCCCATTTCTTTAACCAGAATTACAAGACGTAGGTCGCACATTTTTCTCTCCTAAAAAATGAAGTAGAAACTTGACTGGAGAAGAATTTCACGTAGTCCTCAGTTATTTCTGTTAGGGTCGCAGCTAAATATCTTAAATGGTCCAGAACATCAATAATACAAAAATGTCATCACATACGCAACCATCATCAGGCTCAGTCAAAAATAGTAAAATTTGCATCTTTTATTATTACGTTACATGATATCTGTATGCAACTAAAGATATATGTATTGAGGTCGTGATGAAAAATCGCAACGACTTTTTCGTTCGATCGCCATATTGAGAAACCTTCCTGTTATAGCAGATGGGAGGGGCAGTGTTGCGAAAGTTAAATGAGAACGAGTTAGGCTGGAAAATTGCGATAAGGCAAATCTTCGCCTGCTCCTGAACGAAGCCGATAAAGAAAGGCGCTATTATAAGTAGCGTGTAAGCTCGTCAAAAGGCGCGTGAAAAGGACCAGCCCCCGTTACCGGCGTAGCGACACAGATCGCCCTTTTATTTCTTAGCTACGTCAGACTAAGAGTTATTCTATCCGTACGATCCTTAGAACAAGCACGCGGCTAATGAATTCTCGCGGTAGCGCAAACTTTAGTTTTCCTAACTACTTTTAACTTTTATATACCTACCTACTTTCCTACTTACCTGCACTGTTAAGTCTGTCGAAAAACTTGACACTTTTCCCGCTTATAATAACGGCAAGTCCGACGTCAGCCGCAAAAGTATTTCTGTTATACCTAATCCCTATTTAAGAACATTTCAACGTGTTAAAAAATGTAAATTGACATTTATTTTTACTTTATTTATTTAATCCTTCTTGCCATACTCACACGCGTGCATGCAAATACGTATATCTGTATTTAAATGAGCTCAAGTACACTTATGACAGCTCTACTGGAAAATCCCTCTAAATACACGGAAACTACCAGTGACGTCAAACCCTCCAGATTTGTTGATCAATTCTATTCTGGAGCAAGACTTTAAAGAGCACCTATGTTTATAGTCCAGGTAGTTTACTAACAGATATAGATATACGTATAGTGCATGCTTACTGCACTTATGGAGCTAACAGTATAGCTATATAAATAATTTCTCATGACTTAATTCATCTTGTTTTTTTAGGGTCTGGAATTAGGATCGCAATAAATATCTTTCTATTATAGACTTTTTTTTAATTTGTCCTCTAGACTTTAGCTAAAACCTGCCTCGCTGAAATTAATGAAAATAAAACAGGCAAACGCCACGTAAATTCACCGCGCATGCGTTAAGCCTCTTGAATTTTCTCACAGTCGACCTTGGATGGATTGTGATTAATCGAGTTTAGGCGAAACAATCGATCTTCGGAAGAGCTAATTATTTCTCAGAGGGGATGGAATTGCGCACGAGTCCTCGAATTCTGAATCTCTTGAGAAATCAGTCACTTTTCCTTTTTTTAAGGGTGTTTTCTCTCTTTTTTTCCCTTTAACAGTATTGTGCAGAAGTTCTAGTTACTAATAAATTTAGTCATTAAATTCCTTCTATTAATTGTTAGTACGAAAACAACGTGTGAGTTCAAGTTTTGAAATAGTGTCTTATGGATCGAAAAAAAATTCGTTTCTTTAATTTAGTTCATCCCTTTGATACGGATACAGTATGAAAAATGATAATCTATAGAACTTATGATAGCAACGGGTTGAAATGGAATTGCATGCTTAAGAAAAATCCTTTCAAAATTACATGAATATTCTCCAACCCGGAATATTCCATGCTTTAATCATCTTTGTAAGCGTAGGAACATTTTCACGCATTAAGTAAGCTAAAATACAAAAAGGAAGTTCATACATCTATATCCGTATGCAAAGTACAATGAAATGACGGAAAGCGTAAAAGCGAAAAGAAAGACAGAAATATTTTAATTCAGAAGTAATCTTAATCAGCCAATCTCGATCTATATCTAGAACTCAGAACTACAGGTTTGCAACCTTTAATATTACACGAATACCTTAATTTTACATAAACCATCTACATAAAAGCTCTACTTTTACACGATGGTTTTACGTCGCTGAGATAAATTTTATTTCAGTTCCGTCGTCGTCGTCGTCGTCGTCGTCGTCGTCGTCGTCGTCGTCGTCGTCGTCGTCGTCGTCGTCGTCGTCGTCGT
>JARQST010000096.1:571827-595928 GCA_030142225.1 Pachycephus smyrnensis | reverse complement strand
CTTCTTGGGTGTGCCCTAAAAATGCCCGTACGGGGCCCTATTTTAATATTGGACGCCCGAAAAGATTTCCACACGGGCTGACACGGTGACATCTCTTCTTCAACACTAAAAGCTAACTGAGTCATAGTTAGCCTCTCGTAACAATATTGTACCTTATATATCTATTTGAAAGTAAAATTTGCCGAATCAAGTTACATTATAGTGACAATGCCAAGCATTTCAAGAGAAAATGATGCTTCATAATATTCCATAGGAGTAACGAAACTTTCGTTTGAAGAATAAAATATTTTTTTAGTACAGTGCCTATAATATTATTGATCCTGATAGAGTTTTAGTTAAAAAAAAATCGTTCGACACAATATTGTAACGCTGTAATGGGCCACGGAAGTGCAGCGATGAGCCACACAAGTACTGTGATAGAAAGTGCCTAGCATTGGAAAAATTTTGGAAATTCAGTGTGAGAACCGCTTAATGGTCCTCAAAACTTGAAAATTAGGAAAAGTTACTAAAAATCGTTTAAAAAATATTTTGAGTACAGTTTTCCTACCTCCTCCGTACTATTCTTCAACTCGAAGATAAAATACATTCTTTCGCGAAAAAAATTAGAAAACTTGAAAATTGCGAAAAGTCATGATTCTGCATAAATATTGAATATCTACACAAGGAAGTTATTGAGTCAAAAAAGATCTGTTTCTTCTCCTTTTATCCCTTGAACCTAATCTCAGTATTGTAGTGTCCCTCATTTATATTCTAGGGAATTTTAGGTAAATTTGCAGACCCTTCGCTGAATTGCAAATGGCTGTCTAATGAAAATAAAATAAAGGACTCCTCGGTCAGCAGGCTTCTACTATCACTATTCGAAATTCAATTTATGTTTTCAATGAAGATAATGGAGACCATAGAGATGACGGTGGATGTTGAGGTCTAGTTATGTGTGTTGATATTGTGTTAGGGTATGTTGGGACAGAATCAGAACTGTTCTCTTATTGACAAATCAATGTGTGTACTATGTACATGGACGAACGTGTACACAATCGATCCCGTATCTATGGGTGCATGGTATACATAATATACCTAGAAGCGTACATACTATGTTGAAGTACTTCAATTTTAATAGATTTATTATATGAATTTTGGGTTTATCAAACAAAATTGTAAACCAGACAAATCGTGTAGGCGGGAGAATTGTTTTAATTTTTCATGTTTAATATTGCTTCATACTTCTCAAAGTAGATTCTGTTAAAGGCTTTTTTTGTTCTTTTCAGTGAATACATTATTCCCCTCCTGTATAAATATAAACGCGAATCCATTATTTTCTTGGTAAACAATGCTCAGCGGGATTATTTAATAAGGAATTGGTCGTACATAATTAGTTTAGTAGAGCGTAATTGTACTGCTCTAAATAATTTTTGGCAATTTATGAATATTCCACACAAATCCTGTTGTGATGGTTTTTTACAGGAACTTGATTTTACTCTTTTTCTCGTGTACGAAAGTCAATGTTATATGTATTTTTTTATAGCATAACTGTGGGAAATCTTTTTTCGTATTGCTTCTTTTTACGCAATTTTCTGTTTATTTATGAACCTCTACCTCGTTTCCAACTTCCTTCATAAACTTTATTCACACTAGTTTCCTATACTTACCATTTCATCTTGAATTGTTAGTTAATCCATTATTATTCTTTCTAATAGAAAAGAAGACAATTATTAATACGATTTCGCATAAACTATTCTTTTTTGAAAACGGTTTGTATCATTACTAACAGATGATATATTCAACAAATATATTACATACACATAAGCATTGATAGTATACAACAAGATCCATAAAACAAATTAAATGCATGCAAGAAGCACTTGTACAGTATTCACAATCAATTGTTAGTAGTGTCCATGTCCGTGTCCGTGACCATGGCCATGTCCACCATAAGTTCCACCAGAGTGATCATTTCCACCAGAATTATGAACGTAGGCATGGAATCCTCCATGGGGATCAGCATGGTACTTGACGGTTCTCACGTTCCCACCAGGTTCCTTAATAGTGTACTCACCGGCCACATTCTTTCCTATAAATAATATATAATCCATATCATATAACCATACTCGACTCTCATTTTCAGGAACGACCGTATATTCAATGCAAAAGTGTCTCAATAATTTTCACGTATTGAATAAAATGTCTCAAATATCACTCAACCGATCGATCCATAGATTAATAACTAGAACTGTTTGAGTGCTTCAAGGGATATATCACTTACCGTCTCTATGTTCCTTTTGGCCATGATAATCTCCTGTATGATGATCCTCGACGCCATAAGCAAACTCGTACTTCGGATGAGCCACGTAGTCCACATGATGGTGGCCATGTTTATCGTGAACGACTACTTCGTGTGCAGGGCCCTCCACGGGTCCATGGAAGTGCGCGAAGCTGTGAGCATGTCCTGCAAAGCTACGTTCGACTCCCAGGAGAGCCAGAACAGCCAGTACTGCGACAAACTGCAACGAGAAAATTATTCTCGTTAAGTAAGGTAAGGTTAGGTAGGTTGGGTCAGAAACAGACAGAATGAGAGAAACGTGGTGGAGGAAAATGTGTTACGATGGGAATGGTGAACTTTTCACTATAGTATTCAACTTTACAGTGATGAAAGTTGCAACTAAAGTTGTATCTAATGTGTATCGTAGAAAATTGAAGGAATCGTGTGAAGTAGCGTAAGTACCTTGAAGGCCATGTTGCTCACGTCTATTGAACGCTGAATGATACATCTATCGACAACGGCAGGGCATTATATACTGTTTACCAGCATCATGTTTTGCCACTGAAATTTCGCCATTACATTGTTATTTAACACTGTATAGATACTTCGCCTTCACAAAAACTTTTAGACGAATGGCTTTCCTATGCATAAGTGTCGCATTCCATCGACGGGTCACTATAGCTGCGTAACTTTTACCGTTCTACACAACAGCATATGCTCCAATAGATTGTCGTTATTTTTAATCGATCTCCATCTAATGATTATATAAAAATCGTTAAGATAACAATTTCTATAAAAAGCTGCACGTTTATTCTTTTTGAATTTTCAAATATATAGTTATATAACGCACTTCGTAAGGTTCTCGCTCGATCTGTGATAAATTTCTCACGCAACATTGGCGACAGGTAGAGGTCGTATTGACCATATTGAATTGAATATCTTGGCAAGATGCATTTCAAACATTTAATATTCAATGGATTCTACGATCTGACAGCTGCTGATGCCTCTTTGGTATCGTCATAGAAATCGTTGTTTCCAAGGAGAATATTTTCTTCGGCCAATTCGAATCATTATCGAACTCTATATAAACAGGAAGCGTGTTCCTGGTGGAAGATTACTTTATGGAAAGTATTGTATGACGTTTCTTCATTTTGATATTGCATTTTTCAAAGAGTATATATGATTCTCATTAGTATCGTATTTCAAAGATAATTACTGCAGCGACTCGAAGTTTCATGAAAATCATTAGAAAATCTATATTCGATGTTATTGAAAGTGACTTGTTCGTAATAATTTCTTTTCCAAGCTATTCTTTGCAATATTAATGACGACAGAGGTCACTTGCAACATTTACATAATTACCTTGCGGAACGACATTCGATTAAACTTTGCAATCCGTTGTGTTTCGTTGAAGGTAAAATCATTATAATTGCATAGAAATTGTAATATTAAGGAATAGCGTGAAAGCGAATAATTACAAAAATATTAATCGAGCAATACAAAATGTGGTAATGACTGTCTCGATCATGATGCATAGTGCATTACTGTCGCCTTTGATTGGGTCATTAATAGATGGCAATGAACGATCCAATTCTACATTCTCTCCTGTGTTACGTAAATCACGTTTTTTGTATATCTTACAGTTACGTAGTACAATTTTCGGCGCTAACAATGCTCGACTGCGCCGTCGGTGAAGTTGAACGCATCGATTTCTGACGGATCGACTTTCAATTTCAGAATTATAGCACAATCATCTCGTATCCCAAGTCTTAGTTGCATAATAATCCTTGACCTCGTAAACCGCAGTTGGATTTCCGGAGGATTCCCTGAGGAATTCCCCTTTACTTCTCCAAAACCAGTGAAGCTTGAGAAAATTGAACTTGATTAAATTACGACACGAAGTTATATTTGTTCTTTTTAGGTTCGATCGCGTGGAAGTGTCTTATCCATTTGCTGTCGAAAAAGAGGAAGGTTTTGGTATGTGTGTATGTATGTATGTACACGCAAAATTTTGTGAACGAAATTTCAAACAAACGACTCAACCGATCGGGCTAAAATTTATAAGGAATATCAAGTTCCGGATAGATGTCCAGCACTTCCGGTTTCAAATTGGCGCATGTGCAAAGATCCGAAAAATTAACCCTTTGAGGCATATCCTTCTGAATTTCCTTATTCGGCATATCTGGGTCGCCAGCGATATATCTTTGCATAGAATTGACGCTTCTGGACTAATTTCTTTTTGACTTTCAAGTGTAAAGTCTCAGGAATACAAATAAATTATTAGTTTTTTGTTTAAATAATTCCCTTAGAAGTTACTTTTAAAAAACGTAAAAAGATTTTAATCATTATTTTGTTTAAAAAAAATCATATCTTTACTTAAAATACATATAAGAGAATTTGAATGCACGAATTTGACAACTAGAGAACTTGTATTTTTTTATAAAAATAGTTCATATTTCGATCTTTCAAAAAATATAATTATTTAGATGTATGAAGTAGAGATAAGAGTTATACATTAGGTAGTGCGTTATTGTACAAATAATTTTTATTTTTATTACTCATCTTTTTAGTTGTAGATGCATATTATATACAAAAGTACAAAAAATATGAAGAAGGAGTATTTCAAAAAAAACTTAGGTGAACACCTCAGATGGAGAAAATGAAAATCATTACGATATTACAGAAAAAAAATCATGATTTGGCATAACTAGGTCACCAGCGACTCAGTTACCAACTTTGCACGTGTCTCTAGTCGTAAGTAAAGCTTGGGCGGAACTGCGCCTTGGTGAGTCAATATAGGGGAACTCAAAGTTTTTTTACGCACAGGAACGGTGCGCGCTGTATTCGTTTCTATAAAGATACAGCGCGAAATTTAAAATCTATGGGTCGTAGGCGACTCTGGTATGCCTCAAAGGGTTAATGTCAAAAGTCTGTATCCAAAATTCTTGACGAAACGTTGAACCAATTGACTTGAAATTTACATAAGAAATTAAGTTCCAGATATATGTAGATGATAAAGGAACATGAGTAGATGTCTAGCGCTTTCAGTTTCAAAATAGCACATGCGCAAAATCTATGCGCAAAAATATGTAAAAACTATGCGTCAAAATGTCTGGGTGAACCGCTTAATTAATTGGGTTGAAATTTACACGGAGAAAAATGGACGGTCTTTAATGCTAAGAAAAATACTATGGAGCCAAGAAGCGTCAATGAGAACGATTGTTAAGGAAAATTGAAAGGCATTCTAGTATTCTTAAAATTTGTCACTATACTACCCTTGAAGTTATATACAATTCTCAGTAGGAAATATTGCCAGTACGATTGCACTACCGATATAGGATTTTACTATCGGCCCAACACTGGGCTATTATTGGGTGCCAGTAGTTGGTTAATGGCACGATAATGGCACGATAATGGCAACCATTACTGATCCAGCAATGGAAATATGCCGGATGATAACACTGGCTCAACAATGGTGGCCGATGATCGGCCAGAGATGGCAAATTATACTGGCGGAGCTACGGGTTACTTAATATGTCAATGGTTACTTAATACACGGAAAAAAAATGTTCTGTAAATATTGCAGCAATATGAGTGATTTATGTGGTTTTCACCGGTTATTATATGGATAACATACATAATTAAAAAAAAGAACTAAAAAAAATGAATGTGTGTTATAACGGGTTGCCCGGATCCACCCGCTGTAATTAATCTTTAATCCAGGGCCGCCAGGGAGCGCTGGAAGGCTAGGAATTTCCGAAAAATTAAGAGTTCTGGTCGGGAATCGAACCCGATACCTTCGGACTGCCAAGTCACAGGGCACTTACCACTGTGCCACCGAACCCACTGTCCGTCCTGATAAGTCCTGTTTATTTATTTGTCGGTCATTCCTAGGTGGTACCCCCTCCAGCTTTGTAACGCCACGTTACAGTGTGTAACTCGCGATTCGTACACACACCTATTTGTGCTGCCGTGAATAGAACTTGAACTTACGATTGTCGGGATGCTTGAAGTGAGAAATGTGACACTCTACCCACTGAGCCACCAGTCCAATTTGTAAATGTTACTTCGAATAAGAGTTATATTCGTCAATATTTTAATATATGGCAAATGATCCTGTCCAACCACATGGAGAAAAATGGAGCTCAAGAATATAAATAATTTTTGCAAAAATATATAACAAAGTCCAAGTTTTTACAAACCAATGCAACAAAATTAAAAGTAGAGTACAATTTTTTACAAATTATAATTATTTTAATTATTAGATATAATGATTATATTTCAGCATTTTATCTCAAGCTTTAATTTTTAGTTAATAAAATTATGATAAAATTTATGTCGGATTATTTGAAACAATAAAAATCAGAGTCGTTAATTAGTCGCGTTTTAAATATCCAAAAAGAAAAAAAATCGTCTGTTGAAATAAAATACGAACGGGGATAGCAGAAGAGAAGATGTTGATGAGAGAACGTAAAATGAATAGTCCAGAAATGGGCAATTAATGGATACCATTAATTAATTTAGAGTAGGCATAATGGGAATGGCCCACAAATGGCGCATACTTGGCAATCGTTAATCCAACTTAAATATATTATTTTAAATAATGTTTGAATAAAGATTGTCGGCTCAAGAATGGCCTATCATTGGCTACCTTTACACATGAGTACCCATAGGCACCCAGTGATGTGCAAGAGATGGTCCAATACAAATAACAAATTTTTGGCTGATCATTGTTAACCATAGATCGGCCAAACGTTGGCTCTGTTGTAATGGCAGGCAACTCTATATGGATAGCAACGCATGCTGTAAACAATATTAGAAAATGTTCAGAAAAGAAATATATTTTATTATTTTGGATGGTAACGACTCGCATAATTCTAAGCGAAACGTAGGTATCGGTTAAATTTCATCAAATAGTCCTAAATTACATTACAATGTGTAATCTTTGGTATAGATTATGAAAACACGTACCTACTATCGAAATAACAATATGAGACAGAAAATGAAGCGTTTAATAACACTTAACGAAATTTACAATTTTTTACTGATAGAATTCTATAGGTTGATCATTGTAGCAAGCGCTCAATATACTTATTGAATTTAACAATCACACCTCTCCTGTTCCTTATTATTACAATTATTCTTAGTTATTTTCACTGGAAGTATACCGTATTGTACTATCCTCTTTTCTCCTTGTAGAAGAAAAATCGTGAGCATGTAGATGGAACAGTAACACTTTTAAATATCGCGCACTACCAGTTTGAAAGATCCGCGTCCGCGAAATTAATTTTTTTGCAACGATGATTGCGTAAGATGCAACCACATGATTCAAGCGGTCGTACCTCAAAGCAAATCTGTTTGCCCCGATATTTCATTATTAGTATTTCTTGTATTTGGTTAGTCGTTAACTTTGTAATTAGAGATAATATTATCTCTTTCCTAATATATTATGGAAAATGGAGGAAATAATCCCTGTCGCTTAATATGATGAATTGCAATATTAATCATACTATACGATCAATTAATGGCGATTGACTGTTTTTTCCGTATTTGACGAAGGTCTTTGGTGATACTGTGGTTTTCATGTTACCAAAAAGATACGGCGTAGAATACTCTTTTATCCTTTTATTCCGTATTTGTATAGTATTTTATCTAACGGATCATTGATTCCATAAGCGTAGATATCATAGAGATCCTAAGAGGAAACAATCTTATGTGTAACACCAGGTCTTGGGAGAGGGTTTAATTAATGGTTTGTCAGGTTATCATGATTGACGAAGGTCGATGGATTCTGGAAGTCTTGACCTAATCAAGGATAAAGAGTACTCTTTCATGCTTTTCTTCTATATTCCTTAGATCCAAAACAATGAATGACTACAATGAGAAAATTACAGTCAGATAATGAATGAAAGATGACACCAATCGCCAGTATCTACTTAACCCTTCGAGAACACCCTGGGTCAATTTGACCCATACTTCGATTTTGATCGTAAATATCTTTAAGGCATTTTAAAAATTGGCGGGCCTGACGCCCTCTACCTGTAGTTTGGAGTATTATTAATAAAAATTTTTTCGAAAAAAAATTTTTTTGTGAATTTTTTAAAATATGTTAATAATTATAACGGCATTTTTTATTTATATCAATTGATTTGTCAATGTTTCAAGTATATCTGGAAATTTTTGATCTGCCGATCGCACACGTCGTTTTAAAATGGCGGACGATCGAAGTTCGCGTAGGGTCTGATTGACCCAGAGTGTTCTCCATGCATGAAAAAATAGGTGTGTTCTCGGAGGGTTAAGATAATCGCGTTGTACTTTAGTAACTGAGGAAGGTCAATGGTGTTTTAAGGTTTGTGATGTGATCGAAGGTACGAGATAACGTATAATTTATATTCATGCCTTTATTATATATTAGAGCAATTCAAGATAATATATCGTCAATTCTATAAACCTAGATAACGTACGGATACAACAGAAAACATAACGGTCTTTAATACAAAGTGTCATGTCCGTAAAGATTTACGACTCATGGTAACATATTGGTCGTATTTTTTTGCGATCCATAACGTATCCGTGATTCCCCTTCGTAAATAATGTAGAAAAAAAATGACGAGAAAGGAGTCAGGATACGACGTCAAAGTCGCTAGTGGTCGATCTTCCGGAGGATGATTACGTGGAGATAAATGGCAATGGGGAAGTTTAATGGTGTCCGTGTCCATGACCACCGTAGGTTCCTCCGGAATGGTCATTTCCACCGGAATTATGAACGACAGCATGGAATCCACCATGATGATCAGCGTGGTACTTGACAGTTCTCACGTTACCGCCGGGTTCGTGAATATGGTACTCGCCGACGACATCCTTGCCTGTTATTCATTATTCACAGTTTACATGGCAAGTTGTATACAATTGAGCAATTGGGGAAACAGGTGTTTCTGTATGATTATGATTATTATGGTTCTATTGATGGTTCATTACCGTCACGGTGTTCTTTCTGTCCATGGAAGTCCTTAGTGTGATGATCTTCAACCCCGTAAGCGAATTCGTATTTAGGATGCGCCTTAAAATCGTGATGATGGTGTCCATGCTTATCTTTCCACGTGACTTCTACACCAGGTCCTTCTACTGGTCCGTGGTAGTGCTGGAAGGAATGAGCATGGCC
Source organism: Pachycephus smyrnensis (assembly GCA_030142225.1). Lineage (NCBI taxonomy): Eukaryota > Metazoa > Arthropoda > Insecta > Hymenoptera > Cephidae > Pachycephus > Pachycephus smyrnensis. Next base: position 586,509 of record JARQST010000096.1, on the reverse strand, counting down.
ATGTCCATGGTCACCGCCACCTGAAAACAATATTAGAAAAAATGTATCAAGAATACAAAATCAAGTTAATTGCAAATACGTAAATGCAATATTAAAAGGGTCGGTTATACCTCCGTGATGGTGTCCACCCGGGAATCCGAACACTCCAACTCCCAGTAGAACGGCACAGACGATCGCTCCCTGTATAGTCCAAGAATTCATTATGGATGTATATTAATGGCTTGGGTTAGTACTATTTAGAGAAGTACGATACGTGATCTATCAATGTTCTAGAAATTTACATCCTTTCATTAAAGTTTAGAGGAATGATTCTTTGTGAAGATATAAAAGCGATAGAGGCTTTGACAAATATATCCTGACCTATTGTAAAAGAGGATATCACAGGACTTGTGGCCGATACCATCTACCAAGGGAGGTGACCTCTTGACCTCTTGACCTCTTGGTAGATATTATTAGGACAAGGCTTGCTTGCCCATCTTGATTACCAGCTTTTCTATGGCATCCACAATGCTAATCTAAATGCTGAATAATATTCTGTATGCTGACCGCGAATTGAACGGGCACAAAGGTGGAAAAGTTTGAACGGGATGAAAGGAATGATATTCGACCGAATCCTTTCTGGCATCGCGACGGTGAGTGTGCTTAAGAAGACGAGAACTGCATTTTCACAATTGGCTCTGATTACGGGCACTTGAAGTAAGACCAAAGAATTTGATATTTAAATTATACATTATGGTTGCAACCACAACATCGCCATCTGTTTCTACTACAAACTTGACTTGCGTTTTATGAGGTAATTTTGTTCTAGATTATATAGGCGAAATTCGCTCTCTTTCGTATACCTTGCTGATGACCATGGCTTGTATCTTTTGGAATGCAGCTTGAGGACTGATGCTATCCCCAATGTAACTAGGCAGTTTTATACTAACGTTTTACCCCTTACTCCAAACTGTCCCCTGCTTTATGCAATGTATTGGTTACATTCTTTACCTTCCGCCATTAATCCAATTATCTGCCAGCCGATTTCGTAGCTTATAGTAACAGGTGGTCCTGGTGCTGCGCTAGTTGTATAATGACTTTAGTTCCGCAGAAATGCAAAGTTACGGCTTGACTTCGACATCACCAGTCACAGGCTGGTATCGAGTTGATGGCCCGTCTCCCACGACTACCACTTTGACGCAAAGCTTGAATTGTTTCGATGATTTCTTGTGAAAATTTCTTTGCCATCTTGTTTGACAAAGGAGGATAATTTACTGACAGATATCGTAAACTATTAGTTAACCCGAGCAATGCATTTCACTATTGTACGAATTGGGTGAGATAATTATAAAATATTACATCAGATATTCAAGGCGTACAAATATTCTACGAATCTCACAGTTCAGTAAAGCGTGTGTTAAAATACTAATGCTGTGTGAGCCGAAAAAATGTTTCTCTTTGTACACATGACACTGAAAGAATGTTCCGTGTTGTTCATATAGTGGAATTTGGGATTACAGTAAAATTTTGACAAAGCATGTATCTGTGTCCCTTATTCTGCCAGAATCCTCTGTAAACATCGATAAAAAACTTTTTCGGAGAAAAAATATGGATTCTTGTGTACTTATCGAGACCCTATCGAGTGGCCATAGTCGAATAAAAAGTTTTCTCTGCGATAAAAGGAAGGGACATTTTTTAGGTCACTCTGGTTATTGCAAAAAGTTTCTTTCATGGTTTGCAGAGAATTTTTGGGCTTCTCTTAAAAGACTGACAGACCTGTATATTTCTTTCCTCTGTTTTTTTCTTGGTCGTGAACAATTTTACGATACCCTGCTTATATGTTCATTACCTACATATTTCGCAAGATGAAATTCACAACTCCAATTATTATGCGTTTGTACGAATTACCAGATCTTTTTACGAACGGATACTGGAGAGACTTTGTTTATAAAAATCGGTGCGCCTGTACATACTTAACGATTTGCAAGATTATTACTCATTAAGCAATCAATAGACAGTAGCAAGTAACTCCGCTTCCACCGTCGTCTACAATGACATAATTTCATAGTCACTCACGTTACATAATAATTTTTCTTTACTTTCTCGGCATATGTAGATGTAATAGGAGAAAGTTCTAATAACGCCAATACTCTGTACTCTGTACTTCTTTGTCGTGCCGATACATTTATCGGCACGCATCTGATCACCTTATTCAAATTTTATATTTCCAAAATGGACTGTGAATATCTTTTGAGTTATTCGACAATATAAAGTTATGTAACATTTATAATTTTTTATAATATTTTTAATAAATAACACCAACAATAAAACGAATAAAGAACAAAGACGATTGATTGTATTGACTCAGTTGTCAGAAATTGTTACCAATTTCGAAACAATTTATTGGGGTGATTTGCGTTATCTCGCACAAATTGCTCTTCGAAACTTCATCCTACGAAACGGCAATCGCTTACTGAACTACAATTCTGCTGAATCAGAATTCCTTGTACAAGTAATTGTTGTGCAGTTAGGATCTTCATCTCCTATTCTTATAAATGCAATGTTATAAATCTGTATTACTATTTGTATTGCATTATTTGACGACTTCAAAAGGTGAAACTTCATTTTATAGATGTTAATGCTATACTTTTCTGGTAGCAATCGTATTATTGCAACTTTTTCTAAAATGGAGTTCGTCTTCCTTAAAACATCTTTCCCTCAATTTTCACGAGGATTTTACGAATCTAAGAGAGATTCATCTCCCTTCGTAAACATTTCATTCCCCTAGTAACGAGGGGGTTCACCTTACTGGAATTTTCAAGTGAAATCAAAATCCATTTGAAAGCTTTTTCGGACTTTATTCACATTTCACGGATTTTTACGAGGGGACTTTTTACGTAAATTTTATGTCCGAGGGAAATCACTGGATATCACTTGACACATATAGTATAGCGATATATGATTTAATCGATTAACATTATCGGAATAAGATCTCGCGAAATTTTTTCCTGAGAAATTCTTTATTCTCGTTTTCAGTATATTTCTTTAATTATAACGACGTGCCATCGTTCTTCTACAAATCTTTCCTCTGTTCGTTGTTAATCACATTTCTCATATTCAATTACCGATAACACAAAGGATGAGTCAGTAATTAATTCTTTTTACCATCTTTAAAAGTACTCGTGTTAAATTCTTACAGTCGTAATTTTTAGGAAAAACACAAGACGTTTCATGAAGTTCTCAGCAAGAATTATGAGGTGGCCAAGAATAGAATTCTACACAGGCTGCTGATAAATTAGTTAAACATTTCAGTTCATCATTCTTGTCGTGGTTATGTACACAGTTACATTAGTAACAGTTATATTCTTAATTATAAATTAATCCATAAATCGTCAGTGATATGTCCAAGAAATTCTGAAGTTACCGTTAAAAGTTATACTCGCATGAGTCTCTAAGACAACTATTGTCTTATTACTAAAATTAATATAATCGACATTTTCTTACATATATTACAAATGTTTGTTATTGACAGGACAAAAAATATGATCTGTCTCTTTCTTGGAATTCTTATAGCACCTTTTTTGCACAATATTCATCGACAAAAGAGTCTCGGTTTAACCGCCATATTGTAACAGTTAAAAGGACATGGCGTAGTGATAGCAGGAATTAATGAATTTTTTATTGAGTAGGTTGGTAGAGGTGCGGTCCATTTTCCTTCGCTCGACATTATGCCAGCTTCTACGTCAGGTCTGTAAAGAAATGCAAAAATATATATTTAATTGATAACTGCATAACATAATTGTAAAGAATATTCATTGAGTACATCGTCGTTCATTCTTACGTCTTCAGAATAGGAGGTGCATAAAGAATAAGTGGATTCACTGATGGTGGTTTAAGAAGAACAACATCCACACCGGAAGCAAGCAATTCGTTTCTTAGGGCTTCTGCGGCTCCCTCCACTGCACGACGAGAAGCACTAAAGGCAACCAATCCCGTTCCAGCTTTAGTTGCATAACTGGTCTCAGCATCCCCCAGAAGAATGATACGTCCTGATGAAATCAAAAACAAGAATCATACAATTAATAAACTACTACACAGAGACCAAAGTAATTAATTAACCCTGTTATTTACTTGAATTCAATATCTTTCAGAGTTTCAAAATAATTAATAATAACCAAACCAGCTATTTTTTTATAACGTTGTACGTTAAAAAACACACTGACGCTTAAAGAGCATTCATTTTCGTATTCCCTATTGTCTTCATACATGATATCTATTATTTTGACAAGGTCCAATTTTATTTGCAGTAATGACACGCTGTCCAGTTGCGTATGTATTTTATCGTCCCTGATACATTGTTACTGAATTCGGGAGGACGATGACCTCGAGACAATAAAAGATGGGAATAGGTACCTCTCTTGGCACGTAAGAGTGGTATGAATGTTCTAGCTGTACGCAATGGTGCAACCAGATTATGTCGCAACATAGATTCCCACGCGGAACTTGTTTGCTTTTCAATGACTCCAGGTAACGCCAATCCCCCAGTGTGTACCACAGCCCAAAGACCTGAAAATAATTGAAATAATTAACAGACCTATTTTGCATCTTTCCCTAAAACGAACTTCCATCTTTATAATGCCACGTTAATATTCAACATTAAAGTCTTAAAGTCTGTATACAATATTTTAATGCAATGAATCTTATCTGAAAAATACTTCTTTATTCTTCTTCAATGATTCTATAGCATTATTCGATACAGGTACTTTCAATTTTATGTATCATTACGTTTCCGTAGTAAACCAATATCTGACCGCATAACTACAAATGCTGGTTAAACGTTTATCAATCTGTGTCAACATATACGTAATAAATGTATGCACAGAATAGTAATACTGCCGAATGTCATTAGTAGGCTTATTAAACAAGCAATTAAAGTAGATGAATGCATAGTCGCATCATAAATCTGAAATGGCAGCGCTTTTATCAATCGGATAATTCATCATCGATATATCATGATGAATATCGTTTTGTACGATTTATATCGATAAGCGTGTGGTATTATGATAATATGAATCATTGTACAATACAAGTGACTTAATGTGCATAACCAGTAATTACATTACGCGTAAGCAGTACAATGTAATACGAAATCCCCATTTACAAGTGAATATTAGAGTAATATCGATTGCTATCGATGAGAATACTCTAATACCGTCAACTAATTTAGTAGTTTCCCAACACGTTCCAATTATGAATCTAATTTGTTCCACTCGAACGTATACAAATATATACCCTGCTATACATAATTAATACACAGCTAAAAATATATGATTAGTTTGAAAACAGACATTGATGTAGACTATGCATGAATACGGGAACGACACGCGGGATGAAGGCGCATTTGCAATGCTGTCTATTTGGTCTAGAACAGATACGCAATCAATACGTAGTTCCCAATCGAATTAGCGAGCTTGCCATCTTCTCCAGCTGGGAGCTTAGCTCTGACTGCATCCGAACAAGCGTGCAAACTGTCTTCCCGTGTCGGATCCAACTCCACTGGTACGATTGGTCCCGGAGCAGGTCCATCTGGTTTCTCGGATGCTGCAGGGAATGAAGGATCCTTTTCCATCTCTCTGCGAAGCTCCAGAGTTCGTAGAATTTTCATGGACGCTGAGCTTCCATTGGGTTCACGTAATCCAGCAAATACCTGGCGAATACAATTGACATAATTAATTTCACGGAATAATTTTACTCGCCCACTCGAGCCAATGCATTCGATGAATATGCGATGCACCAGTCCAGTATGTCTTCCGTACTGCTTTACTCGCTCGCGAAGTATACAAGGGAAATGATTATTCTTGGATACATACACGGGAAAAAATTGTGATGTCGGAAATTACTTTTTCAGGCAGTAATTAGACTGATGCGATATTTATGCTAATTTTGTTAATAATTACATATCTTCTATGTTACCGTTACTTTCCAAGAGGTTAATTTTACTGGCAAATTGCGGTAAAAATGTTTTGTAAATATTACATAGCCAAATGTATTCAAAACTGCAGTCGCGTATAATTCATACTAACGAACCGTGAATTGATGCAGCTTCCAATAGTATTGCGATTATATGGTACTCTTCTCTGTTACGTATGTAAGTCATGCTTGTACGTATTCGTAAAATTGCTTGTGACAACAGTAATTTTGAATTTTTAATACTTATTGTATCCCGGATGTTATTAAGCAATTTTGTAATACAATAAGCATCTAATTTGTCATGGAAGCCATAGTTTGCTAAACGGGGAAGAAAAAATATATGTTAATTTTATATACGGAAAAAAGCAAAGTTTTTTTGCTGTGTGTATGATAAAATATACAGATATAATGCATTAAACATTTTTTAAACAAACAACATTTTATATAAATTTAATAAATTGTGTATCATTGAAAATGAAATCGGACTTAATACTGACAATTTTTTAAAAATATTTTAGAATGTTTTCATGTATATAACTAATGACGATTATAATTTTTAATCGAAGTAACATTTATAAATTTGGCTGCTGGTTCAATGGATAGAGTGTCATAGTCTTCACTTGTAGCATCCCGACAACCGCAGGTTCTAGTCCCACTCCTGGCAGCAGAGATAGACGTGTACATCAATCGCGAGTAACAGTTGCACGAATTTTTTAAAATTTTGTTTCAACTGTACAGTTATATCATTATGTCAATTATATTTTCCAGGTATTCCAATAAATATTAACAGTTTACTTAATTTTCTATATCTTCGTACTGCAATAATAACTATTATAGATATTTTTAATATAAAATTCACTCGTTCCAACCGTATTTATCGCAAAAATATATTTACTGCTAAATGAAAGAGATGATTACATATAGTGAATGTTATCCATATAATCACTGGTGAAAACCATATAAATCACTGTAATATTTACAGAAAATTTCTTGCGTGTAGTGTAATGGCTAAACAGTCCACAGAACGGATTAGACTTTTAATTCCAGCAATTACGATTACCTTGTAACCTGCTTCGGCAAGAGCCAGGGCGATTTGTAGACCCACTCCAGTTTCACAGTTGGTCACCAGGACGTGTCGCTTACAGCGCATCTCGAATTCCTCCGTGGCGTTACGAGATTGTCGCATTAGGTAAGCCAGGAGGGCTGCGACAATTGAACACAGAGCCAGAATTTGCAGGGCCAACATGGCCCCAGTTTCAGCGTCCATCGCAATGGCGCTGTTATCCTTGGGACATGGATCTTCAAGAAACTGTGGGAATGAAGTCGAATGTGTTTAGGTGTGTCTTTTATTAATTCTTAGCAGTTCTTTTACACGATATGCACATGAAAAAGCGTATAATTATTGTGAAACTCTTAATGACAGCTTTGTGTTACTGAATATGACTTTTACTGCGGCAGTGCACATGCGTGCACGAATTTACTCGTTGCTTTTGAAGCGGACAAAAGGAACGAAGAAAAAGAAGGTAGGAAGAAAAGATGTGGAAAGGTAGAGTGCGTTTTCTCGTGAAAAGTGAACGGTTGCGATAGTTTTTGCGTATAGCAGCGCACGAACAAGGAATCACTCGCCTTTCTAAAATATCTAGGCTGGTTTCGCGAGGTGCAGCTCCTTAATGGTCGCGCTTTGATATTTGCTGAAAAGTGCGAGCTGCATATATTGACATAATCGACGACCTTGAAGGCACATTTGATTTTTAAATTGTGTAATTGAATTTGGGACAGATGCCTTCGAGGCAGGAGAGTTATTACTCTTTGAAACTAAGCCTGTTATTTCGTGTGCATATATGGCTACTTTGTACTAAAGCAAATCAAGTATACTCTTTTCCAAGAGAAAATGCTCCTAATTGATGCAGCATTACTTTCTCTTTGTTCAAGATTTAAGACACCAAGGTCATTGCTAGCGACTTTTTTAAAATTTTGCAGATGCACCCGAGAATCTTTCATGTGAGTCTCATAAGGAGTTTTGAGACCATTTAATTTCATAAGATATGTCGACAAATTTTCAATTTTTATGATTATATTTGTGTTCTGTGAACCTGGAGTGTCGATGATTGAGGTAGTTAAAGATAATCGTTGTGGGAATAACGAGATCTTTGTTCGTAATTTAACTTCTTTTTCCATCTTTTTGTTGTTTTAACCATATATATTTGTCCTTTTGTCAGATCGTCTCCATTTCATTTGTAAGACAGTTCGCGCCTTCTACATATTTTTAACTTTCACTTTCGAAAGTCACTGTTCTCACAGACTGATCGATATTATTACCAATTACTTGATCTATAAGTCATCCGTACAACGGACTTCCTATGCTTCCTTCCTATTTTCTTATTAATTTTAAATTAGTCACATTCGTATAAGGAATTAAGTATTTTTCCAACATACAATTTTAATAATCTACTAATGTAAGCTTTGACTTTGAATAAAAAAACGACGTTAACGAATCCAATATAAAAATCCTTTGATGTAACGTAATACACTCATTATCAAATCGCATCAATGTCTATAATTCCTCATAACATAGATAATTAATTTCAGGCACAATTTCCGATTTTCTACTAGCTAGCATAGCCGATTTAAGAGGATCAATGTTCAAGCTCTGCATGTAATTAGCGATACTTTCGTAATTCAGCATCGAATCACGCTATAGAATTAACACATCCATTGAAGTCATAATTCCATAAGTCTATGCCGCGTGCACCTACAGCTACTTTACACATATACATCACAGCATGTTCCCAAGTACATAATACATAGTTTGTACCAAGACGCGTGTATTCTCATCGGATACAAGCGCACCTGATATAATAGCTACACTGGTCTACGACCGCAGGCAACTTTCTCTGGAATGCAGCCTTCGAAAAAAACCAAACTGACCAGCTGGTGTAGACTTGTGGAAAGTTAAATTAGTTAAAAATTTAAGGACAAATGTTCTGTTTGAAGAGCGAGATTAAAAATAATATTAAAATAAGATTCAAAAAGGTGTCTTTCCAAAAGACGCTCGGTAAAAGAGAATCTGTTCCAACGGTGTGGAATTGTTATGCGAATGAGTATAAAACTTAATGAGACTGAAAGCCTTAGTAAGTGTCGTTCTTCTCCATTCCAACAATTCTATTCTTTACTTTTTTGACGCGAGGCAATGTCGTCTCCATTAATTGTTAGACCGTCTCTAGCCGCAAGGCGTGTTCTCACTGCCGGCGTTGGAATGCGCGAAGCATACAGAAATACCGGTTTCTCCCTGACATTAATATCAAAAAAAGAATGATGAACTAATTCCTCTTGATATGCTTGGCGGGAGTTATTATTCGCTCTAGACATAAAGTCTATTTGCGTTAACTCAAATACCTAGGACATCAAGAACCGTTATATCCATGAATGTAATATATCTCTTTTATTTCGTACAGGCAAATTGAGAACATACAAATTAATTTCTGCTATATGGTAACGGCCTTAAGACTCGACACAATAAATTTCCCGCGCGCTATATTTTCTGCTGCTATTTGATTAACGTTATTATGAAATCTGCTAGTTCTTAATCGATTCCATAAGAAATAAAAAAAATCTCAACGTATGACGTTCCTTACGAAATGCTTTACTTGCAGAACAAATGCTATCTTAACGGAACTGTTTTGTATTTACTGGATTCCGTTTCATTCATTTAACAACAGCATTTGTATCAGAATCTGATGTGGGCTGTGCATATACATAGATGTATGTACTGGTTACGTTTCCACAAGGTTATGCAGACCCAGCCAAGAAGCAACGGTACCATGAGCTGACCGCAAGTGACCGTAAGGTAAAAGGTAAATAGTGCCGATTCAGGTGTGTAAATTCAGATTTACATAACTATACGATGACGCGACGACTAGCTGTAACCGAGTGGCTGTTTTGAATTTTTCCCTGTCAGCTTGGTAACTTTCAGGAGACTTACTGCGCGATAAGCGGCTCCTACTTAATACGCTTCAATTTTATGCCACATGTCTACTATTTTCGCCATGCTATTCCTCCATCGCTCCTTTACGTAGTATAGGTCTTGCTTGTCGTGATGCAACATATATGATCAACTTTTATTTATACACCTACATATTTGTATTTTACAGTATTTTCGCGTCTAAAAAGTTTAAGCTAGTAGTTCTTTTTTAAGATTGTGTTATTTAAAGATTGAGGCGTCAATGCACCAATATGGATGCTGTATCTCTATCAGATATTGTTACTGAAAGGTCATTGGCAATTTGTGAAAAATCCTCTCATGAGCACAATTTTTCTAACTTTTTACTCATACAAATTTTGAATTAAAATTATAGGTACACAATAGAACAAGGATGAGACAAGTAGAAGAATGGACAATTTTTTCATCGTTCTATTTATCCTGGACCGACGTGTACCCTCGTTAACGTCACCATTTTTGCTTGAATGAATATTGTCAGGCAGAGGGAATGTTGTTTCCCTTTGCGAGAGTTTCGCTTATTGTCACAAATGAACCGTGTCGCTGCCGATGGGATCAATTGCTCACTTCCGCTTTAAAATCTTCGACAAATAATGACCTCCAGTATTGTGTGTGGATTAGATTGGTGGCTCGCTAGCCTTAAAGTCCTAAGAGCAATTCGCTAATAAGAGAAAAAGTTCATTTATATAAAAAAAGGCTATGTCTAACAATGTCTTCAGTTAATATAAAGATCATCTTGAAAGTATGGAAATTAAATGAGAAATGAGAAACTTGTAAATTAGCATGAACCACAATATAAATCTTCGCACTTTCGCTTAGAATTTTATGAAATTTTATTGACGTCAACACTGAACGACCTTTGAGTTCAACGCGGTGCAGAATGAAACACGATGTTTTCATTCTCGCGAATGCAAATACGAGCCGGGTGTGTTTATAAAATATATCTGTTTGCACGAATTTGATGGATCACCGTGTCAGCGTTGAAATAACGTAATTCCAATAAGTTCCAATAGCTCGACGTCGCAGTACACTCGATTGATTTACCTCGATTAACGCGCTCGTCATTTTAAAATTGCTATTTGCTTTAAGTATTCTATGAAAATTTTATGTCGCACGGGGGAAAAAATAACTAGTCGCGAACTTCAGTTAAACTTTAAGAAAAAGCTTAAGAACTATATGTAGTTAGCGCTTTTATTGTGTTACTCATTTACTTACGTGAAATCCAATAAGCTGTGGTTGTCGTTGAAAATTAATAACTCGCTCTTTTTTCTTTGCAAAACTTATACCGCAAATCGCCTGTTTGCTATGGTTTTGAATGAAACTGTAAAGGAATTTTTAAAGGTATGTCTATAAACGAATGTGTGTGCACGAAAATCAACGAGGAAACGAGCTGCCAAGCCAGAGAGCGTTGCGACGCCTCTTGACGGCACGGTTTTGTAACTTGAAAGTGCGCGTATCGGCTCGGCGTGTTCGTACAACTGGCTTACAGAATTCCCCCTTGGAATGCTCACGAGGAACGGTACGTTTTTAGCATACTTCGACAATCCACACGGAGCCATCTTCGCTATCGGTTGCGGTTTGTTAATTTGAACGTCGGGCGTTTCTGTGTGAAATCCACTTAACCGTGATTCACAATAGCTAATCTGTTGTTTGATATTAGCTGTATGTAATATTGATATTAGTTGGAAGGATTGAAAAAGATCAAGAGTTTAACTGAGTAAAAGTCTGGTTCCGAAATAAAAAAGTATTGACACAAATTAAGACAAAAATCACAAGCTTGTGATGGGTTTAAACAAGTTTAACTGAACTATTTTAGAAGGGATTAATATGTCTAGTGACTTTAGTATATTCATATATGATTGGAACAGGATAGCGGAAAAGATGTTTTAACATAATGCTTGTCGGAGAGTAAATGGAATGTTCGAGGTGATCCGCTTGAATGTCTTGTAGGTGTTGCTGGTCAATTACATTCTCACTAATTAAATTTCAGTCACGGTTAACCCATTTAAGCAGTATGTCACTATATGCTCACGCTATATACGAGTGGAAAATATTTTGTCGTACACGTCCTGAATGTTGTTCGCCCTTATATTATTCGTATGTGTAATCGATGCTGATTTTGAACTGATAACATTGTTATCAATTGATAGGCTTTGCTATTTTAATTGAGTTTTGATGTTTAAATTTGAATTTTTTATATCACAGTCGTTAATGAAATGAATATTATTAGGATGATTTACATATTACTCTCGCATATAAGCAGAAACATGTTTTTTACTGGAAGGGTAAGGGGTAATAATAATACTCATGATCTTAGTTGTTATGATATGTAATAATAACCTTGATAAATAATTTGCATATGGAATATTTCTTATTAATCTTCTCTGTCTTTTTTAAGGTTTAATTATGTAACTATTTAGTGTAATTTATGTATGATTTTATAAATATTTTTATTTGAATTAATGTTTTAAGTTTTGTTTCAATTCTGCAGTTTGTATGTTACCGACTGAGGATTATTTGAATTTCAAATTCAGTTGGGATTTCTTCTGCTTGAAAGTTGGCGAAACTGTGAAGTCCTATGGAAGCGTGGGAACTAGACTAGGAACTTCAATATGCTTCTATTGGGATTTCAGATTACTATTCGTTCATTTTCTTCTGGACCTTCGGGGTGAGTGGTAGTGTGAACTTTTATCTGTTACTTTTCTCTGAATAAGGCAATTTCAATTATTCTCTTCTTTTTTATTAAATAAACAAAGAAAGTTAAATGTCTATTAATATTTTATAATTTTACCGTGTTAGTGAACTCAGTTGAAAGAAATGGGGGAATCGGAAAAGGAAACGATTTTGTATCCAAGCCACGTGGCCAAGCGTCTTACTCGAGAAGAAGCCGACAAACTGTTGGCTCAAAATTCACGTTTAGTTCCGGAATTTCGAGCGATGCAACTTGAAAAACATGCGAAGAAACATTGGGATTTATTTTATAAGCGAAATGACACGAGGTTCTTCAAAGATAGACATTGGACCACACGCGAGTTCGAAGAACTTTTGGGCTTGGAAAAAGATGAACATGGTGTTCTATTAGAAGTTGGATGTGGTGTTGGAAACTTAGTTTTTCCTTTACTTGAGGATGGTCTTAAAATTAAACGGATATATGCCTGTGATTTTTCTCCACGAGCTATAGATTTTGTTAAAGTGAGTAAGATGCGTTGTGTACTGTGAATAATAGCTTTTGATATAACCTAACCTAACCTAACAAGTTTCTGCTTGATTTCAGAGTCATAAGCTTTATAATCCTGAGAAAATAAAAGCTTTTCAAACAGATGTGACCATAGAGAATTGTTTCTCTGAAGTTGATATTCCTGTACATGTAGCAACGCTGGTCTTTGTAATGTCAGCTGTGCATCCAGAGAGATTTGAAAGGTAATTAACTTTAATTGCAGATGTTTTTCACTGTAGGTTGTTTGTCAAATAATATAGTTTAATTGTAATTTTCAGAGTGGCTAAGAATTTGTATAAAATATTACATGCTGGTGGAGTTGTCCTGTTTCGAGATTATGGGTTATATGACATGGCACAATTAAGGTTTAAGCCAGGACACAAGATCGCTGAAAATTTTTATATGCGTCAAGACGGGACAAGGTGAGTCAAACTTTGAAATCTCATTTTATTGGATTTAGTTTTATTTTAATTCTTTGTAACAATTACCATAATATTTTTACTCAGTTGATATGATGATTTCACAGTTCAACTGAATTTCATTGATGTACTACTGGAAATTTTTCTCCCCTATTTGATCCTTATGTTTCATGATTTTTCTAAAAAAACATTTTGAATATAATTGTGCTACAAGATATATAATATTTTGTTTCAGGGCTTATTACTTTTCAGTGGAGGAGGTACAAAATTTGTTTCAGTCTGCAGGATTTGAAACATTATCATGTTCGTATGTTGAGAGACGAACTGTAAACTTGAAAGAAAGTATCGATGTACCACGAATCTTTGTACAAGCTAAGTTTAAAAAGTCTTCAACAGATAACATTTTTTGGTAAGCCATAATTTATACATTCGTGTGTTGTTTATATTAATAACTACATAGAACTTGTATGGTGATTTCATAGTTCAACTGACTTACTTTGATGCACTGTGGGAATCTTTCACTCTTATCTGATGTTTTGTCATAAGTTGTAAAAGATTTATGTGAAATGTTATAACATGTTTTATGTGTGATTTTTAAAATTTTAGAATTTGAAAACGTCTGCCTGCAGTAATTGCAGTAATAACGGCTCGGTCATTCTATCGCCATGTCAAGAGGCATATCAGAGGTACATATACTGTTTAATATACTATTTCATATTACAATTGTAATTATATGATGATTTCATAGTTCAGCTGAACTACCTTGATGCACTAATGGGATTCTTTCGCTCCTATCTGATTTTCTTTTGTTATTAGTTTATGACATTTGTCTTAGATATCATAGCATATTTTATAAATGTGCTTTTTTAAATTTCAGAATTTTAAAACCTTTGCCAACAGTCGTGAAGGCTAATCAATTCATAACAAGACATAACAAAGGTATACATACTTTTATTTGATAATATATTTTGTGTATTCAATATTACTGAGTGCATGATGATTTCATAGTTCAACTGAAGTTGGTTGATGTATCCAGGGAGTTCTTTCGCCCCTATCTGACTACTCTTATAATTTATTAAGATACGTATACCGCAATTGTA
>JARQST010000096.1:515799-571727 GCA_030142225.1 Pachycephus smyrnensis | reverse complement strand
TAAATATATTTTCATGTGTTGCAGAATTCTGAAATGTTTATCAACGACCTGGGTGATATCCAATTTCAACTGCTGCATTAAGAAGTACACTTACAAAAAGTAAATATATTTACTGTATAAATACAAATTTATTAAATATTATTATGCACATGATGATTTCATAGTTCAACTGAAGTTGATTGATGTATCCAGGGAGTTCTTTCGCCCCTATCTGACTACTCTTATAATTTATTAAGATACGTATACCGCAATTGTATGCTACGTTCCATAAATATATTTTCATGTGTTGCAGAATTCTGAAATGTTTATCAACGACCTGGGTGATATCCAATTTCAACTGCTGCACTAAGAAGTACACTTACAAAAGGTAAATATATTTACTGTATAAATACGAATTTATTAAATATTATTACGTAAATGATGATTTCATAGTTCAACTGAAGTTGTTTGTGATGTATCCTTTCGCCCCTATCTGATTAGCAATTACTAAACAATCTTTAAAATACATGTTATATTAATTTTTATTTTAAGTCTCTCAATGTCTGTTTTAGATCCTGTGCAATTTAAAGAATATAAGGAAGATTGGATTGAACTGAAGTTTATATCAAGTATGTAAGTCCATTGTAACTAATGACCTATTAGTAATAATGTATTGTCATAATTTAACAAATTAATAATGTTACAAATCTTTCAATGATGGATAATTCTGTGTTTGAAAACAAATTTATGATGTATATACACTCGTCACTACCACTGAGAAACAAACCATCAAACGATATTATTTTAAGGATAATTCAATTATGTTATTTACACTTTTCGTGATTATTTCTTTCAGAATTCTTGAATATACCAATCCCACCAAATTAAAAAACTGACGTGGTACGTATTGTTTTTATTTGTTATTTTTGTGCTTTTCGTTGATGACGATTTACTTACAATTTATTACATACAAATCAATAATATATCTGATGAAATTATGAACTGAATCTTTCATGAATGATTAAAAAATTAGCTCTATCTGAATTACATCTTTTTCATTCTGGTAACCTAGAATAACAGAAGCACCGTTAGTAATTTCATTTTTTCTATTTACAGAATTGCCAGTCCAAACGAGTGAAGAATATAAAATTTCTCTACTTAATACCTGGTCTTGTATTTGAAAAGGTCAATAAATAGTTAATGACGTTTTATTTTACATTCATAGCATATTCTTTTGCATCTACTGTTACCCATTAATTATAAGCTCATTATCAACGCCATCTTGTTATTTATTCTAGTCTCCAGGTGTTTCTTCTGCAGCCGCCATTCGTTCTGATTCATAAATCCAAGATAAAAAATAGTATATTACGAGTCCTTATAATAATATACCAACAGCGAAAGTCATGATTTGAGCAGTAGGTATTATCTCCAATAAAAAGTATCAGAAATTAAAGTTATCCGTCTTTTAAGTGTTAAGGTGCACTTAAGAGTAAACCAATAAACAACTTATTAAACAAACAATACGTGAGATTCGTCATGCAGAAGAAAAATATTTCGAAATTTACCAGCGCGTCGTGAACGCCGATTCAAAAATGCCTTTCTCAGGGGACATCTCAAGGAAAATATGCAAAGCAGTATTATGCAGATAAGCAATATCACAGCTGCCGTTATACTGCCCGCGATTCTAGTCGTATAGGACCTAATGAAATTTATTATAAACCAATTTGGAACTACTTTATTTTTTTCGAAGTGTAATTTTTAAACATACATATTTCGAAGTTCGCTGACTGGACAGCAATAATGATAATCCATCTCGGCATCATAACAGCAAGTTTTTATAGCAGAGGCACGTTCTCGAGAATTGCAAATAAGTAGACTGATACTGCCTTCCTTTCTTAGAATGCATTTTCTTAGAGACATTGGCGTGCTTGCTAATTTAATAAATATAATAGAGAAAAAAGAAGTTTATGATCCTAAGAGAATCTTTAGGGAAAGAAATTTCCATTAGGCGCACTAGCAAATAATAATGGATATGTTTTCTATTGGTTCTTTTTCTCGAGCACAGTGAAAGGGTCGTGATTGATATGGTATGCGCAAATTTATTCTATCGACATAGTCTTAACCAGAAAAGAAAAAACTCAACATACATTTATCACTTGATTTCAGTCTGTAAATTTACACTACAGCTAATATTTCTCCTTTAATCGTATTTTGCTTTTAGCTTATTTTTAAAAGATTTCTTAGAAATCTTAGAGAACAGTTTGAGCAACGAAATGGCTATTTTATGTCAACTTACGACCTAGGGAGAGCAGAATCAAAATACAGATTCTCGAGAATAATTTCACGCACATCTCATCGTTTCTTATTGGTTTATGATGCTTCGAAAATCGTCGGACAAAGATCAATGTGGAATTATTATTCTATATGTCATATGCACGTTTCATGTCTGCGAGCACGTGTCGAGCCTTGTGCGAAACAAAAGTTTTCAATTGCTAATGGCATCAGCCAATACTCAAAAAGGAATTGGAAAGCGTTTCGTAGGAAAAAAAATTGCATCGCGATTATTAATTAACTTAATGAAGTTTACATAAAGTCAGTGTACAACGCTTTCTCGA
Organism: Pachycephus smyrnensis; assembly: GCA_030142225.1. Lineage (NCBI taxonomy): Eukaryota > Metazoa > Arthropoda > Insecta > Hymenoptera > Cephidae > Pachycephus > Pachycephus smyrnensis. The sequence continues at coordinate 569,133 of JARQST010000096.1, read as the reverse complement.
CAGATTTTATTTTGGACACCAGGTGTTTGTTGAAAATGATTCTTTTACATTATATATTTGCTTCATCACTGTACTGATTGAATTTGAGTAACGAATTCTTTACATAAATAAATAATACGGTACAATATACTGTACGGCTTCTTTTCGTATACAGGAATCGCATACTTCCGCATCTCTTTTGGAATTTTAATCGAACGGGAATTCAAGTTTCGACTGATTACGCAATGTCTTTCGAATGACATACGTGCGCTCTGAATTCTAATGCAAAATGGGAAGTCAATGGAGGCTCAATTAGGTCATTGCTGAATTATACATTTTCTGCTGTATGAAAGGTAGATTTTATTATGATGTAATACGTTCTGTATCAGCATAATGCAAATTCCATGGTTTTGGGGAAATTTCATGATGTCAAATGCATTATATACATTAGCCTCGAAATAAGAAATTTACTTCACTATCAATTACATGTCAATTCTGCCCAAGGACGAATAATTAGCATTCGTGATATATGATCAACAAAGTATATTCGGTTGAAGGTGGAAACAGTTTGAACACAGTAGGTTACTTCAAGGTTATTTTATTGTCAATTTATTACTTAATAACTTTTCATAATAAGAGTGTTTAAGAAATTTTCGTTTGGTAGTCACATGTTTTGCGGATGTACAAACAATGAAAAATCTTGCTAACTTTCTTGTTTGACCATAGTATTGCTTTTGAAGATAAGCATGAATTTAAATTTAAAAACTGTATTTCTCATTTATTGTTTGTTTCAATGTATTGTACACGGTGTTTTTAAAAACTCAATTGACACTTCCAATAGCTACTAGAATTTTGTTTATTCAGTGCATATTTATAGGCGAGAATGAACAGATGGTAACAATTGACAAATTTAAAGTAAAGCTTTCAATCTTATTTATTTCTTGCTAGCCTCGCTTCTGCTTTGACTTCATCCAGAAGCTTCCGCGCCGCTGGATTATCCGGGTATAACGCAGCGCGTTCTGCTTCTATATTTTGTAAAAAAAGGCCTCTGTAACAAATCGAAAATTTGATTTGTACAATTTTTCTTGCATTTTCCATTTTCTTATTCAATTATTAAAACTAATAACTTTCATATGAGAATGCATTTTGTATGTATTTTATTACTTTGGCTATACACTAATTTTAATACGAGATAAAGGGCTTAGAGATCGAATAATGACCCAGCGTGTAAATTATGAATTATTTGAAACCCTGATTTTTACATAAATGTTTTAGTCAAGCGCACCAGATGCACTTTCCCACCAGCCTAACAATTTTTCACAGTTTTATATGGAATAACTGAAAAACGAAGAAGTATTACATCCTATAAGTTTGACAATGAACTAAATGACTGAGTCGGAATTGACAGATTACTTCTTTGTTTTTCGATGACTTATACGTTATGAAACTACAATATGAAGAATTGCTAGGTTGGTGGACTAATGCTCTAGGCTTTTGCGTAAAACTTTTGTATGAAATTTGATTAATTCACTATTTTCAAGTTTTGTGACTCTATAGTCAGTTTCCAGGCTTCTTAGTGTGTGCCATAATTCATTTCAGACTACATATGCTACGTGGAGCAGACACTGTGTAGAAATTACAGTTGCAGGGAGGTTATGTTTCACAAAAAACATAAAAATTAAATTTGCATTTCAAACTGCTGTTATTTGCCATAAACAATTTATTTAAATATGGAATTGTAAAAATAATATAACTGACTACGTACGAATATTGGTTTAACCAAGAAATTTTCATTTTCGGAGCATTGAAATACTTGCAGTTCGTAAAATACTTAACAATTCGTATACGAAACCACAGTAATACATGATTTTTTATACAAAATTAATAATATACGAAAATACCACACGTATAAACAATGATACGCACAAAATTTCTTAAAAAAATATAGTAACAAAATTATTCATTTGAGCGAGATTAGTCACAACTGGAATGGGATAAAGATCAAAAATATACCTGTTTGTGAATGCCACATAAATACCAATAAGCATGGTACCGAAAACCACGGGAAAACGTAATTTCTGGGATAAAAACATCTTGCATCGAAGTAACTTCTAACCAGTATTGACAACTAAAATAAACAGTTGTACGACTCCAAGTCTTCCTAGGAATATTGACGATAGAGTTGGTTATGCTGGTTGTGCTGTATTGCGCTTGCGTCATGAGAAGCCTAGCCAATGACCAGGGTTTTCCGCAATTTAAATTTCGAATGAGCAGGACGCGCCCTACGAATGCTCAGAGAAGAATAAAATAATAGTCTACCGTGCGTAGATAAATAAAAACAAACAATACTGGGTTTTACGTTGGTCAAAAGGTTCTGCAATGAATGCTAATCTGCCTGCGCTTCTGTCCGAATCCGGAATACAACTTCCACTACTCAAATATTGTAATAGAAATCGTTTTCGAAAATCATTGGCAATAAATATTTCCCGTGACATTACAATATTGCATTTCAGACAGATGTATGCTTTGATCGAACTTATGATTATACGGTTTTCCTATCTATATCTTAATTATTGTTATGAAGGCTCATGCTTTTGGTAATTAGAGGAAATCAATAAGTGAATATTACCATAGAACATATAGTAACATCAAAACATTATTCAATTATTCATTTATTCAATCCATAAATTCCCGTTTAAGAATCCTTTTAATCCAGTGAATCCAAATAAATATTTCAACAATTGACTTTAAATGTACTTTGTAAGAAATTCTCTGTCTGGAAAGCTTTATTAAATATTTTACAGATTCTTAAGGACTAAAAAATTCTTTCGACACAAACTATGGTGCAACTTGAAAATAAGGGCCATTTCAAAATTCAATAGAATTTACGAAAAAGTCATCAGAATACTAATCGCATTCCATGATCTTACTACTGGCACTAATGCGATAACACTGACTTCTTTTTGGCGCAATCGTCGCGTCGTTCAAATGCAGACTAAGGATGGCCATAAAGTTCACAGAACTCATTGCAACGGAGACCTCGACATCACATTGTTATGTTGTTATGTTACGTTGTTATTTTAAAATACTTTTATCTGTATTTGGCCGATTGCCAAGGTCCCTTGCTTCACTTCAATCGCTTGGACGAGACTTGCCTTGCTTCAACGTACGTGCACGCCTCTAATACATCGTGGAGTAGATGCCACACATGGGGTATTACGCAGGACTACGTAAACAGTAGAACGTATCTTGAGTATAGACGTATGCAACATTTTATACATGCGTAGGGGACACGTCCTCCTGAATTGATCAATCAGGGTATGACGCGTCCAAGATCATCGAATCGTGGGGTATATAAAAGAGCCTCTGAAAATCCAGGAGCATCATTCAGTCTTCAAGTATTCCAGGAGCTGATCAAAAAATCTAATACACTCAAAATGAAGTGCTTCGTCGTGAGTATTTTAAGCTTGATCCATGACCAATTAGGAGTTTGATTATTCGCTTAATTAATTATAGAGACATATTATTCTATTCCTACGATTCAAAATGTATCTTGTTGATCTGTTTCAATTATCTTGTTGAACGTTAAAAAGAATTAATGACAAGGACCAAAAATTTTAAATGTGGAACGTATCAAGGAAAAAAGATTGTGCATAAAAACTATATAATTTTAAAATTCAACTCATGGTTCTATTTAGGAAGTTCGCAGTGTTCAAGTGATATCGCTGTTTCATTTCATATACATTGAAATTTCGAAAACTCCCTCTAATTGATAATAATTTTTTAAATATAAATCTGTACTTTCATTGTTAATTTGTTCTTGTATTCAGGCTATTCTCCTTGTGGCTTTCGCTGCCGTCGCTTTGGCCGACAAAGCTCAAGACGTGGAGTCCATCGAGCCCACGAAGGTTGAGGCGAATTCTCCAGTTGAAAATGCCAGAGACAAGAGAGGATTTGTCTTGGGAGCTGCATACACTTCACCTTACGCGTACAGCGCCTACTCTGCACCAGTAGCCTACTCAGCTGGTTACAGCCTCCCCTACGCATATTCTGCCTACAGCGCCTACCCCTATTACACAGCCTACAGTAGCCCTTACATCGTTGGTTAATTTTGGCCGAATGCCATCTTTCCAATCTTTTTCAACTGACGACTAAAGTTGTGCCACGTTCTATCTATATTTCCCATACCGCAATGTATATATTTCATGTTCTGGTATTATTTCTACAAATTTATTATATTGATAACATGCAGAAACAAAGTCAATGTATAAACGTGACTTAAGCCGACTACATAATCTCTTAATCGGTGAGATTTACGAAAATTCATTTTAGATTTACACTAAATGTACATTTTGTAAATTCCTGTTAAATATACACAAATGCTCAATATAATTTACCCATTGTCGTTTATTTCGTTAAACAATCCCACTGATTTAATCTTGTTAAGTAAATTTTTTGAAACATGTATTGTTCATCCAAATTGAGAATAGATCCTCTGAAAAGATCTTTCATTGTCAATAATTCAAATTGATATGGAGTGGATTAACGATTATTTAATGAAGTTACTCCGTTTCCGTTTGATAATTATCATTTTCATCATTACCAGTAATATACATAAGTACTTAGTCAAGTGATGAGTCTATGAATAAGTAGTATTTAATGATATTCCGATATATTGAATCAAACCGTTTGCTTGTAATTATACAAATTCCTCCACAGAAGAGGAACTCAATAATCAGAAATGAAAGCGTTCCGAATCGCAGTTAATGATTGGCATATTCTATCAGGGTGGATATCGACGTAGTATGAATTGGATTGGATGAAATGGAATACCAATTAACCATATATCTCATGAAAACGAATACCTCACATATATAATATATTTTGACCGTCCATCTATAAAGTACTAGATGTTCGGAGGTAAAGTTACCTGTAATGAGAGAGCATGACGTAGAGCACTATCCAGCAAATAAAATTCTCTTCACGAGCAATCGAGAACCGGAAGACGGATGATATCATTTTACGCGGCTTTAAGTTACGAGCACTAAAATCAGAAACACCATAGAAAATATTACATCCACTTCACGATTTGTAAGATTACATTAAACCGCATTGCTTCCTTTATCCTCGGTAAAATAACTAATCCCACTTTCCGTCGCGATTAGGGACAGTTTACCATAAGTTATCTTTAATACTTGTAATTCATCTAGTGTTATTTAAGTCTCTTAAGTCTAACGACGTTCTGCTCCATTTTGTATTACGCTTGTTTCACGTAAAAAATCCATAGTGTCTGAAGGGCTGCAACATATTGGTAAAATTCCAATTTCGAGATTCAGTTCTAGAATCCCGAATCTCTACTAATGGCTCACGAATGTCAATTCTCATTTTCGAGGTTGGAAAGTTGGTATTACGATGCGTCAAGTTGTCACTGAATCAATAAACTGTAAGCGTTTCACGAATATACGTGGAGTGATATAGAAATCTAATTAGTGCTCCGACGACTACAAAATGATCCCATGTGGTACGAAGGTGCTTGAATGTTCAGAGAGTTTGATTATAGTAGGGCACTCGATATATTCCTGATTCACACGTAATCGTGCTTACACGGTGATACGATACATTACACAATAGGAATATTTCCCTATAAATGAGTACTCGTTTTGTATTCCTTGAGACATGAGTCTTTAAAGACTTTCACTGGGACGCAGAAGGCGTGCGTGATGGGAATCATGGGTCGTCATTTGCGCCGTTGATCATGAGTGACCAACGCAAATCAAATACTCCTACCCTTCCCACCCCAATTAATAGATCGAAAGTTTCACGCTATAATTATATTTCTCTAACGATTCATACAATTGCATTAGGCAAATGACAGTAGAACCATGCTGTGATTTTAAAAGGTGTTTAATGCGTGTATGTAGGAGATAGTGATTTTTTAATTTTTAGGTACGACCGCATGAAACATGCAAAAGTGTCTTATTGTTTACTATGATAGAAATTACTTTGGATCAGAGTTTTGACTGTGTTTAGATGCTAAAATATTGAGAAAGGGGACAATATGTAATTCCAATAACTTGGACAATTTTTTAGTGTCAATCTTGATGAACTAATTGGTTTGTTATGTCAACTGTAGTGTGTAAATAAAATAAAATATAGGGAATATTGTTTTCCTGGAATGTTATATATTTGTATTTTAATATATTAGATTTTCGATCCCTGCGTTCCCATGGTTATAATTAAACGTTAAGGAGCTTAGATGTACTGTTAGAAAATTGGACTTACAACGTAAGAACTCCGAGACAATAAATATATGTATCGATATGTGTAACATCACGAATCCGTAACAGTATTGCTTAAGTTTAATCGATGAAAGCCGGTAAGAAAGTCTATTGTAATTCGTGGATGGTCGCGGTCCGACTGTACTTATACATGTGCAGGTATGGCCGTGTTCTTAGTCGACTTAGGTCCGTTCATCCTCGAGGAAATTAGTTTTCTACGTTGACAAGTGTTACGATTAAATGCCGAAAATTAAGAACAGAAAGACCAAATTTTAACAAAGATTCTATAGTGTTGTGTTCAGTGCTTGTTGGAATCGGATATAGCAGAAACATGAGGCTGATTTTGGTAAGCATAAAAGCATTATACGATACCAAAAATAAGAAGAGCCAGTTAGTTTTCTTATTAAAATAGTCTATCACATTTATATGAACAATGAGATCTAATTGAATTATTCTTATAATTGTCAATTTTCCCCTTGTTTTAAGTTTCTAAATGGTATTGCATAAATTGTGTAATTTCATTAAATACATGTCTCAGAATAAAGTAATCGGAAATGAAAAATTTTCTTGTATTAAATGGTTCAAGTAGTTGAAAAGGTGTCACATGACGCTACAGAATAGACTATTTTTTTTAGTAAATATCAATATTATTTCCGTTTCAGGTTATCTCTTGTTTAGTTGCGGTTCTATCGTTGGCTCAAGCTGAAAAAATAACAGAATCAAAAAAAACCGAAATTACGAAACTGGAAGTCCCAAAATTGGGCGAAGAGGATATAGATTCTGAGTCAAAGCCTCCGGTATCTCAGCGAAAACGAGACTCAGGTTACGCGTACAATAGACCTGACAGGTTTACATCTGGACACAAATACCACTCTCATCGTCCAGCATTTGGTCAATCAGGATATAGAGGAAGGATCGTGACTAGGTATCCTAGCCAAACAAATCGTCCTTTCAACAGATACGGTCCACCGAGCCAAAGCTCACCGCAGACGAAGCCGAGCCAACAATACAATGGGCACGGTCAGCATTTTTCTAGTCAGCAACAGCATCAGAATAATAATCATCAGCAGCAGCAGCAGCAACAACAACATCACATTGAATTTTCCAATGGATTTAATCAGCAAAGTAGTGGACTGTGGAACCAAGAAGTGCCCAGTCCGATTAGACATGTTGATTTTGTACAGCCAAGCCCAATAGCCAGTCAAAACAATGAACCATTCAGTTCGAATACAGCTAATTATTTGCCGCCGAAAAATCAAAAGTTACCTGTATATACATCGCCTGATACTTTTGCTCCACATCAACAATCACAGCAGCAACAGCAAACACTTCAACAGCAGCAGCAGCAATTTTTCCAGAATTCTCTACGTCAAGATCAAAGCTTCAATATACAGAGTCAAAACTTCATTCAAGGTCAAGGTCAAGGACAGGATCAGACCATTTCGGATGCAGCTCTCTTCCTGGCTCAGAATGCTCAGGCTATTTCTCAGCTGTATGGTGCACCTGCGACTGATCAAAGTTTCGCTCCTAGTCTTGATGAATTTGCTGGACAGAACAATCAACTGCAGAATCAAAATAATCAATTTGAAACTTTTGCAAGTGATGGACCGTCTTCGGAATTTCAGGGACCTCCTCTACCTTCTTACGCATCAGGTACATTAAGCAATCAGGAGTCTCTAGAGCAGATTCAATCTCTGGAAAAGGACCGATTGATAGTGCAATTGCAGCAAGCTCTAATAAGCCAAAGTCAATCTCAGAGTAGCCAATATTCTGATCAGTATGCACGCAATCATGGAGGTTATGTTCAAAATCAAAATTTACTAGCCTCTCTCGGTCCTCAATTTGGACAAACTAGTGAGCCATCCAAGTTTAACGAGCAGAATAATCAAAACAGTGGTTCCACCATTACTCTGCCTTCTGGCACCGGAAATACCGCTTTTGGACAAGCTCCCTTCCTGCCAGGAAATACTAGTCCATCCAGCTTCACACTAGGATATGGTCTGTCGACAACAACACAGGCACCCACTACCACCACTTCAACGACGACCACTATGTCCACGTTGGCTCCCATTCAGCCTCCTCCGGGTATCAGTAAGGATGGCAGTTCTCAAGTGGGTACATCATTGCCAGCACCAGGGTCTCCAAGCTTTCCGCAATATGGCGGATTTGTGCCCACTCTCATCGGAGGCACTAATTTTATTACGAACGTTCCCAGCTATGGTACCAGCTTTGTGGGTTCCAATTCAGTATCCACAGCCGTACAGACGTCAGGATCATCGCCGACTCACTTTGGGCTTCCAATTCCCAGTGAATCTGGTCACAAGCCACCAACTTCGTCTCCACCAATTTCAGTTTCTCCAGCTTTACCACCTTCTCATGTTCCAGCCGTTCATCCTGTATCCATTCCTCTTCAGCCACTACATCCAGTTACTTCTCCTGTACATCCAATTTCTACGCCTATACATCAAATTGCTCCTGCTGTTCATCCTATTCCTGCTCCTATTCATCCTATCGCAACTCCTATTCATCCTGTGAATTCTGTCGCAGCTGCTGCGCATCCAACTTATGGAATTCAATCGACTGTTTACAATCCTTTAATTTACAAACCAGTTAAGGCGGTTTATCCGGTGTTTTACTATCCTAATTTGGCGTACCAGTTGCAGAAACCCTCTTTACCCACGTACCCATGGAGTTACGCTCCTTCCTTTACTCAACCCAAGCCTACTCAAATTTGGAAATGAGAAAGATATAGCAATTCGGAATAGTTCCTTTGGTGGAAATCGTTACTATTTTTTTTTAATTGAATGGAATTGACTGTATTTGGTATAGTTTCTTCTCTAACTCCCAACGCACATTCCTCTCGATGTTGAGGGGTTGTAAATACATAGCTTGTATTTATTGTTATTATTTTAAAAAAATAAACGTACGTTTTTCTATTATGTTTCCCATTATATCTTTAATATACTGGACGGTCCTTATGATAACCGAGGTCGTTAAAAGACCACCGGAAGCTTCTACGGGTCGTAAAGTGCAGCTACTGCTTATAATTAAATGTTGGATGTCACTAACACAGGTTAAAATTATTCATGTTCCTAAGGCTTCGTATCGTTGCGCTGGAAAGTTGCGTACGAACATACGTATATTCGAAAAAACATATAGGACTTATACTATGGGTGTTACATCTCTATTAATAAGGAACTCTCTCCGAATAACGTAAGATATCCAGATTCGTTAATTTGGTCCCAAGGTCTAATACGGTAAGTGAACCCAACATGGAAAGTTGTTCAATAAATATTATTCAAGTACGCGTGAGTGCAGCTTCTATTTAAATTACGTATACGTATGTGCGTGTAAACTATAGGTATACTATATAGTTTAAGGTTGATTCTCAGAAATTTATCTCACGTGTTTTTTATCATGAATAACCACCTGTATCGCGTGAGAGGAAATAAGGAATTTTTAACTAGAAATTTGAACTCTCTATCTAAACCATAGTAAAGGAATTATACTTTTTCCGGAACATTCACGAGAAGGCAAACAACCTTCTCCAGGTTCCATCTTCACAGCAGCAAAATGAGCATCGCCATTATCTTTTCTACGATTGCATAACGTTACCGTAAGTAGATAATTATACTACATAAGGTGACTATGTATTATAGATACGCATCAAGAATCTTTTAATTTTATACAAGATGGCGGATTTCATCACCGCGTGTCCTCAATGTCAAGTCCAACCGAATCCTTCGCGATGCTTGTTGGTGGAGGAGATCGAATGTTTCTTGGCCATTCACTTTCCGTGGGTGACCCATATCGTCTTGCTTTTCGTTTTACGTCGCCATTACACTTTTACCGTTTATACCGGACCCGCCCAGTCGGGATTTCTTCTCAAATACCTTTTAGGTCTCGCCTATGAAATCTTCCGCTCACATGGTCATCATTCCTTGTTGCGAACTTGTTCCTCTCTCTCTCTCTCTCTCTCTCTCTCTCTCTCTCTCTCTCTCTCTCATTCGTACATACTCTGTAAGGTCTTGGAATTATAGGAATAGATAAGGGACAGCAGCATTTTTAAGCGATTGTCACCTAGATGCCCGACATTTTTCTGTCTTTGCGTAAGATAATATTTTTTTTTTCATTTCCTGAACATTGTTTTATGATTTTCTTTTATACCTGACACTTTAAGAGTATGATCGTATATCTTAGGCGAGTGTGAACAGGTGGAAAAGTCTCCCGTTTCATATTTTCACACTCACCTAGGATACACGAACATACCCCAGGTCCGTTTTGTTTTGCCAGATTCTTCGCAACGTGGATGAGCATTATATTCCTTTTAAGTTAACGGATCGTTCATCAAATATATATGTTTTCTTAGCTTCTGGCATTCTCCTTTCTCAAATGGGAGAATGTTGTTAGATTAAGAACCGAATGATGTATTACTTGGTAGATCAATTTATGTGTAAAGGAGTTTATGTGAAATACGTAGTAGACGAAATACGTTTTATCGATCTATAAGATCTTTTACGTTTTTCAGTCATTAATTTAGGATCGAATACTATTTCGTGAATGGTGGTTTTATTTTGATTTTATTTCTTTTAATCAAGGCGTGTACTGAGATTTGAAGTTATTTGGTAAAGATACTGAATTTTGTTATCCCACGAGTGAAAGTAAAACGAAATCGATTGGCGTCTCGGCTACTTCAAATCATCCGCTGGCAGAATGCCTTATTGGAACAATCTCTTTATACCCTACCTTGAATTAGAACAATAGAAAAACTTCTTCGATATTTTTCGACTTACCAGAAAATTATGTGGAACATATTTTGCAACAATTTCTTCGGTATTTTATGCGCGAATTAAAAACGTTTAGGCTTTTTCCAATAAAGAAAAATGAGGAAAGCTATTTTGTAAATTTTCCACGGTTAATTGATATTAAATGATCTTAAAAATAGTTAATTAAAATTTCATTACGGTCTAATAATTATTAACATGACTTTTTTCACGGACAAAGTATAAATACGCAATTTTCCCCCCAGAAAATGGTCTATTCTGTTCTCTTTATTCAGTTATATTATTAGACTATACCAGATAATAATCTCATATATTATGTATGAGTTGGATGATATTTTGTCACTTGGTAAGATATACAACAAATAAACCTCAATAGATAACCGTCTCGAATACTTATATTTTGAATATCCATAATTAATGAGCCCTCATGCGACTCTACTTTCTAAACAATTCCGTTCACAATACAGACGTTTCACGACAACAATACCAACAATGAGAAAACAAATGTTCTCCGTGCGAATGACTCTTTTAATTAGGTGCTATTATCTACCACGTTCCCGTGTGTCACACAATGTTAAACGCACTCTGTCACCGCTGTATTAATTAGATGCATTAGTACAAGGGACGCATCAGTTTTTAAGTAGTACAGTACCGTGATGGTCTGAACGCTATAAACAGGCAGTCGCTCCAATAGACAGAAGGCGAAAATTGAAAATGCATTCTCATAATATGAAATGACTATATCTATGCCAATATTAGTCAATATGCACTTTAAAAGTGATATAGAATGCAACGGAGATATATTCTGATCATACTCGTTTTTATATAACAATATTAATCAGCATTCACTTCCTGAAATACGAGTTACATATACGTAGAGATCCCTTATTAATATTTTTATCATTATCAATTGAAAATACGATCTAGTCTTTCATTTGTTTAGTGAAGTGTAAAGAAGGCTCTCATTACACGTGCAAGAATTTGACCTGTTAACTATCCACGCCCAGTCTAGGAAGTTAGGGTAGAGAATAGATGACACGAATTAACGAAACACTTTTACCGCGATTCTTTAATCTGCAGCATGCAATTGTATCTTTTAGATTGGTCAGAACGGAGTCTTATGAGTTTCAGGTGTCTAGAGTATACTCAGCAACAGAGTGGGCTTACCTTCACCTAGACCTTTCTTTCGTCGCTCAAGAGGGGATCCAGATATAAAAGATCTCTTCTGGTTAGCAATATCATCAGAAATTACATTTCACTCACCCACTCGGTGGTTGCTTCTACCACAAGAAACATCTGCAAGCACACCCTAAGCTTACTCAACATGCGGCCACTCGTAAGTCTTTCGTTTTCGGCTAGTATCGTTTTGAAATTATTTTTTCTTTTCACTGGAAACAGAATCAAGGTTTTATTTTGAAATAATTACAATTTTTGAAAGATGGTCGTGTCAAGTTTTTTTTAGTTACCTAGGGGTTCAAAAGATTATGATAAAATAGTTTCAGTTTGAATTGTTTTGATAGATTAATGTGACTGTTCTGTTTTAATTTAATAAACAATAATCCAGTTTAGTTGTTAGTGTTAATTAGTTAAATATTAATTGTTTGCTTATCTAAAATAATTTGTGAAACTATTAATAATGTTTGTTGTAGATCGTGTTGGGGCTTCTTGCCCTCGTTTTCTCAACTATTTCCTGCAAGGAGGAGATTGAGATTGAGAAATCGGAAGTATATTCCAAGATGTCAACTAAGGATAAACGTGGGATCTCTGACTTTTCCTTTGGTTACTCATCTGGAGGATCAGGATATCCTGCACCGCTTCAATCCTATGCACCAAGTTCCAGTTACTCGCTAGGTGGATCATCGGGTGGTTTGTCATTCGGTCATGGATATGGAGGATCATCGGGATCAGTTAGCCCCCTGTCCCTTGGACACAGTTTTGGAGGATCATCAGGAGGTCTATCCTTGGGACATGGATTCGGTGGATACTCCGGAGGACTCTCTCTGGGACAAGCTGGACTGAAGAGCCTTGCAGGATTCGGCAATTCTCTTAGTCTAGGAGGACATGGCGGAGGATACTCACTACCTTCTTCTGGACTGGGCCTATCATCTGGTTTGGGTCATGCACTGAATCTTGGAAGTCTCTCTCTGGGAGGTCATGGAGGTCATCAAACCTCCTATTCCCTGCCCAGCGTATCTGGCCTGAGTCTTGGAGGTGGATACGGAGGAAGCAGCATCTTAGCCTCGTCAGGGTCAAAGACGGGACCTGTGACCTTTGGAATCCACGGTGGTGGAATTCCGGCAGGTAGTTCCGGATCCAGCTACATGCTGCCAGCTTACGCAGCCGGGACGCATGGTTTGTCTGCCTACAGCAGCGGCGGATCCGGTGGATACAGTGCTCCTGTAGTCTTAGGAGCCTCCCAAGGATCCTACAGCCTACCATCATCAGGATCTCATGGAATTTCCCTAGGATCCCTGTCTTCCGGTGTTGCTTCTGGTTACAGTCTACCCGTATCTTCGGGATCTTCCCATTCTGTTTCCGGTGGCCTGCTTGTGGCGCCAGTATCGCATGGCAGTTCTTCCAGCTACAGTCTTCCTGTTTCTTCAGGATCTTCTCACGGTCTCTCTTCTGCTCTAAGTGCCTTGTCTTCTTCGTCTCATGGATCGGGCTACAGTCTCCCCATCTCGTCGGGCTCATCTCATGGACTCTCCAGCCTATCTTCAGGATCATCCTCAAGTTCTTATTCTCTCCCTGCTTCGTCTAGTTCCTACTCTGTTCCCTCCTCATCTAGCTCTTTCAATTCTCATTCTGGTGGTCCCTCAGATAGCTCCAGCTATAGCCTCCCTCTTTCTTATTCAGGATCTGATTCCAGCTCCTACTCATCTTATCCACCATCATCTGGTGATAGCAGTAGCTCCTATTCTTCTAGTGGAAGCTCTGACTATTCTAGCCCAAGTTCAAGCTATTCCAGTCCCAGTGTCAGTTACTCCAGCCCCAGCTCCAGCTACTCATCTCCTTCGGCCAGTTATACAGCATCCTACTCGAATCCTTCCTCATCCTATGCTGCTCCTTCTGAGTCCCATGGATCCTATTCCAGTATATCTCCTAGATACGTTGCCTATACTGCTGGAAAGTCTCAAGAGAACAGTGCAGCGTCGAATACCAAGTACGACACCATTTCGTACTCCAGTGTTGATGGAAAGTATTAAAAAGAGGTAATACACAATGGAATCTATATCGGAAAATCTAACTGATGGAAAGTTCCCAGGTCACTCTACTACGAGACGAAAACAAAATAAATATTGAACCATAACAGGATCATTTAAGAGTATACCTGTAAAGAAAGGTTATCAAAATACGAATTAACTATTACGACGAATCTTTCCATTAGAGGTTCCTCCGATAGGAACGATGTAGTTGGAAAAACTGAGACCCCACAAACTAATATGTATAGTTACTTGTTACAATCATATTGTTGATGCTTATTTATGATGTTGATTATGACTAAATATTTGACGCGATGTATAATACTGACATGTGATTATTATTATATATAGTTGTTTTTTATACTGTTTTATAATAAAAACTATTTTGCTCTATTTATGGTAATATACCATTGTCGTTATCAATATCACCAATTGGTCTTCGATGCTTTTTTTTACCAACAACGATTGGAAAGAAACAGGATTCTTGTTCGTGGAAAACCATTCAGTTAATGAATAATATAGAAATGAGTTCGCACTTCCGCCCGATATTATAATTATTCGTTCAATAGAATTTCTTTCTTAAAATCTTTCTCATATTTATTAAAAAATACTCTCTCCCGTGAATTATTAATTCATTAGATTGAGGATCCCAACGGACGACATTGCTATCAGTTTCACCTTCAATCGGAATGTTTTATACGGTAGGATAGTTAGGCTCCCATGATGGTATAAAATGGGCGTTGTCCAGGAAATACATGAAGGGTTATACTAAATGACTGTTATTACTGAAAACTCCAATGGGAATATTGGTCGACTGGAACATAAATTTGAACGATGACGCTACCGCGTGAAAGTTATCAAGAGAAAAATAATCATAAAAGATTTACCGAATAAAAACCGGATCACTTTTACTCCAAAGTCATCGTCGTTCAGATAGGACGGGCAATCTCCTTTCTAAATCTTTATTTTATTTGCGAAAGTCCAACAACCGGTAGCCATTCCTTGATGGGTGAACGAATAACTTTGTGACCTGTTTCCAACTATATCATGATGATACAAATGCACTTATTTCAAGTGCTGCCAAGTAACGTTATTTAGATTGGACTATAATCTCATTTTTCCAACTGCAACTTAGCCCAGTGTAATTGAATAATGTGGACAGCATCTAGGCAATATAATGAATTGATAATTATTATTTTTCTGAATAATTCAAATTTGCATTCAGTTTTTGAGCTTTTCGACATATATAGCAAGTCAATGAACTGGATAAAAACACCTTGATCTCGCCTTAACGCATATCATTACATCGAGGATTTCTCTTGGCTGTCAAAAATTTCTCTTGGACAAGTGAGGGCGCCTCGTATGTGAATGGGCATAATTTCAGTGCGTGCTCGATAAATACACATACCCTCTATGCACTTGACCCAGTTTAACCTTCTCCTGGTCTGTCTATATATTATATATACACACACATATACACAGTACAGGTATCTCGGGTGTAGCCGTATGTATATTAAAACAGCAATTCGACACGCTTGTGGATTCTAGACCAGTCGACGACTTATATAGAAAATACATTTCACTGTTTTCCGACTGGTTTTCCATCTGGTCGAGTGGGCGCACCTTTACTCTCGCCATCCAGAGAACTGTGTGAAAAGTGGAAAGAGGAAAACTGCCTTCTCACTTTTTACTATTCGACGTGAAACCTTCTCAATCGTTCAGGGATCAAGGGAAAGCCATTAATAAAAAAGTGTAGTTCACAAACCATCCTGGAAATCCCATATTTCTTATTTGTTTCGTGGGAACCGAAAATTAGTCAATCGGAATTAGAGAGAATTTCATTGGAGAAACTCAGTAATTGATGTTCTATTTTTGTTAGACAAAATTTTCTCGCCTTATAAACGAATTTTTCGTAAATTACCGATAGTTGATACACAAGAGGGAACTGATTGTTACTCATCAATATAATATACTTGTTATGGTCTTAAGTACCGATCCCGATATTACTAACGAGGGTGTGGCCAGTATACATTCTCAATTCATTGATCGACAGGTTGAGAGCAGAGGTGAAAGTGAAATGATCTATCGTCTCGTTAAAGAAGATCGGATGTGGATCGGCAGCTGTCGCTCCTAAAACAATCAAGAATGAGGACCGGCACAGGATATTCTTACAGTGAGAGCCGCAGGCATCAAAAATGTCTATTGGATTGATTGTTCTTCAGTCCTCTTCTTTCAATTGCTTTGCTTACGTTTGAATTACCCGCGCTCTCCCGATCGTTGATTCTTCAAAGTCTTCGAGAAAGGCACTTTAATCGACCTGGTCACGCACGCCCATGGTTCAATGTTAATTTCACCATTACCTGCAATTATGTTGCAGCTGTTTTCTCGAGAATTCTTAATATATATTATACGTATAATCGTAAAGGTCCGCTATGTGTTTAATGAACGAAGAAATTTTGCAGATTAGATTAGGCGAACGCCACCTAGTCAGTTGAAATCGTCGACTTTACTGGAAAACGTATCGAGATGATCCGGACAAACCTAGTTCTATGAGTCGACTCATTTAACTCGCTAGACTTGTTTTAAACTCTATTTACTGTATGCCACTCCATTTTCACTGTCCAAGCCGAAGGGGTTATATGTCGATTCTACGTATAAGACTAAAGAAAAGTTAAACTAGTTTCTGAGATTTTTCAATGTACACGGTATAAAAGAGAAATTCAAGGCCGGCCGATCTATCATTCGCTAGCCGATCTTGGCGTTGAACGAGACTATAAGAATTTTTTGAGAGAACACAAAAGAAATCGATACAACAAGATTTCGCAGTTACATCTGTGTGATCGGTGTTTCCAAATATTTCATAAACGGTGTTAAGTGATCATGGAGCTATTGGTTAGTGCTCTTCTTAATTTTCGCGTACAATTTTCATAAAGTATAGTGCATTTGCTTTTGAGTCCAACAGACAATATTAAAAGGTACGCAATTATTTTACGATTTCAGTTGTTCCTGCTCTTGTCGCCGGCCATATTTGCTCAGGCGTATCGGAAGAGTGCGGATCCGAACGATGAACCCTTCATGCCGATATATCCAGTGTATCCATACAGTCCAAAGCTGATGAAGCGTGGAACTGAAAGGGAATACCCGTCCCACTTAAGACCGGAACTTTACGCACCGGATGTCGACGCAAGAGACTCTTACACAGCCAGTTTTAGTAACAATTATCAGAGGGATCCTTATTATCCTAGTTATGATCCTTATCCAAAAAGTCCTTCGACTGACCTATATTCTTCTTTCTATAATCCAAGTTCCTATCCTCCTTCACCTACTCAAGGACCGTACAGCATGTATGGACCATTTTCAACGCCCTTTCCAATGAATCCGTACAATTCTCCGCCGTATTCGCCCAATTCTTATGGTAACTATTATCCTCAGCCACCATATCTCTATCCAAATTATTTCAATCATCCTCCTCCACCTGCTTATTCAAGACCGGATATGCCAGGGCCTCGTGAAATGAAAGATTCGGAATCAGAATCTAGTAAAAAACACGAAGAAGAAAAGAGCGAGGGAAAAAATAAGAATAAGGAGAACGAAGGATCATCTAATATTGCACAAAATTCATCTGACAATCAGACCGAAATTTCTAACGCAATTTCTTCAAGTTCCAAGGAGCAGGTCAATATTGCTAATTTGGATAGAATACCAACCTTATATAATCAAATGGATAACTTATCGGATTTACACCTGAGAAGTCTACAATTACCAAAGACAACGTATCGTGTAATCAGTGTGGCAGGACAACCAGTGAGTCCTGATTATCCATTACCAAGTGCTTACGCGAAGGTTCAGCAATTAGAACAAGCAATGGCAAAACTTTTGGCACAGAATTTAGGACATCTATCAAGCAGTCCGTCGTATTCTCTATTCGAACCCAATCAAAATAATGTACCGAAATCAAACGAGGGACATTTTATGAATCAAAATTCTCCTATAAAATCTCTGAAAGGTCATTCATACGTCGGACAGCTTAGTGGAATTGGTAAAACCGGTCTAATGTACACATTACCACAAAATTCTCTAGGGAACGCCCACGATAACATGCAGCATCATTTTCTCAATCAAAATTCTGTAATGAAGAACATAGACAATGCACCATATTACATAAATTCAAACTCTGTATGGAAAACGGGAAACCCTGGTCTTAACCCAGACAGTCCCACGATTCTTTCCAAAAGTGAAGAATATCGAAATGGCCAGTATCATCAGAAACCAGTGACACGGGTGACCTTCGAGGAATCCCAAAGTCTATATGTGCCACCTGCGAAATTAGCCAAAGGTCAGACGACAACTCAGTCTACCGAATATGGCGGATATGAGTCTCCACCGAGTCAGCTGACCCAGAAATACGAGGGTCCATTGACCGCGGCCGGAAATGATAAACCTGATCAGAATTATGGTTACGATCAAGGCCACTCCGCGGTATCTTACCAAAATCAAAATTTGATAACAGTGCGAACTCCCAATTCTCACAGTTATCAGTATACTAATTATCATCCAGCATCTTCGTCGTCGCAACAGACGCAGGAATATAAGACGAGTCTGGACGACGTGAATTTCGGTACAAAACAAAATGGCAAGGGATAAGTATATTACGTCTAAAAAAAAGGTTTATAAGATAAGAATAGGTGCTGGGTACAATCGATCGTAATTGTTTGTTTTTGGTCAACCGATGGTACCCGATTATAACCTCTTTAGTCTTCATAGTAATATTTGACGCATAGTATGCGCGGTAACGAGCACTTTTGTCAAAGTGAAATTGGAATCGTTACGGTGAATAATATTGAAAAGACGTGACCAAATAGTATACAAATTTCATTCTAATAAGATGCCAAATGTAGGCAGTACTTACTATAAGATTAATGACTAATATTTTAGTATACCTATATGGGTCGGATAAAAGCGTGGCTTTTAAGGTTGTCGGATTATGACGATTGATCGTGGGTCTGAAACTTTCAAGATGTTAGGAACGCATAAACGTAATTTCAATAAGTATTACAAAAGGTTAAAACAAAAATATCTCTATTTACTTTTATCTCCACACATTTACGTGCAGTTTGTAATTATACTATAGTCACTAGTAATAAAAAGAAAATGGCTATGCTCAATACCCGTTACTTCTTTGTAATACAAAAAGTAATCATATAAATTAGCAATAAACTAATATAAAAGTAAAACCCAAGACGTCATCAAATTGATATTCTATAATTGCTGCGGTAGAATCCTACATTGATATGGCTGTGTTAATTCAACAAAACACCTGCTGGATTGATCGAAATCGTCGGAAATTGATCGTCCAGCTATACTGAATTAGAAATATATGTTTATCTATATTTCGATCGACGTCATGTGGAGTTCTTGAACTTTCACTCATGGCTTTTGCTGGATCATGGATCATCGATCTGACCCTGCACGTCCTCACTGATTTATCGGGAATATCAAGGTGTTACAGATTAATTGAAAAGTGAAAAGAATTGAGCGTCTTACTATATGTATCTAAACTTCCGGGACGTGATCAAACTTTCCGTTTTTAATAGCCGGTCCAAAAAATCTCATCGCTATTTGTAATCACACTATAACATGGCGATCTTAGGGCCACGGAACAACAGAAGGTTTAACGAAGCCTGGCTTGGTCTAATTAGACGCATATTTCAATTAGCTACAGTGTGTAGTAGAGTCCCGTAACTTTTCACGCTTCATGGTCAAGAAAACGAGAAAAAAGATTTTTAAAAATACAGTGAAGGAAGCGTAAGCTGTTCGTAAAAGATGGCCAGGAATGAATATCGCCCTGCTAGGAGAGAGTACTCTCCCTAGTTGAGAAGAAGAGATGGAGGAACAGTGTTCGAAGAGAGTTGAGAAAGGGAGAATGAAGAGAGGGAGAGTCGACATACGAAACTTTTTACTTTATTTTTGACATTCTCGGCGAATGTGTAGCCGTCTAAAATAAAATCGGATAGGCCTGCCTCTTACTTTCTCGTGGTCATCAGGACGGTGATCTCGATACGATGTGTATCATATAGGGTGGCTTGAAAGTCGATGGTTTGCATACACGTGCCCATCAGCTATGAAAAAGGAAACGTTGAATTTACCAATTGGGATGATGAAGTGAGCAGCCTCCACGTGAAGGAAATCGACGATTCCAGTGTAATCCGTGGCTGTGCGAATTCTGAATTTTAGAAAGCTAATATTAAAAGGTCACAGTCTGTTTTTTAAAATAATTCTTCACACGCGTCACTTGACCGTGAGTTGTAGATTATCAGTAATCAAAGATTATATTTTATTCGGATACACGGCGAGCGTCTTGGCTGTCAACAAGTCCTTTTTTATATATATTATATATTTTATATTTATAGTATAGCTTTTTTAAAAGTATTTTACGCTTGCCATCTCTAAGGTGGAAAGGTAATTTGTGACTTTTACGACTGGGAAAGTTTTCAGCTTAATTGGAGTTGATACTTACGATAAGAATGCAGCAGCATGGCCTTTGTAAGATAAAGTGCAATCTATACTAAAGGCGTACTCTATTCCCTGAGGCTGCTAGAAAGTAGACGCCTTCAGGAAATTGATGTCGCTCGAGAAAAAAGGAAGGTTTTCAATTAGGCTCCACTTCAGTCGGCGTCTCGTGTGACAATGCAGGAATCGTAACAATGGAGAACGCGAGTCGTTCAGTTTCCTTCCACGTTTCAGTTCGGTCAATGCAAGTCGTCGATATAACCAAAGAAATAGAATCGTTAATGAGTCTATTAAGCATTATTTTTTCTACAGGCTCTTTTCAATTATTAAAATGTTCATGCGAACGTTGCACTAATTAATTTGTTCAAGGAACAATTACGTATTATTGATTTTATCATTTTTTCATTAAGAACTGGTATAACCAGATATTACACCTACTATGTGTGATTATATTGCATGATTAATGAATGCAACCGATAAACCAGTTCATTTTAAATGAAACTGATGCGACAAAAAAGATAATTGTTTCTGATATTCGGTTAAGGTAGTCGTCTTACTACGTGCTAGTCATATGACTGCTTGTTGATTATCACGTTTAAGAAGACATTTGTGATAATGTTTGCTATGTGAAAAATAGTTTTATTAATTAAGGTGTTAAAATGTATATGTGAAAAAAAGCATCGTACTCTCTATAGCATAAATAATTGTTATATTTTTCATTTGACTCGGTTTCGATCAGCTGTGCATCCAAGCTTTCAGAGGAGAGTATATATACAGGCTGTCCCAAAATTGTCTGACGAACGGGTTACAGCGGTGTTCGGGGTGCATCGCTGACCACGAAAATGACCTTCCTTTTTTTTTTTGAAAGCGCTTAGTTTTTACACTAAAGTCATTTCAAGTTCGCTAATCAGAATGAGGCGTCGGCAGATACGTAGGCACCTCCGATCGCTGAGTTTTCTTCCCTTGCTATTGTTTCTCAGTGGCATCAACAAGACTGAAGCCAGTCACGGATGCCTACTAGATACAGCAGAGCTCTAATTTCCTCAGAACGACATCGAAGTAAGACAAAAGCTGCCAAGTCCCATGGACATAACGTCATTCCAGATACACGCGGCTGTGCTCTCTGACGTTGCACGCAGGTTATGTAAACGCTTTCCGAAATTTTAGACGAGCAAGATCACACGTCTAAGTCATGTGTTGAGATATATGTTTCGCGTTTTCCGTACCACTTGATTGATCTCTTCCATACTTATGCCATACGTCCGTTCACAAGGAGAGATCAATCATGGATCCGCGGAAGATCTTCGAGTATTACAATTTCGAAAGTGACCTGCAGTAGATCTTACACTGATCCTTCCCACATGCAGCACAAGATAATTGCAATGAAAGATCCACTTTTGATCTACAATCGATCATTCGCAATAACCAGATGTGCAAATATCAAATATGGGGTAGTCATCATTTGCTGTGCGTGAAGTTTCGGAAAGCGTTTGCATAACCTGCGTGCAACGTCAGAGAGCACAGTCGCGTGTATCTGGAGTGACGTTATGTGCATGGGACTTGGCAGCTTTTGTCTTACTTCGATGTCGTTCTGAGAAAACTAGTGCTCTGTTGTATCTAGTAGACATCTGTGGCTGGCTTCAGTTTCGTCGATGCCACCGAGAAACAAAAGCAAGGGAAGAAAATTCAGCGATCGGAGGTGTCTACATGTCTGCCGACGCCTCATTCTGATTAACGAACTTTAAACGGCTTCAATTTAAAAACTAAGCACTTTCAAAAGAAAGGGAGGTCATTTTCGTGTTCAACGATGCACCCTGAACACCATTGTAGTCTGTTGGTCAGGCAATTTTAGGACACCTTGTATATATCTTTTCGGCTGCCCCATTTTCACGAATATTAACTAAAAAAATTTTAAATGAGATTTCGGGTGAACTATATGTTTTATGGATGCGTTAGATCTCTTGGAATCTAATCTACAAGAAGCGATGTCTTTTTTCACTGCATCTAATAGAAAAGTGCGAAAATTCTGTGATTGAAACTGTGACCGACGCATTTTTGTATGAGCTTCCATATAAACTAGTACTAAATTTACGATTTTCGTGATTGATTTTCTAGTCTAAATAGTCGGTAAAGAGCCGCATAAAAAAACTGATGCAAAGCTGATCGTATATTTTAATATGATATTCGAAACCTAAGACTTCATCTAATATATTCTTTAATATATTCTTAATAAGACTACCTTAAATTTGGTCAACAGGTGGAATAGTACTGTATCGGCATCTTGCGTGATCGAGTCTCATCAGTTAACGCATTTCTTAATATTTATATAATATGAGATCTAAAAATAAAAGTGATTTCCTTGGATGCCATATAAATCTGACAAATTGGGAATTCTTGAAAGTAGATATACAAAGATTCATATATAGCAGATAACCTTCACATTTCGAAATAGACCTATTTTGATGAAATGCGAAATAACATAAAGCGGATCGTTCTATTGGCTAACTTATGTTATATAATATCCGACAGGAATTCAGTTATTATGATATTTTTGAACTAGTTACAGTTGATTTTAAAAATACCAACTGGAACGATATCCTTTGAATTTCCGCTTTCGTTTATTATTACCCGATGTGTCATTTGATCGTGCTTTACTTTTTACATTCAAGGCACAAGCGCCCATCATTCATCTTCCGGAACGTCATTGGCCACCATTGATGAAAGAAAGTTACCTACTATTCTTTAGCAGCGTGGAAAATAAAAGAGCAACTCATACTCGCTTTATATTAGTGAACCGCATAATTAGATACAAGTGCTATTATGATTTTGTGCCTGGAGCATAACCAGAGGCCATTTTGACGTGCTCGTTAAAGTTTCTCGACAAAACGTGACTTTTTGTAACGCCTTCTGGAGCGTCGTCTCTTCTTCTTCTTTCGTGCTGTCATTCACGTTTTTATTCATGCTTATGATGACCAATGATTAGGATACTAAATGATGTTAATTTACAATCACAATCTCTATCATAACACTACTTTTCATAATGCTTTGAATCAGAATAATTATACTCGTACGTGTTACATATTAGGTCACTTTAAAAATCCTTTCTCTGGAATGGTTAGCCTTTAATAATCGTGGATTAAAAAGCTGATTAAACATCTCCATTGGCTAGATTTTCCTGATATGACGATAAGCTTCCTGACGTGAGATTAAGCGTTGTTGAAAGTTGGTTAAAGTCATGTCTCGTGACGAGATACCTTCACAATATGTTAAAGAAAGTACAGAAAGGTTTCATTTCGCCTCTACTATTAGCCACAAATTTCATAATAAGACTTTTAAATAGTTATATCACTCATTGTGCGAATCTTAAACCAACAAGGAACTGGTGCACAACATTATTTTAAATGGTACGAATGTCACTATACCTTTCTTCAGGCTTATTGCTCAAGCAGCGATAATTTAAGACGATAAACTGATCGGATCATATAATCGAAAGCAAATGAACCTGTCAAACGGTGTAAGAAATATATCTAAAACAAACAGCAACATAATACCGCACACGTAAGGTAATGAAGACAAATAAGCACAGATGATTCGAGCATAACATCAATTATCAAACTGTTCATCATGCTCACACGTTGATCGTCTTTATTATAAAATCATTGGATAATAATTAACGTGCTATATTTTTATAGTTGAGCAATTTTGCACTCTTGAGAAATGCTACGATTACGCAGGCGGAATTTAGTACCAAGTGACATGATCAGAAAGAGGCGTATCAACTTTTTGATGAAAGTGTCCTTGCATTATTTGATATTTTAGATGATTGGAATCAGTAGACTGACTGACACACGTTCCTGCTCATCGTCAGTCGGTTTCCAAAGTGAATGTTACTGGTCGGGAAGTAAGCATAATTTGATGTTTGGTCATGGTAGATCCGTGTGGTTCATTATAACAGAAACAATCTCAAGGAGTGTAGCACGTTGAGGGGTGTGTTGGGTAGGGGTAAAGGCTATATAAGTGAAGGAAATCGGCTTTGGTTTTATAGTAGAGCTAGGTCCCTTGTGTCGTGTGCGAATTTGATTGCCTTCCGCCATGGTAGGTATAATATTTGAGAAAGATCGTTTTATATGCATGAGAGAAATTAATTACTGTTGATTTATCAGTATAGAAATTAATATTGGAGATTTGTTTGAGAGAAATAATAATTATACTTAGATATGAAGGGTAGTATTGAACTCATTGTTTGGACAAATCTTTCGTGTATTTTTAATGAAGATTTTATGAAATTTCTTGCAGAATTTCAATAGCGTGAAGTATTTTGAAAAATAATAATTTTTATTATTTTTATTGCAATAGTCAATTTTTAGACGGTTTTTGCATTATTTTTTAAGGAACGTAAGTATGCCAAATATTGTATGCAATAAGAGTTTCGATATGCATATAATTTTATACCGAACTTTCTCATGTAATGGATGCGCAGATAAAAAATTTTAATAAAATTTATGAAGAGTAAAATATTTTTATTATGATCTCATGAGACTTTTTGAAAAATAATTTAGTTACACTCGCAGTAAAAAAAAATAATTTTTTGCGAAGCTTCGTATACATTGATGCCTACGCTATCTTGTCAATTTTCAAGTGGTAGGAACAAAAAGAAAAGACTTTTACTTTGGAATATATACGGTGATACAGTTGGTCTTGGGAGTGGTACTTCCCCTCGAGGCGTAACAAGACACACTCTATATAAGAGTGGTCCACGCCGGATGTTTGACCCAGAACATCAGGAACAGTGAAAGTGCATCTGACATACGTATCGTTTTTCTGCCGGAACTCGAAACAATGGTGATCGGAAAGAAAAATCTTTATTATCATTCGTTTTTTATCATTATGTTTCTCTGCCTGTTATCGATGGCCATACTATTACAAATTTCTGAAATTTCTTATACATGTTTTTTCCTTTTACGTTGTGCTTTCTTTCGTTTACTTAGATTGCTTCATTTTTTTACGAAACTTTGTAATCATTGATTAATTGATTCAAGATGTGGTTAATGATCTCAATGCTTAGTTAATAATTTTTTATAATTACAACGTGTGATCCACAACTTAAATATTAATTAAGTGTTCTATTCATGCGATTACTATATGAAACGCTTTCAATTTTTATAGTCTCGATATTGTTTGTATAGCATGATTAATTTATAATTATATTATGCTAACATTTTTTATAACTTGTACTATAGTCTGATTCAAGGGATTTTTATTTAACGCTATTTATAGATAGTACCAAACTAAAAATAACAATATTAGGAGTCATTGTATGTAATAGGTAATGGCAAAGACGGTTTCATTAAACAGAATATTGGCAAAAAATACTTTATTCAAAAAACAATATTTATACTAAGAATTTTATATAAATTAACAGCAATGTCCTTTTCCGCGATCTCAAACTGAATTTGTACAGTTTTAATTTTTGTTAATAGATACTTTACCGTATTTCTGTATGTTTTATTGTAGAGGATCTATATAATTGCGTGTCTCCTCTGCGCCGCGGCTTTTGGAGAGAAGAAAATTAATTTGGAAGACATCGAGAGGGACAACCTTAGATCGGAAGGCAAAATTGAAAATGAGAGTATTCAGTCGGAAGAAACTAAATATTCCACAAAACCAGAAGTGAATCAACAGGAATATCAGCAGCAGAATAGTCAGTACCAGACTGTGAACAATCAGGCGGCAAGTTACGCTGGTATCCAGCAAAGTTCAGATATTAAGTACACGGTAGGTTGAATCTTTTAATTAATTTACAACATATTTATAATTATCAAATCAAATTTAATATAAAAATTTATTCGGCTTGAACAACATTTATCGTATAATGAATTCTATTAGTAATATATGCGGCTGTATTTTATGAAAAAGAAATAAATAAATTCATTTATTATTCGGATCTTGTAACGAATAGGTGAAACCCGAGGATTTCAGTCAAGAAGTCAAGTATTCCGGAAA
This sequence comes from Pachycephus smyrnensis, assembly GCA_030142225.1. Taxonomy (NCBI): domain Eukaryota; kingdom Metazoa; phylum Arthropoda; class Insecta; order Hymenoptera; family Cephidae; genus Pachycephus; species Pachycephus smyrnensis. The sequence continues at coordinate 542,376 of JARQST010000096.1, read as the reverse complement.
TGACGGAGTTTACCAGGCTCAAAACACTGTTTTACCATCAAGTCAGCAAAGTGCACTTCCATTACAATACTACACAGGATATCAACAATCGGATGTGGGGCAGAAGATCATAAGTAGCCCCCAAGTGGCATACGAACAGCAACAGATTTACCAACCAGAAGTAGCAGTCGGCAATCAGATACAAAGCGTCCAACAGAAAACCGCTACAGACAAATATGTACAGAACGTGGACAAAGGTATTAGCCTTTAATCACTTTCTTTGGTGAAACTTTGACAATACAACGATAACGGAAGGCGCTCTCATTGTAAATTCGAAAGTTTCATTCAATTGTATCGAGAATCTTTTATGATCATCGAAGATACGAAAACAAATATCTATTCCTTTGTATTCAAAACGCTCCCACCACTCTGTCGTTCTATTAAGCTTTGCCGAATGCATCAATTCTTAAAACTCTTTCTCTTAACCATTTAATAAACATGTTGAACATTTTTTCAGACACACTTTACGTGGACATTCCAACGAACCAGCTGCTGTCCTATTATCCGAATCTGGCGATCAATCAAGTTAGTGCAGCGAAGAGTCAAGTGCAGCCGTTGCTACATCGTTTAGCTACCGAAGCTGCTCAAAAAGTTTCCATCCCAGTTTACACAGCAGCACTTGCTCAAAATCAGTTGAGTGGACCTGCATACCAAATTCAGCCTCAATACGTGTCTTATGCTCCAAAATATCCTCAGCATACTCAGGCATTATTCTCCAACAAGGTGTCTACCATGCTGACAGATGCTTTTCGTAAAGTAAATGTTCGTGGCCATGTTTAACAATTTCATATCGAATCTTTCAGGCATCTCAGAGCCAGGTGTATGCCACTAACCCGGTTAGCCAGAAAGCACAATCAGCATTACAAGCCTATAGAACTGCTGTATACAGTCAACCTGAACAACAAGCTTATACACAACCTACGAAGTTCGCCTTCACAAACGCCTACTTCACGCAACCTCAGACACAGTACCAGCTTGTTTACACTCAGCCCGGTGCCGTTTATTCGCAAGGCACGCCAATCTATTCCAATCTCTATGCTCAAGTACCTTCTTATGTGCAAGATAATGGACTTGGATATAGTCAGCCAAATCAATATAGCCAGTACAGTCATTATACTCAGCCACAACAATTCTATATACCCTCTTCGGTTTCTGAACGACTGGCAAAGCAAATTTTATATCAACCGAATCAACAGAATGTTCATCAAAACTATGCTAAAGTGAGTGATGATTATTAGTTGTTGTTTCTTAATTTTGATAAGATTTATTTGTGTGATTTTTAACTTAGAAGTATGTTTTTATATAGTGATGTTTTATTGTATTTCTATTACAGATTCCTGAAGTACCGAGATCTAATCTTGCCCTTCCACAATTGCCTGCGCAGAATTTCAAAGATCAGATTACGCAGTTGAGTGCTGTACCTGAAAGAACTGGCAGTACTTATGTTGTTAAAAATCATCATGAGCTTTCTGCTCAGCCGAAGTCGTTGTTGGATTCTTATACACCAAGTCATATAATCGCTGCTCAGGACGCAGCTCGGTAAGTTTTATAGCTTAATATATAGATATATGATATTTAGTTTCTATAGTCGTATGTTAAATAAAACAAGACTGTTAAAATGATTCAAACAAGTACGCTTAAGCTTTTAATAATAGTTATTACGTATATTTGATAACTCCAGAGTAATACGAAATAATTTATAACATTAATTGGCTAAAAAAGACTGTCCAACCTATTGCAAATCGCTATCTGAACAGTTCAATTCTTATGACAAAATATATAGATTGTACAAATGAATAGTTAGTTAATTAATATAGTGCAGAAATAGTAAATCAGTAAAACCAGATCACTTAACCGAGATGTGACTGGTAAGGAATGTAAATATTTTATCTCACTGTAGAAGCCTATAGTGTACACATCAAATTATATTTAAAGGATGTGTTAAAATTTAGAATTTAATTCATGTACGTATAAGCTTAAATTAAAAGCTTTTTTTCTTATATTTATTAACTAGAATATCTTATTTTTCGAAAAACAAAAATGAGTTAAAGGTAGCAATTATAACCAGTAAACCATGAGAAAATTGCAAGCAATTGATAATTTTGCAGTGCATTGAAATGTAACTATTTATCTTTGTTATAGATACAGGGAAAGGCCTATTAAATTGGAAGGTGGTTTTCTGCCATCTAAGGGAAGCTACAGTCCCTCATATAAAAAGCGCAAATCTGAATGAAATGGAAAGTTCACTACAGGAACAGTGACGTCAATGATAAAAGGAAATATCGTCGTCGACACGACGACTATACGACCGGAAATCGATAGTAACATCTCATCTAGTCCTTCATCGAGAATCACAAATGGCATGTACTCTGTATAACGTTATAAGGCTATGTATACGTAGTTCGATTTTTATACTTCTTTTATAAATAAAAACTTACAAATTAAATGGCATCATTACTCGAACCAGAATATTTCACGCGACTTCTTGTGGTCTGTCCAAGAATTTGTTTAACAATAAGTGCGTTGACCATTGTGTCGTGACTGTCACTTTCTTGATAATTGAGCGAATCGCGTGACGTGACTCTTTGTCGCTCGTAGAAAGTTGCGAAATTTCATTTTATATCAGCTATTCGTATTACGTTCAAGAATCGCATAGTTCCGCTTATGTTTATATGGGCATTTTTACATGTGACAGTGCACAGGACTTTTGTTGAAATAAATAGCAAATATCGGAAATCTTAACTTATGATCTAACGTTTCTTGCTGTCGCGACGCAGCTGTTACTTTTATATTCTTCGCCAAAAACCGTAATGATCGAAATTAACATCGAAAATCGCTAGTCGACTTTGACAAAGTATTAAAAAAAGCTCTTATCAAAAGTGAATTATGACTATTTTAAATGGTTTTAGTATAAATTCTGCATCAGAATATTTTAATTATCTGTTTAAATAAGACATTTCCACGTGTTTCATGCGGTCATGCTTAATGAATTACAAGTTATCTAAGAAACCGATTGACTATTTTAAAGTATTGTGAAATAGGAAGGACATATAAAAGATGATATATATATATATATATGATGGTGTATAATTGGTAAAATATGAACGATATTCGATAAACATTATAAATAATAACAAGTGGTAAAGACATTTGGCGCATCCAAAAATATTGAAGATTATTGCTCAATGTCATTTACATGAAATTATAATATTACTTTAGAGTAAATGGTCATAAAACTAAAGAAATAAAGTATCAATGTATCTTCATGAAAAACATGATGATTATGACTTGCATTGCAATTATTAGGTGTTAAGGTGTTATCACAAATTTACGAAATAACATAACAACGCTATTGACATACAAATGTGGATTTCATGGTATTTGCGCGAACATTGCGTATCGGCAGTGAGTCGCTAGAATGAGAAAGCGGATGCTGCAAAGTTAAGCCAATGGTGTAGGTTTTAAAAATCATTATATCTATTGGTTCCTTCAAAATGTTCAAATTTCACTTAAACTACGATTGTCGTAATGCTAATTAAAATCTTCAGTTGACAAGCTACATTTTTCTCTTGATACTTTTTCTTCTAAAAACTTCACACTTTTTATAACCAACGTAATAACAGTTATTACGTAGCTGCACATTTGTGATTGATGTACCGAATACTCATGATTATTGCAAAAAAGTGAAAACTTTCTGTTTCCAGTTCTATGAAAAAAGAAGTACGTACCATACTCAAACACATAAATGTACGTATCACATATGAATTGAACAAAGTTACATAACCTTCCACTTTTCGATAAACCAAAATTTAAAAATGTCATGACATTAAAGTAGATTCTGGAATTAGGGTGCCTGCGAAATAGCAATAATACAAATAAAAATGCATATATAAGTATAAGCATACAATTTATAACAGTATACACAAAAACTATAATGCACATAGGAGGTGCATTCTAGATCGACATTCTTAAGCGCGATTCGTGCATCGGCAACGCACGTTCAATCCCTAACGATCTAATAAGCATATAAGATCGAGATTCGATTTATCGATTTTTCGGGGGGACGTACGAAATCGAAAGAGCTCCTCCGCTATTGGTAGGAATCTTCCTGTACGCATCGAATGTGGACAGCATTCATCTTACTGAAGTGAAACTATAATGCCGTGGTGTCTTTCTCGGTCTCCAGGCGAGGGCATATAAGGTGGGATGCTGTGGCCTCGACTTCATCAGTACCAAACACCAAACACACACAGCTCGTCTGCAAAGCCAGCAGGTTCAACTTATATCAAGATGAGGTTCGCATGGATATACGTAAGTTTTTATTCGATCTTTGTTTTTCTTGTTATTATACGTATATATCAATTACATACACATCCATTGCATCGAAAATAGCCGATGCACTCACTGGTGTAATGACACTTGTTGTAAGCCGGGAAAGTACTGATTACCTGTCGAATACTAATTACACATCCCTTGAGAGTTTAACGCAGCTGCTTCTCAAGATGCGGAACGGAACAAGACGTTTCTTATTTTTGAAAGTAGGTGCAAGTGTAAGTGTAATAATTTTCACAAACAATATATTGGGATAATCTCAGGAATTTTATATTGGACTTATTTAATTACCATCAAAATGTTGGTTGATATATCTAAATGGGGTAATAAACAGTTACCGTTTTTCTAATGGGAGTTCCGTGTACGTGGTGCTTTATGATCGATTGTTTGTGTAATCATGAGTAGGGTCTTTCTATGGCAATAAAGAGGGAAATGATTTTTCACGTCTTAGACAATATGATTGTCGTATAATGAGGTTATATGAAAATCGTTTTTTATAGTTATAATTACTTCCGGTAATTGGTGACCATAATTGCGGTGAAAGTACATGTGATTTTCCTCGCCTCCGAAATATATGTCTGTAGTTGGCTATATATACATTCTTTCAGGGATCATTCAGACATTTTGATATGTATTAAAGCAGATGACTCTTGAGCGAGGTAGTGAAAGTCCTTAAAGGTGCGGGCTCTCTCCTTATTCTGCGTAAATTTATTTGTGTATCTTAGATAACATTCGATTTCGTGGAAAATTTACGTGAAACATTTAAATTAATGTTTGTGGCCGATTGCACTAGTACGTAGTTCTCGCGCAACCCAAAAAATATTGTCACGGTAAAATGATTAATTAATGATTCTCATCAATCTGCAACAACAAGATTGACTTGGTGTAATTATCTATTTACTTTAATGACTATCACTATAGCTACTCTACTTTTAAAAATATTTCCATAAACCATATGACTTTGATAGTACATTTTTATATTCGATTAATGTACCGTGTATGCTAATGTTGACGGAGTCATAAGATACACTTGATGTCAAGGGATTAAGGCTGCTTTCTAATTCATATTTAATAATGCTCCTTCATCCGGAGTATACAGAGTGCAGCGATCGCCATATTGAATAATGTGTGATACTTTTAATAGCAGGAAGAAACATCCAGTCCTTTCACGGTTAACGACAGACGTCAATCTTTTTGAAATTTCGATATTCAGTTGGTCGATTGGTCATGGCGGATCCTTAAGAAAGAAAGTGGCGAGACGACGTTGTAGATGAGTAAGGAACCTGTTTGGTGACTGGTATTTAGACTTCACTTCAAACTAACCATATTCAAATAGCTCTGCACATTTCTTATTTTTTATCGTTAGGCATTGCTGTACATGTGACCGTATAAGTACTGTATAAACGCCTCGTACTCATGCCGTATATACACAGTAAATCCACATATTTTGTGATGGTAATTATGCTAACAGCTAACTTAACAGCTCCGTACAAAACAAATTCTACATATTGAAAGTATCACACTACAATTCCAAGAAGCTGAATAAGTTCAGAACAAAAAAAATTGTATGACGAGAAGGATGCTGCGAAAGAGTACGGTGAAAGTAAGAATTTCATTATAATCATACTGTACATGTCGATGATCACGTTCCGGCACGTCGTTACACGGGAACTGCAGAAATGCATATATAGGTAATGGTGCTAGTACACAGGACATAATGTGAACATACTTTTTCAGATTATATCCACTCTCCTGATTATCGCGAGCTGCGAAAAGGAGGAGTCGAAATCATCAACAAGAAAGAATGAGGAGGAAAAAGCCAAGGAGAACGATTCACAACCGGAAACGCTAGAAAATATCGACAAGTTTCTACACACCGTAACTGACCCCGAGGGCCAATTGCCGATCCTGCCGCCAATTATTCTTCTGGACTTTACTAACGGTACAAATTCGACGAGTGATGAGAAATCCAAACGAACGGTTAACGGAAACCTGGGTTATGGATACAACAGGAACAACCTGTTCTCGGGGAAGTACAACTACTATTTTCCAGCTGGGAAAACTGGTACAACTGTTAGTATCGAAGAATCCATAACTCCCTTCCAACCGAAGACAATTGTAGAGAGTGTTAAACCAGTTAATGGGAAGATATACGATAATGACGCTGGTAATGATTATACTGGATCATTGAGATATACAGGTTATTCAACGACACCTACCCCAATTGTCCAACAACAATTTCTACAGCGACAACAACAGCAACTTCAGCAACAGCAACTTGAGCAACAACAACTGCAGCATCAGCAATTTATCTCGAAATTGCAGTACCCTAACGCTCAGCCTGTTTATGGACAACGGACGAGGTTACAGAAAGCTCCTGCTGGGAATTTCGGATCGGCTCAGAGTTTCTCAACCACTCCAAATCCATCTTATGCATCTTACTCCACGCCAAGACCTGGATTTGATTCTTATACCACAACCAAGCCGGGCTTCTCTGCGTACACGACGCCGAAACCAAGTTATACCGCGTACACGACAACTCAGCCAAGTTTTCAAGCGAACTCGTACACGTCAGGTTTGAATTTGGCAGGTCATAACACCCCACGACCTCCTTCATATCAGGGGTTCTCAAACCCCAAGTTACCAAGTTACGTTAATCCTACGATAGCACCGTATGATACTTCGGCGTATAATGCTCAGAGTCTAGGATTTTCCACTTCTAGGCCCTCCTATGAAAGTGTTTCAAACCTTAGACCAACTTATGAGACTGTATCTACTCCTAGACCTACTGAGCTGAATTCAGCTTATCCTGCAGGATTGAGTCTTGTCACCGCATTAACTGGTTATCCAAAGTACACCATTGAGAATGGAATCAAATACGAACATAAGATAATCTGGAAGTATCCTGATGGTAAAGTATCTGAAACTCCACCGGCATCTTATGGGAATACTTATTTGCCATTTGCAACGGCTGATAAATCGCCCTTAAATGTGGCATATGAGAACACCAATCCAGTTTCTGGATATCAGAATGTCCAAGGAGCAACTTATACGGGCAATTCAATTGCAAACATATATTCTCAGAGTCCTGCTCAGTTTCCAATTAATCAAAACTCGAACTACCCTAAGCAAAGTCAATTCGTCTCCTCGGCTTCGTTATCTTCGACTGATTTTGGTTCCGTAGCTCAGCAACAAGCATATAGATTGAGTTATCAAAACATTTTTCCACAAACAAACGGACAGAATGTATCTTCCAAAAATCTATTTTCATCATCTTCAGAAATAAGAACGTCCTCTTTTGATAGGACCAAGCAAGACTTTAAACCGGAATATAAAAAAGACAAGATCGTTACCACATATTCGGTGAACAGTCCAAACCCTGAATATACTTATACGACAGAGAGTTCACTGAAAGGACTAGGAACAACGAAATCCTCTAACCTCTACACTCCGTCTGGTGAAATTGCGCCAAATATATTATCGAAATACACGCCTCAAGTTCAACGTTATCTGATGAAAGTCTTGAAAAATGGTATCAGTTCACAAAATAATAATTATGACAATAGTAAATCAGAAACCTATTCGAATCTTCAATATTCGAATCTTCTTAATTATAATCCTTCTATTTCTCAATATATTAGAGATCCCTCTTCAATTTTAAATGCACAGCCAACTTTTATTCAGGCTGGAAATTCCCTAATTCCAGTTATCATTTTGCGGATCGATGGAGCAGCTCCTATTGCACCAAAAGCTACCCCAAATATAAATCTAAAAGCGTTACTACAACAGTATCTTACACAATATGCTAGTAGCATTAATGATTTGAACCAAAATAGGAATTATGAACACAAATCTCAGAGTTATGAAAAAAGTGAGGCAGCTGGACAGAGTCCTCTATATGATTTGACGCAATTGACTGAAAGTTTGAGTCAATATTCACGAGATCCTACATTCGCCAAGACTTTCTCTCAAAAGTTTGCAAAGAACATTGCTGAAAATCCACAGAGTTTCAATACGCGTACCTATTTGACGCCATCGAACTATGATTCTTCGATAAAATCAGAAAGCGATCAAAATACTGATTTCGCTAGTAAATATGGAAGTCAAATATCAAAACCACAAAAGGTCAAGAATGTTCAAATTATCGAGGATCCCAGATTCACAAGTTACAAAACGGTTAGTTAGAGGAATCTTCTTTAACTTTTATGATTTTCTTTTTTTTTTTAAATATGTCCAAGAGAGAGAGTTGGAAGTAATCGATTTTAAAAAGGTACATGCATGTTAAATGAGTATTATTGAAGCCACCAACAATTAGTTACGTCACTTCGATAATAATGCAGTTTTTAAAAAGTGCATTCTATAGACTGGAGAACGCTTGCTATGCCGTAGAGGAATAATCTGTAGACATACGTAACTTTTTAGGAATATAATTATTTATCGTGGCAATGTGCAATATACATAAATACATATGTATGTGAATGTATACGATACGGAAATATTGAAAATCATGCGTAAATCGTTTGCAACTGTTTTGCTCCAAAAACTTGATGCACCGTGAATTTTCAAAATGATCGTATTTTGATGTAAGGTCATAATTTTGTGGTAAAACGCAACGCCAGCCAAATTGTCACACTTCAAAATGGTACCTTAAAAAACTTCGTACGTAAGGGCTTTTGTACTTAAATGAAAACGCAGTATTGTTTAATGTATTTTTAATGAAGAAAATAAAACAATAAGTTTGAAAAAAGATACCAACCGACAATTAATCAATGAGTTCGATTAAGAATGATGCGTTTTGCGCACGACTGATGAAATATTTACTCGTTTATATATGTTTGCGATACGTGCGATAGAACACAAGCGGTAATTATCATTAATTCACGATTAAATAAAAGTTTAACCAGCGATAATCATTAAGCGAAGTTAATTCCTGTTTTCACGAGCTATTCTCGATAATATCTCGAAATCTCCTCGAGGCAATTAGGTACAAAGCATTTAACGCATTACAAATAACACTATCGAAGTATATCAAATTGTGCCACTATAGCTTACACAAACCAGTATCATTTTTACTGTGTGAATCTGACTTCACTGGGAGGAACGTTTGCGTTTGGCATAAAGCGTGCGTTCCAGAGCGCATAGAACTGAAGTAGAAAAAGTACTGACTACAATGCTTCCATACGTTTCTCATTTATATATAGGAAGCAAGGTGACATTATAAATTATTTCCGGATCCAGTCAATTTCCTGGCCAGATAACGAACTCACTCTCCATTTACAAATTTCTAGAATTAATTCACTATCCAAAGTATTCATGCATAAATAATCGATAATTTATTTTGTGTGCGGTTTCATCGTGCACATCACGTCGACGTTGAGCCCGCAAAAAATTAATTATGGAATATCGTTGCTAGTTTTTCTTTTTATCTTTACCTTAAGTGGTTTTTAAATTGATAGTGTAATGAGCTTTCCGATCATGAAGAAGACAAGATTTTTCCAACTGTGGTCGCGTGTCGCGAATGAAAGTATCTTGGTTAAGGCCTGCAGAGTATAGAGTAATATTTAGAACGATATTTTTCACTTGGTTACCAGAGTGTATAAAGAAAATCGCAAATCTACTATATGGCTCAGTTCTCGTATGGAGGTTCACTTTGCATCATCCTACGGCCAAACGGGACGAGTAGAAAGAAATTGGAATCAATGTGCACGCGGAATTTGGTGTGATTCGTGAACAAAGATAAGGAAAGCACGTGGTGACGAGCTTCTTGGAAAATGTATCTACACCTTGTAAGTGTCATTGCCATTATAATTGCCATGAAATTCTGACGCGTTTTGGCGTAACTGCCGTAATTGACACAAAATTATTATCCACGCTTAGTAACTATTCTAATTTTAAATCATTCAAGTTTGGAATGGTTCACACGATTATTTCAGTGTTCATGATTTTCCTTTTACTCTAGTCATTCTGACCGAATTTAAATTTTTTAAAGAAATTATCAGATCCTTGCAAATTGTTACAGACATAATGAGTGGCGTTAAAGTAACCATGAAATACATTGCGTATTTAAATATATTTGATAATTTTTGTATTCGAATGTGGATATATCGATGTGTACCGACATCTGTGAGTGAATGTGAAAGTTCGTGAAGATTTGGTTCCACGCACATCGAGTCCTTCCGTGTATTACAGTAATGTGTGTGTATGTGGTTGCTTACTTTCTATTCCTATTCTCATTTTTCCTTTATTTTTCTTTTTTCTTTTATAGATCGTCCTCTTTCTCTTAAGCTGGCCGTACGCAAGAGGATCAATTGACTTCGAGGAACAAGATGTTCACTTACAGGATCAGGTCGCCGTTGCTTCACAAGACACGACGAGGACACTGAAAACTGCCGTAAATATTCACGTCAAGGATCCGATATTTTTTGAAGGAAAACGAATTTTGGATTCAACGACTATTCACTATGAGAATTCTAATGGTTTTATTCCTATAACACCTGCAAATCGACAGCGTGAACTTCTTGATGAGAAAAATGAGAATATCACAGAGGAAGACATTGTTGATAATTCTAATTCATCGACTGATACGCAAAACAAGAATCAGGATGATATGGAGAACGATCCCGCCTATTCGACAGAAGCGAGAGTTCTCTTAAGTCTGACACAAAACATCACGAATCGCAGATCTTTCAATACCGAAGAAAATCCAAATGAATTTGAATTGCTTAAAGTGAAAAATGACACACCAGCTGTTGCAAATTATCAAGAGTTTTATGAGAATTATCAAACAGGTTCCAATAGGGCCAACAATTTTGATAATAATTCCGGAGGCTCATATATTTCGAACTATGAACGAAATAGAAAACCAACGACGAGTATCAGAGATAGAGTCAGAAACATTCAGAATTACATGACCAGCTACGCGACCAATGTACAGCATCCAAGCGGGAATCCATATAATAGATTCTATTCATATAATAACTTAAAAGATAGTCAGATGAAAGGCAATTACCAGCACGACAAAGTTCAGAACAATTACTATGCACAAGATAGTCTCGGTTATGGCAATCAATGGGGGAGTGGTGGCAGTCGGGAAAACGTAGCGTCGATCCCTTCAAAAATAAACTACGACATGACGGAGACAGTAAAAAAGCCGAAGTTGTATAGCGTAAGGGAGTCATCGTCTACCGTGAAAAATCGACATAGAACTTCGAAGCCGGTAATTGTTGTGGAACCGAATGAATATAAGATCGACTTTAAGATCGGTAGCCAATCGACAAGAAGCCAAGCATCGACGACAGCGCCACACAAAACCGGTAATAGTATCCTAGATAATATACAAGATGAATCCGCCAAGCATTATGCTCACGAGGCTCTATTTAATCGGGATGATGGTCATCACTATGATCGTACAGAAGAATCAAAAGATTTTTCTGAAGAAAATGCAGAATATCTTGAAATCACTGAGAGACCTAGAAAAGTCCACAAGAGCAGGAGGAGGCCTTACGTTTCGGAAACTTCAAGAAGATTGCCTAAAGAGCATCGTGAAATAACAGAAGAGTTATTTGAAACGAAAGTGCCCAAAAAACGTCCCAATGCTTCTAAATCAAAAGCCCATCGTCATAGGCCTAAGCATAGTATTTGGATTGAGGATGATCGTTCACAATTCCAAGAGGAAAGTTCTGAGGAGAGAAATTATGATGCCAGAGCGAAAGGAAGTTCTAATATTGATATTACTAATACGAAATATCAAAATTCTAAATCGAAAGTTGTTAACTCGTGGACTCATCTTACACCGAATCTTGAGATATCTCATTCCAGTGGTATTGAGATTGATCAAATTGAAAAACCAAAACTCATTGTTCCGGTTAAGGTCAACCTTGTGCCACTGGGTAATTTTGATCATGCTACGGCACTGGGAAACAGTCAGGGATTCGATATTTCTAATGCGGTTTTACAAAATTTTGTTACTGCTAATCCTGTTATAAGTACAATCACGCCTGTTATAAGCACACCGCAATCGGTTATTAGTCACAATTTGCCTCCGCAAAATACGCCTAAAAATTTGCAAAATATGCAGAATCACAATTACGCCGTTGGCACACCAGTATCTACTGGTTCGCCAGTACCGGATGTAATCGTGGGTCAGAGTTCATTTCATAATCCCGTACAGGCAGTCTTGGTACCGCAACAAAATGTTCAACCTAAATATTCTCAAAATTTACGACCTCAATACGTACAGAGTACCGTGTCACCGGTTTACACGGTAACATCAAGTGATCCTTCCAGTTTCCAAAATATTCCTGTGTCGAATTTTCAAAATTCAGTAACACCACGACCGACGTATACTGCAACAGCAAATTTAGCAGATAATGTCCAACCAGTGGGCGTGAATCAAGTTCAAGGCGTTCAGGCTGGTCCACATATTGTAATTTCCCAAGCGACGCACCAACCTTTTGCTAATTACGCACAGGCGAATGTACCATTTCCATCAAATCAAAACATTCAAATTAATCCGAATGGATTACACGGTCAAAATTTAATTTCAAATGAGAATACAAATGCTCAAACTGTTCAAATTGCTTCAACTACTCCGAATCCTAATGTAATTTCGAATATTAATTTATTAACGGCGGAATCACAAACTAAGAAGCAGCAAACTCATCCTGGAGCAAATAGACAATTTTTAGCTTCCGCTGGTCTCTCTGTATCAAATAATGGTCGAACAAATCTAAATGGCTATGAGAATAACGGCCACTTTTACCTTCAAACCAACGTACCGATTATTAAGCCGCAATTGCATGAGAATTTCTATCAGCCATTTAGGGACGATAATTTAACTCCTAAAACTAAAACTTACATTCAGAACGCTCACTTAGCACCTACTCAAGTTCTTCAACACGCTGCGAATTTGAATAATGTAAATTTTAATAATCCAAACGCGTACGTACCATCCGAGCAAAATGTTCAAAACTTTCAACATTTAAATTTCGCAGGACAGAAGAATAGAGATCAGAACCAACAGATTCTCAAAGCTGCGAATGATATTTTTGAGAATACTTTGAAGCAGTTACAACAATTACAAAAAAGTCAAAATGTAAAGACAAATAGAGCTCCTAATCAAAGTTATCGACCCAATGATAACGTAGGAAGTAATACCATCCCTAATTCGGCGAATGTGTTTTCGCCAACATCAGGCAATTTTGCAAGAGCTCAGCTGCCTAACGTTGGCAGACAGAATGTCGAAATATTAAATCCAAACATAAAACCAAGTCCCATTGATCTAACACTTGTCAATCCATTTGAATCTATTAGTAATTATCCCACATTGTTAACCACACCGATTCCAATTTATAGTTCGACGAGTTTTGCTGTGGCCTCGAAGCCTATCTTGTCAACAACCGCAGAATCGATCAGCCTGCAAAAGTATGTCGATTCGTTAACTGAAATCGGTACGAAGGTTAATAGTGCAAAGTTAGATTTGAAAGGTTCAGCATCGCAGAATCACGGCACGGAACGACCTTTGTTTAATCCAATAAATTTTGAGCCTAATATCGATTTGATTAAGAGTCAAAGACTCTTAAATAGTAAATTAGCTCTTCATGAACCTTCATTACATAATTTGAACTTAGTACCATTAGTACCGGGCGGTAATTTCTTCAAAAATTCATTTGGGGCACATACTGATCTTTTCACTAAACCAAAATTAACTTCCAATTTGGAAAAATATGCTGAGGAGATGTTTAAAGAATCTTTAAAAACAATTTATAATTCGCAAAAATGGAATAATGATCGGCAGACTCAGCAGGATAAGAATATAACTGACTCTATAGAACTTTCCAAATTAAAGAATGAAATGCGATTCAAAAATTCATTTCCGGATATCCAGCAGAGCAAAGAGATATTGGAAGCGCATTTCTCTGAAAACAAATTACGCGCAGTTGATGCTTCTAAACAGTCTGAACAAAAAAAATATTCGAACGATGCAAAGAAACCAGAATCTCAAAACTTTGATGTTCAACAATTGTTCAAAAATGATTTTAAAATTCACTCTCCAGGAACCACGAAGCCAATGCACATTTTTTACGACAGACCTCAAAACGGACCTAATAGGCCTCCAGGTGATTTCGGCCAGTCAACTTTCGGAGTCGATAACGGCAATGATTACAGAAACACAAAATTTCCTAATCATTTTTTGACACCACCAAGACCAAATTCCTTCATCTCAAAAAGTCCTTTTCATGACAAAGTTGTTAAGAAGAGACCCGGTCCAGGACAGAGCCCAAACCCATTGCGTTCTAATAATTTCGAAAATGGAAATTCCCGACCTATTTCAAGACCAAATGTTCAAAAACTTGGTAATCTTGATGTGGCAGGTAGTAATAATTTAGGAATCCATGTAGAGGGTCCGCATTATGAACCTTTTCGTGGTAGACCACCGTATGAACGCGATAATGAAAATTTCGAATCACCTTCAAAACCGTATTCGGATTTTTCCCAAAAATCAAAGGATTTTACTACTTATCCCACTTTAACAACTTCTACTCCCGAACTGGAACACTTTAGATCACCGAATGAGTATAAAAATTCAAATAATGAAATTTACGACATAAACCATCCCAGAACTCATAATCTACTTGGTTTGCTCATGAAGAACAAACAGTTGCCAAGTGGAAATTCGCAAAATTACTTTCGGGATAGAGGTGAATTAAAACAGTATTTTGAGAACGAGAAGCGTCGATTACAGCTTCAGTTTTACGATGATACGCTAAAAAATTTCCAGAAGAAATTAGATAAAAGTGAGTCTACGTTGAAAGCGAAATTATCTAACAACGAACGTAAGAATTCGTGAACGTTTCATGGGGCGAATGACAAATGTGTCAAAATACAGCGCAATGATGCAAATGAAAAATTTCTATGTTTAAATAATAAAATAGTTTTACTTTTATGTAATAAGCGATATAATAACATAAGTTAGAGTTAACGAGTTCATTGGGAACCTACGACTGAAAAATTTGTAAGATCTATATTGTATAACGTTGATTTGTGTACATAATAAATTAGAAATACAGGCTTCGTGAATTATTTCGAGTCGATGTGATTTCTTATTCTACCAAACGTCCCCGAGTCTATGGATATTTGATCATCGCTGAAGGATAAAGGAAGAAAAAAATACGAAGATGTTGTGCAAATTTAAATTCGTTAAATCAAAGTTAATTTTCACTTGCTAAGGAATTTTGCAAGATTCCGGAATTATGCAATATCTTCGTGCGCCCTTCAATAATATACATAAATCAATCAGTAAAATGAAACTCGTTTCACTTTATCACGACGTTATATCTATCAACCTATCCATCTATATAACAAGTGATATAAAAAGGTAAATTGCACAATTTGCAAAGATTTCATAAGAGAAGATAGCAAGAAAGATACTAGAGAAGTTTTCTTTTCTTCCGTGCAGTTTGTCGTAACGTTATACCGCACGTTGTAACTCATCTTGTTGATAGAAAAATTCGAAATGCCGTTGAAAATTTCCTAATCCATTACGTGATGATACGAAAACACGAAAATAGTTCATGAAGAAGTGGTTAATTCTCCAGGCTAACGTAATCTGCAAAGGTGCTGCACACTCGAGGGAAATATTCAAAAACTAATTCTTCAATCAGGTCAGCGCTATGAATTACTACCTATCGAGTAGTTTCTGTGAAGGTGAAGGTGAAATCCGACAAAATGAGTTGTTTTTGCACTGGCTAAGCACGACTAATTCTTAGTTCTTTGATCCATTCCTATCATCGAGTTTTCTGTTCACGATCAATCGATCACACTGCGTTTTGCTTAGATCGTTAAGTTCCTTCGAATCGAATGATTCATTTATAAGTAAAATATGTGAAAAGGATCTATCAACATTTCTCATTGGTGAAAGTTGGCCGATTGATTTTTCAAGATCCTTTGTTCCCCTTTGAAGCAACTCATTTTATTTCATATGATCAAAGTATGGACAGATCTTAAAAATTATAATAAATTATCTTATATAAATTAAGCAAATGATTCCCTGGAATCCCCACGGGGAAATCCTCCACCAAAGAAGCCGTGTTTGTGAAATTAGTGTCTGTGAAATGAGTATCTGTGATACCGTTACGTCGTCGAAAGCTGTTCTTAAACTTTGCATGTTCTTAGATTCAACAGCATTTACCTCAAACTGGAAGAGGAAGAAATAAGATAAAAATTGACGATTGTAACATGCACGTAGGATACAGCATTATGAAAATCGTTTAACATTGTTCTCCTTTCTCCATGTACATTTAATTGAATTACGTGCTTTGTAAGCAACTACAAGTGTATGTTTAGCCTTTAAGTATTCACATGGGTACAAATTCGATGCGAACACTTAAAGTTTAATATCAATTCTAGTTTCATGAACTATCTTCTTATACCTTTTAATGCAAAAAAGTCCACTGAATCTAGCACTGATCTTGAATTATGTCGCTATAGTAGATATCTATCTACTGACCAACATTTCTTTTCATAAACTTCAAACAAAATGATATTATTCAAATATTAAAAACAATGCTCATTATTATATATGTATCATATACCTGGTATCTATCTCACGGAAGAAATAGACAATCAATTAGATTTTTTGCCTTTCGCCCACCATGCTATTAACAATAGGAATCGAGAGATTCCATGGCAATGGATTGATTAACTCTTCAACACTTAGGTGGGGTCATTCTGATCCCAACGACCACATTTTTCTGTGTATTTTCCACTCCAGCAATGGTAGCCATCTGCCACAACTTATATCTTTCCCACCATGCCTTCTGACCCCTCTGCCGCAGCGGCCTGGCCCCGGGTAACGTCAGACCATGAGTATCGTTCCTGCAAGAAAGACAGGGTTCGAAAAGACCCCACCAAACTATTAACGTACAAAAAAATGTAGTACGGCCAACAATCAAAATAAGTATTGTACTGCAATTAACAGTTTATTCTTGTAATAAATAAATAAAGTTAAAAGAATTGTGTTCCTTATTATCCCACCCAGATAATCATCCATTCTCCCCTTATTACCCTGAGATTATAGAATATTCATATTTTTTTTAAATTTAATTTTGTCATTTTAATTTGTTTTTTATCTGTACTGTGGTCGTGTAAAAAAACCGACGTTGATAAGATATTCATACCGCACTGACGGTTATATGTATACTTCGTATATGTGTTGTATTACTGTTGAAAAGTTGATTAACTTTGGAGCTCAATGGTTTTTTTAAATTTGTTCGATGAATTTATACTTTAATGCATATAAAATGATAAGTTATTACCTGCCCTTTGAAATGATGCCCTTTTGAATATTGAAAAAGTACCAGTCAGTCTGAAAATTGCATACAATAGTTGCGAAATCAGAAGCACAAAAAGTAGAAACGAATTTTGAACAAAGGCAGGTTATGGTCTCAAAAAAAACTTTGAACATGTCGTTTTACCAACGAAAATACAGAGAAAGATGTGCCCTTCAAAGCTGACGTGTTAAAATGATCGAAGATGTACAAAATTTTTGGATTTTAATTGAAATTGTGTTTACCGACCTAATTGTTGAAGGGTTGATGACGACAGAGAAAAATGGCCACAGTCGCTAAAATTGCAACACACTATAAAATTCTCCCCGAATGCCATTGGAGATATCTTTCGGAATAAGAAGCTTAATACAAAAGCCGCTTCAATATTGCGGCTAATTCGCATAGAAAACTGTCTAAACTTTTATCTAAAGTCCTTACCAGACCTGCAAATATTTCCACCTACCTTTAATTTGTCCACAATTTGAACATGGTGATGACTAAGTATTCAGGCGCTTAAATCACCCGTTGATCAAGTGACCATATATCTCCTATTTATAACCGAAGAACTTGTCCTTCTCAGAAGTTATAGACAAAAGATAGACGTCAAAACGGGAAAGCTGTAACTTCCTACTTTAACGTCCTCCTGCCACTGTGGTCGTGTCTAATGCCGCTTCATGCCACATCCATCAGCGAGAGGCGAACAGATTTACCGCGGTATTTCTTAGCGCTTTTTGTCACTTTTAGGAAAGTCTTACTCGTTCCATTGTCTCGCATCAGTTGAGCAGGAATATAAAAGAGCACGGGATATCGACACCTGGCAGTTAGCATCGATCTCTGGTATCTATACGTTCTAACAAATGGGTACTATGATGGTACGTGAGTTAGGAGTTTATTAAATAATTTTAAAAATTCAACGGTGATCGAGGAGATATTAATCATCAATGTCATTGCGTTACATTAAATAAGCCGAGTTTATGGAATTGTGATAATTCAGTTAAAGTGACGATAATAATACAGTTTGAAGACATAAATATAATCTGTGATTATTTATTGTGACAATTGTTTTCTTATAATAAACCGATAATGAATGTCTTGATTTTAATGGATTGTTCATATTTGTTTATTGCAATATTATTTTCTATTAATGCTTGTTATTCATCGACGTAATTTGATCTAACAATAAGTACGTCCTTTCATATTGTATGTGCATGATCGATTAATTATATTTTGTTTGCAGATACTTCACACGACTGTATTGTTAGTTGTTGCGACGTCAATATTCGGTGCGTCGACTTCTACGACGACGACGACAACAACAACGACAACTACATTACCACCACCTACAGTTCCTGCATCAGGAAAAACCAAACGTGGCATTGCAGGACTTGCAACTAATATATTTGCCAATCACGGTGTTTTCCATGCAAGACAATATAATCCCGAAATTACAAGTTCACTCACGGTTCATGATGACACAACTTCATCCCAGCCAAGTTCTGGATCACACACCGGTTATAATGGCGCGAGAGTAGCAACGCAAAGCAGTCCTCAGACCAGTCAAAATTACGCATCTATCACTCCATCTCAAAACAGTCCATCATCGAACCAAAATTCTGGGTACGCTCCACAGACTCAAAGCTCTGGTTATACCAACACCAATTATGGATCAATCCCTCAGAATGTCTACTATTCTGCCTCTGCTCAGAATGGCAACCCATCATCTGTATCAACCTACAGTGAATATACAGCATCTCCAAGTTCTCAACAAGTTCAAAATCAGCAAAATAGCTACGGACAGGGCAGTCCCGTAAGCACCCCATATTTTCAAAGTTTTTCAAATTCTCCAACTGCCTTGAAGATCGTCACCGAGAATTCGAGACCCTTGACTCAGATTAAGAACGGTCTCATTCAGAACCCAGTGTCTCAGGCGACCATTCAGAAGATTCAAGGTCAGGGTATGCACGCTCCAAATCATCAGAACTCCTTCACATACGATAAACAGCTAGGAACTTATTCGAATATAAATGTTGGAAGTTATCCTGCTTATTCGGAACTAGGCCAAACCTCCTTCTATGGTAGCCATAATTTACCAACTTATGCTGCTACTTCTAATTCTCAACAAGTTATGCAGACGCCAGTTTACAAGAGTAGCCAAAACGCTCCAAGAAATGCTGAATATTCTCAAATATACGCTCCTCATTATCAGAGGGCTACTCAATTTACTCCGATTATTGGAAATTATGAAAAGCTGGTTCAAAATGCAGCACCATATAATAACGTTCCAACTGTTGAGTTCAATGGGAAGAAAGTACCACTTCCGGTAATTCAGCTGCAGAGCTCTCAAGATTTTCCAGGATTCGCTGAAGCCATTGAAAGTCAGCCTTTGATTTTGGGTTCAGGAATCGATTATCAGTCCCAACCGAATTTGGCATTTGACTTTAATTTCGGTAGTAAAACACAATCTCAAGCTGCCACTAATCCATTGCCTTTCTTGACACCAGCTGGAGGTTACGTTGGTCAACCTCAAGTTCAACCTGTTCAAAGTGCCAGCAGTACTCCCCAGATTCCTCAGTATCAAGGAGCTAGTATCGATAGTTTTCCTAAATATCATACCGGTAAACCAGCTGCTGCTTATCAGGCCTTGAAGTCTCAACCTCAACTTCAATTTAATCCAAAACCTGCTCAGCTTGCCAATACTCATCACTCCATTACTCATCATTCGAAGCCCTTGGAAGAAAATCGTGAAGACGTTGAAGTCATCAATAAGAAGAAACCAACACTACCGCCAGAGCATGATGACGAAGAACTTGATGAAGGTACTTAATTATTTCTTTTATCATATTTATATGTATTTTCATATACAGTGACGTCCAATTGAAGTGGAACAAGGTAAGTTTTGTGTATTTCCGGTAAACTCTGGCCAATTTCGAAAAACCAAAAACATATTTTTTTAGGAAATTTCCTCCGCTTTCGAATGGTACAGGTTTCATCCCGATCGGATACAAAATGGCCAATCCGGCAGCGGTTGGAGTGAAATCATGCATTTTGGGAATTTTCGAAAAGTGCAAAAACTGGTAGTTCCGGAAGAAAATTCATATTTCTGATTATAGCACGAGAAAGAGCATTTTCCGGCAATCAAAAAACCCCTCCTATAAATCCCTGTAGCATTACTCTAGGGGGAGTTACACCCTCTTGAAGTGAAAACACTTAACTGATCATAACTTCCGAACGCGTCGGCCGATCTCGTCTAGTTTTTGCGTGCTATCATCGTTAACGATACTGCAGATTCTCGCAAAATTATTGTTCTCAGAGACAATCCCGTGATGGAGATCTCGAAACATCGCGAGCGCACCCGAAGCTTCTCCGCCATTCTTCATTAGGAATGCGATAAAATAGAAATTTCATATTCATTCCACGTTGTAGCTGAGATTTCAACGATTAAAATGCTTGTTTTTGGTTTTTCGAAATTGGCCAGAGTTTACCGGAAATACACAAAAATTACCTTGTTCCACTTCAATTGGACGTTACTGTATACATATATCAAGTGGAAAGTAATTATTATTTCATTCTTTAGGATACAAGGCCATTGAAAGGGAGTATGGAAATCTAAGTGATGATGATGACGAACCTCGTCATGAAAAATACTTTAAGGAATCAGAATCAGAAAGCGACTTCAAACCGTCTAGATCCTTCCCATACAGATCTTATGATGAAAAGTTCGGAAAATACTCCAAATCTTCATCTGATGATGATTCTGAATATAGACCCGTAAATAGGTACAGACACCACCCTGTCGAAGACAATGATGATCATGAAAGTCGTTCCACAAGATATCACGCGGATTACACTCTTCCAAAATCGCGTCATCATAGATACGACGATGAAGATGAAGAAGAGAGTCAAAGAAACGAAAGACGTGAAGAGGCTGAAGAAGAAGACGACCATGACAGTACTCCCAAAGCTTACAGCAACTTCGGTCAAGAGTTGGAGCGGGAATTTGAAGAGTCATATAAAAAAGAGCTTCCCAAGAACAGTAAGTAAATAACAAAAGAATATTATACTTCTTTTTGTATATCACATGCAAATTACATATCTCTTCTTGATTTCAGGATATGTACACAAGAAGGAAGTTCCTGAAATAGATGAAGCTTCATATACGCACAACAGCTACGCGCGCCAAAGCGCTCCAAAATCATCAAGAAATTCACAAAAAGGTCGAGCTCAACAGCAGGCCAGTCATGACGAATCTGAAGACAGTAAGGAATACGAAAGTCATACCAGTCACAAATACCGCAAGGCTCCAAAGGGTAACAGGGACAGTGAAGGTTATGGTTCCAGTAGTTATTACAAAAGAACACCCAAGGTAGTCCACGAAGAATCATTTGGCTATAAGAAACCGGATGGAGAAGCGTACTCAAAATACGTTAAAGGTATTGATGGTACTGAAAAGTACTCGAAAGTAAAGAAGGGTCCTAAGGAGGATTCTTACGTGCATGCAGCGCGTAGTTCGTATAAAAATAATACACCGAAAAAGGGCGATGCCGCATCCTACAAGAACGGTGATTCCTACTCGTATTCTAAAGGAAGTAGCTGGAAATCCGATAAGAATACACCGGATGCCTCTTCTGATTCTTACGGACATTCCAGCGGCATTGTGAAAACTTTGGCTCAACCCGATTCAAAATTCAGTTTCCACGCCCCCAGTATAAATCGGGGCAAATTCCGCTACTCAAAGAGCGAAACCATTGTCCGAGATTTGACGGGGATTTAATGGGTATCGATTACTATCGATAAACAATAGCAAACCAAAACAAACTGTTAACTTAAGCTATGAAGTTGGTGATAAGATCGATCAGAATGGAGTAATTATTGATAAGTGAAGTTGAAGATACTATATGGGAATGGTTTCACGAATTGAAGGGATTTTACGAATTTTGTTCAAAATAGAACAACGAGTGTATTTAATTTTATTACTGTTTTTTATATGTGCATACTGAGTTTACATCTGATGTAATTGTTACATTCTGTTATAATTAATCAAGATTATTATTCAGCAATTCCGAACGAGTTACATACACCTATCAGCTCGATTTGAAAAATATCTTTACTGCAATTCTCTAGATTTAAATAATTTATGGTACAATATTATTTCCATTGTTATTTAATTGATATTTTTTTCTATATTTGTTAAGTTTTCACTATTTCCCTTCTTTTGTATTGTATATTATTATATCAGTTTTCGAATAAATATTTTTTACGAATTATGGAATACCCTAAAACTACTCATCATTCATACAAAAAATAATGTTTGTTTATAATATCCCAGATTACATTGTTTATGCACCGTCAAATAAACACATTTAACTCGTGGACCGACTATAGTTCGCGGACATGGCAATCGCGTGTTCAGTCGTTGAGGCAAAAACAAGCTGTTTTTACATTTAATTTTGATATAATTAATAAAAGGTGTAGAGGAATGACTTGTTTTTTGTATTGGCTCATCCTAAAAGTGTAATTAATCTTTTGTTAGTTTCTCATATAGGTGGTTACATTTTTCCATTCACTAGAATCCTATAACCAACATTCTTGGAAATTCTTACGCATCTTCACGCGCATAAGAGAGTAACCTTGACAATTAACATTTTGTAAACGGTGTAGATGATTTTAACTTAATCCTAGACGGACACCTTTGTTTTCGCATTCTTAATCGAACACTCTGGGGCCTTTCGTGTCCGACAGGTATTTTATGAATGTTACCAAGAATTGAAAAATCTGAAAAAATTCTACAGTACAGGGACCTTACGTACTAATACAACTACACCTTAGTGAGAATGTGTGCAAGTGTACATATAGAGCAAAAGGCATTTAAGGACTTACAAATTGTAATACAGATGGCGCAGATAGAATGCATGTATACTTATCACACATTCACTAAAGTGTAGTTATATTAGTACGCAAAGTCCCTATACATTGACATGTCTACTAAACGATCCGATAGCGTTTTTACCTAAAAATAAGATGCAAATATGTTTTTTTAATTCAAACTTAGGCAAAAAACCTGAAAACTTGAAATTACCTGGATACGAAAGATCTCAGGGTGTCGTTCCAGGATTAAAATTTAGATGGTAGATATGTCGCATCAATAATTCAATGGTAAAAATTTCAGATGAATGGCAACATTTTCAATAAGGTCCTGAAACTTCTTCAGGGGGTATTCCGATTTTCCGGGTCAAAAAATAGGCAATTTTTAGGAATTTTTTTAGAAAAAAAGAAACAAGATAGAACTTTGTCATTTATGGTGGATATTTATTACATATTGAATGAAGAATTCTCAAAATTGGATAAAAAAAAATATAAATATTTAAGCTGCTACAGCTTCCGGAACTTAGTTCCATCAAAAATTTTCCCATCGATGCTCGATGGGCTTGGATACTTCGTATTTATCTGAAAGTAAAAAACTTATAATTTTTATATTCACGAAAGTTGTCGGAAGAGTTGCTACCAAAACCACAATAAAAAATAAATTTTTTAAAAAAATGGCGGCTTATAAAAAGAAATTGGAAGTTTTACAAATTTTTTTAACTTTAAACCACGAAAATAAACCGAAATTTTTTATGGCATTAATTTGATTGTGGTAGGGACTAGAGAGAATGTTATATAAAATCGAACGCCGCAAGTTTCACTTGAATCGGTGCATTAGTTTTTAGGATACATTGTCGAGTAGCTAAAAAAACGTCGTTTTGAGAAAAACGCGTTTAAAATTTGCGGTAGGGTTTTTATAGCGATACTATCAAAATTTTGTAATTTACCTCTAATCAGCAGTTCCAAGACCATACAATAATTCTTCCCCTTTTTCCTTCCGGGAAATAATACAATAGCATTCATTCGTTCCATGCTATTAAATTCGTGTTTATGGGATAGATAAGCAGGTGCAGTGCCAGGTCAAATTTTCCCAGGCGCGCGTTCCACTGTAAACCTTCATCACTTACTCACTTTTCAAGATTTTCATAAAATTCTTTCACGAACATGTTCTAGAACGATCAAAGATTAATAATACGTAAACAAAAATCGATTTTTTTAACCCGAAAAACCGGAATACCACCTTAATTCACTTCACGATTGCTTCATACTTGCATTATGCTGTGACCGTTTAGTAACACGCGCATATGATTATATCCTACGTAGAAAATTTGATGGGGATCTGCTGATTAGGCTCCATTTAGTTTGTCAGACTTTTAGCCTAGGTTCAGATGAGGCGGTTCTGCGCGGTATATATACAGCTCTATATAGATATACAGCTCAACACAACGCCACACATATATATATACACATATATATTGAAACCGCGCAGCGCACTGCGCGGAATCCGCCTCATTTGAACCTATGCTTATTCGGGCGATAGGCATAGAACAATAATCGGGGCCGGATTATGGGTGCAGCTGTTGTGTTACGATACTAACCCATTTTTATTAAAGTGTGCTACCCTAAAAGTATTACTTTGCTATATACATATGAGAGATATTTAGTTGCGAGTTGATTGTTTCGCGTCCTGCCGCCTAACGGACATATATATTCAAAATCATATAGAACAAAGACAATACAATTGTTTTCTATTCGCTCACATTTACTATAACTAATAAGATCACAGAATGGCTGCAAAGTGACATCATGAAATTATATTATTCACTTAAAGGGATGCACCCACCAAATTTTCAAATCACATGAATTATGTTTTTTCTTGCATGTTTGTAACAAGAACATGCTGACAACTACAAGTATTTTAAGGAATGTTCTGAACAAAAGCTTCTCATTTTTTAAAATGGTCTTTGTATTACTGTCCAATCGGTGGAGAGAATTACGTTTTCATGAAACTTATGGAGGGTATAGGTCACACTGTAGGTCCAAATTGGATCGAAAGGGGCTCACTTTCCTTTTAAATGAATGCTCTATGGTCTGTATTTTTTTAGATTTTGATATATCATTTTATTCGAAAGATACAGGCTTTAGTTTACAATTTATTTGTGAAAATAATTTATTTATGGAAATTTTGGAAGAAAATTGATATTTATTCGAAACTATGAGCTTAATCAAAATTCTAAAAAACTCAGACCACAGAGCATTCTTTTACAACAAAATGAGCCCACTTCGATCCAATTTGGATCTACGGTGTGACTTGTACTCTGTATGAAGTTCAAGAAAATATAAGTTGTGGGAAATTAATTTTACAGTTTTAGCACATAATCCATTAGATTCTCATCGATATTTAATGTTATGAGACAACCACATGTTTATATCATAACACTAGTACTTATTCTCACTTTCCACTATAATCTCAGGTACAATTCAGGTTTTATGTTTATTATAGATCTATTCTAACTATAAAAACAATTTCTAAATGTTTTATAAGAAATTTCATTTTATCCACATTTTCTAAATATTGTCTACCACGTGTTTCTTTAATATTTCTTCAATATTCTTATTTCTTATTTATTCTTTATCTTTGACAGTTTGAGGTTATGAGATATCCACATATTCTTCTTCTTTCCTTTTCCTTATGAGTACATCGACATATGAGGCTCTATTATTTTTTAAATATTTCAGAATATTATAAACACATAACGTTCACCACAGTACTAACTTACACAATAAACTAAGTATTTCACAATGTATGAACAACATTAACAAATATGTTATAAATCAGTACACTTCGCACAATCCACGTGTTCTTTTCCACGATATCAATGTACACCACACGCAAATAATATTAGCTGCTTCCTTAAACAGTCAACTCTTTGAAATTTTAAAGCCCCCAAAAACACTTTCGTGTAAAAAACTTCGCCAAGTACAGGATTGATGTGAATTCTTACATTATTGTTCA